>VYXC01011445.1:465635-475966 GCA_013397175.1 Platysteira castanea
GGGTGGATCTCTGCATTCCCCGTGGGCCCATGGGCTGTGGGTGGATCTCTGCATTCCCCGTGGGCCCATGGGCTGCAGGGGCACAGCTGCTTCACCATGGTCTGCACCACGGCCTGCAGAGGAACCTCAGCTCCGGCGCCTGGAGCACCTCCTGCCCCTCCTTCTCCGCTGACCTTGGTGTTGCCATGTTTTTTCCCTCACATGTTCTCACCTCCTCCTCTCCTCTGACTAGCAGCAAAAAACCCCCCGACTTTGTTTTGATTTTCTTCTCAAATATGTCATCACAGAGGCGTTACCAGCCTCTCTCACTGGCCCAGTTCTGGCCAGCAGCATGTCCGCCTTCAGAGCCATCAGCCATTGGCTCTGCTGGACATGGTGGGAAGCTTCTGGCAGCTTCTCACAGGAGGCATCTTTGTGGCCCCCCTGCTACCCACAACCAGGCTGTGCCAAACCAATACACTCTTACAGATTATTTTATATTCTTCTAAGGTAAGCATTCTTCTAGAGGGTAAGCACTTCACAAGAAATGTCCTTTCAGTAAAGGACTTTTCTATCTTCCTATGCCTCCCCTGCTCTCTAAGGCTGAGGAGTGGTGCCTAAAAGAACAGGGTTCTGTAAAATAGAAAGTGTGAAACCATGTGTAACTGCAGTGCATGTTTTTGACAAATCTGAGGAAAAATGATTAAAACCACAGATCAACTACTCTATACATGGCCTCACTGAATTCTGATAGTACAAGACCCCTTTGCACAGAGAGTATGCTCTCTTACATCAGCAGTAACTCAGGAACTTCTGCTAAGAGTTTTGAGACAGGCTAGACAAACTTTTTCAAAGTTGTTATTCTGAAATCAAGTTTTTTGTTTGGGGGTGTGGGTTGTTTTTTCTTTTTATTTCTTTGTTGTTGTTGTTGTTTTGGTTTGCTTTTCCTTTTTTTTCAGGTCAGCTAGCTAGGATGTATGCCAGAAACCAAGAGGCTACTGGAGCATGATAGCAGTGTTTATGACTGTTGTTTATGACCTTGATAGTAGCCAGCTTTCAGACTACTTCTACTGTCAGAAATACCATGTACACGACTGGAATATAAGTATTTGTGAATAGGACACAACTACTAGTTTTTTCCATATTTATGTAAAAAGAGATTTATCGCTCTTGATAGTGAAGCTGCCTTTCTTTGGATGCAGAATTTTACTTTGCTGCAGTTTGAGGGACCTTCAGCCATGCTCTTAGAAAGCATTATCCTAGTTATAGCAGGCTTGTCACAGGTAGTAGATACATGAGATGTAGATGAGAGCAGAACTCAGGTTGTGCTAAGTACTGCACTTTACTGTCAGCATAAGGGAAATTATAATGCCTTCCTATCTGGTTACGGTAAGACTTGTACGTCATTAGGAGTTTTGCCAGGGGAAATCCGTATGTCTGACACTTTTAAGAGATCAGAGCTTCTACATTAGAAGCTCTTTAGTTACAAAAAAAGCAGTTGAATCTTATTGATGCAGACACAGGGAGAAAAGATTTTGGTAGCACAACCGAATGTACTTCTGAAGGTTAGAAATGGGCACCACTGCAGTTCAACACACCTGCAGAATTCCTGGAGTCTGCAAGACCTCAGAGGTTTCTGTAAGAAATAAAATTACAGAGCAGCTCCAAATAAGGGGGAACTGGAAGATTCTTTTTCCTGTGTTTAGAATAGAGTCAAAGCAGATTGCAAAAGTGAAGAATTTTCCATACCACTTCTGAATTTATAGCTCTCTTGTTTTTTTCTAGTATGTAACATAAATTGAGAGATTAATTTAAGTGATTTATTATTTTTTAACGTCTCTTTTAGATGTGGATTGTCTATCCTGGAAGGGATTGCTGCAGAACTGGAGAATAAGTCCTATAGGATAAATATTCAGCAAGGCAAAAGGATATTTCATCAGGATGCTACAATGTTAGATTGAATTAATTGCTCATTTACACTGCTGGGAAAAGACTGTAGAATGTGAGAGGTGCTGGGTCAGCAAGAGGAGAAAAGAATGATGGGAAGGAAAACTTTATCAGTTTGATTCCTTTCTATATGATTGCTGCTCCCAAGTGGATTGGAAGAGTCCTACTAGAGGAAGAGAGGGTGGGCAGGAGGGAATTTCCAATTAGAGATATCCCCAATCTTGTTTATAAACAAAATTAATAACAAAGCAATTCTGATCTTTCTGAACAAAAAACTTAACTTTGGCATTTCCCCCTACTTGTCTCCATAGATGCTCTTAATAAAATCAAACAATTCACTTCAAAATGTAGAAAAAAACTTATTTCATAATTTCCTTGAAACATCAAACTGCTATTGGGAAGGACTGGTGAAAATAAATTGCATTTGCATCTCTCATAGGGATCACATATGGCAGCCAAAGTACTGTTACTGTTTCAGTATTAAAAGACTACCAAGGTTTTGTCCCTGGTGTTGGTGTGGCTGGTTGTGTGATAATACAGAATAATGAAAATCCTGAAGAAGGTGTCACATTTTTACGCAACACTTGAAACTGGTGTAGGGAGCAATTGTTGTTGTGCTAATATTTGGTTTTGATAAAAATGACAGCCATATCTAGACAGATGTGTTGAGTGAGTCACAAAATGACAGGTTGTGATACAACACTTCTGACAGGGAGTGTTTTCTGACCGCCCAAGGTGAATGTGCATGGTGTTGCTACTTTATAAGAAGTCGAGCAGCACACCAGTATCCAGTCTCACTTAGAGCTGGAAAATTTATCCTATAACAAGGAAAAAACACCCAACTAGTCAGATAGTTCCATGAGACAAAGGGTCTAGCTGTTATGTTGTGACTTCTTAAGGTTTATGTCTCTTAATGAATTTTCTGATTAACGTGGTTTGAGTTTGAGGGAATCTTTTTCTGTCTTTGAGGTGTTTGTTTTCCTCCTATAAGGATTTCTGGATTATAATGAGGTTTTATTTTCTATTCTCTGAAATGTGTGGAACTTTGTGGAAGATGGAACATCTGGTTGAAACTGGTCAACATGTCCTGGAATGGGAACACACATGAAAATCAGACAGCTTGGAAAGATGTAAATCTTCCAGGCCAGTGACAAGAATAGGAACATTTGCGTTACATTTCATTTTGCCAGGCTGGAAAAAAAGCTATTGTCAAGATTGGCTGGTAGCTTTAGCCCTCATTGAAACAGCTGAGCCTCTGTGTCTGAACCAATTACTACGGTTTTAGTGGGATTGGGCAAAAAAGGCAGCTCAATTCAAACTGCTTTATTGGCATGACTAGTGTCGCAAGCTTTGCCAAAAGGCATGGTGCCACTAGGGATTTGGGAGATTCAACATGTCAAAATGATTTTGGTCTTAAAATAGGTGTTATTTGATACTTGATTCTGCAATGATTAGAACTGGAGAAGGTTCAGATCTCTGCGTCTGATCTTAGGGGTTTGGGTAAATGGTCTTTGTACTGGCCCCATAGCACTGTGTCAGTCTGTTCGTCTAAAAACTGACAAAGGCCAAACAATAAGGCTCTTTCCAGTGTCTAGAGAAAGTCTAGAAAACAGAATTGGATTGAGGACACAAGGCACAAATCCCCTAACAGGGTCTTTTCTAAAACTGAAACAAAGGCCAAATCCTTACAAATGGTCTGTTAATTTGCAAGTAATTGCTGTAATAGTTAAATGCTCAGTTAGCTGTGATATTTGGGCACTATTTAGTATGACAGTACAAAGAGTTAAATACTAGTTACTTTCAATCCAATATTAAGGCAACGTTAAACAATGCCCCGGAATATGCATGTCACTTGTAACCAGGCTGGTTTGTACTTCTGGGAATCTAGTTTTGTGTAGTGGAAAATGTTAAGCTGATAAAGAGTAAAGAGCTGCACTATTTTAGGCTCTCTTATCCAGTTAGCTGACTAAAACTGTTTTATAGCTAGAACAGAGCATCTGGGCTGGTACACATAGCATTCATCAGAGACTCTAAATCTGTGAAAAAGAGCAGGGAAACAACAAGCTTGGAATAGATTCTGTCAAGCCCACAACATCTGAACAATTTGTAGTTAGAAAATCCCACTGTTGCTCAGAAGTCACAAGTATCTGCCAGTCCTTTGAGATTTTTTTTTCTCTGTGAGCATGTGCTGTTTTTCTGAAGTTCCTATGTGCTTTCTAAAAAAAAGTGGAAGATGGAACATACTGTACTGAGCAGCAAGGAAACGAAGCCAGCATTCAAAGAAGAAAAACAATTCAGACTGGGATGTTTTTGCTGTCTCCCAATTTACCATAGTTCGCATATAAAAAGGGTGATAATTTAGGTTGCTTTCTTTGTTCCCTTTAAAGTTTTAATGTTAGTACCAGGTGACTGACTAGTGCCCTGTTGGTCCCATCTAAAAACTCCAGAGGTCATGGAGTTTATAAAGGATTGTCAGTCTGGGGCAGGTCATTTACTAACTGTAGTACTGATGTAGGCCTTAATCTTGTCTGTGGCTTTTAACCCGAGCTATCTTCCAGTCCCTGTAAAAGGCTCAGTCGTGTGATCTGGAATGTTGTGCATGTGCTGAAGGTAAGAAATAGAGAACTCAATTCTTAATAAAGCAAAAATCCAGAAATTTATCACTTCAATAACCTTTCCTTCAAAGAGCCCTTGTGAAGCACTTGAATTTCTGCTTTTGGTCTTATCAGAAGAGTTTTAGCTTCATTGATGTTTACCAGAATGGAGCAATCTTGAAACTAATTCTGCATTTGTCAAGTTAAAACAGACCTAATTTTAAGTAAAAATACTTCATTTATTAACTCCAAAAGTACAACAAAACAACATATTTTTTTCCTTTTCAACATCTAAATATACTGTAAACCGCTCAGTTACATTCATAAGAAAACTGTAAAGAAAGTAATACGAATTTCTGCTTTGGGGTGGCTGTGTAATTTTGGGTCCCTGCTGATTTGGGTTTTATTTTCAGATTCCAAATACTTTTACAACTGAACTTGGATATAGCACTCTTGAGGCAGTAAAACAGATTTTCAGAGAAAGAGAAAAGGATTTTCAGGGAAAGAGAGTGGAAGATGTTGAAATAAAAAGGTGCTATAAGTGATAATACGGTGGGCTGATGGCACTGTGACATTTCTGCTTTTGGTCTTGAAAGAAGCAGGACTATGGGGAGGGGAAACAAGGTGTTGGATAGAAAGTGCAAAAGCCACCTTTGAGGGTTCTTTGAAACTTGCCTTCTTTACAGATTTTCACTGCAGACATTTGTTCTGACCTTTGCTTTCTGAGCACTCCAGTGTACCAAACTTGTGGGAAAGCCCTTGATTGAAGAAAATATTATTGTTCTACTCTTCAGCTCCTTCCCTGCCTGGCAGCAGGGGTGAAATGGGGAGATGCTTCAGAGTTTCAGTTTTGCGTGACCCCAAGGTCACGGGCAGCCTTGATGGCCTTGACCAGATGGTAGCTATCCGGTAACTGCTGTAGGCTGTGGCTAAGTGTCATGGTTTAGCCCCAGTAGCCACCAAGCTCCACAAGGCTGCTCACTCACTGCCCCAGAAACAGAACTGGGGGAGAGAATTGGAAGGGTAAGAAATAGAGAACTCATGGACTGAGGGAAATCAAAAGCCACAGACACAAGCAAAGCAAAACAAGTCACTGCTTCCCATGGGCAGGCAAATGTTCAACCATCTCCAGGAGAGCAGGGCCCCATCACATATAACGGTTCCTTGGGAAGACAAATGCCATCACTTCAAACATCTCCCCTTGCTCCTTCTCCCCTCACTTTATATGCTGAACATGATGTCATATGGTCTGGAAAATCCCTTTGGTCAGTTTGGATCAGCTGTCTCGGCTATGTCTTCTCCCAACCCCCCATGCACCAGTCCCCTCACCGGCAAGGCAGCTGGAAAGGCAAAAAAGGCCTTGACTCAGCAATAACAAAACCATCTCTGTATTACCAACCCTGGGTTCAGCACAAATCCAAAACACAGCCCCATACTGGCCTCTGCAAAGGAAACCAACTCTGCCCCAACCCAACCAGCACACTGGGGCTGACCCAGCTCCCCAGAGCAGCCTGAGGTCTGGGAGTTGCCTGAAACCCTGTCTCTCCAGGAAGCCTTTCCCGGTGAGGACTGCTCCTCTGGAGGTTTGCCACCTCTGCTTCCCCATCTCACTGTGAGCAGAGCTGAAACATGTTGGGTTTTCCCCACTCAACTGTCCTGCACGGGCTATGTGGATTAGGCAGCAAAGTGCTGGTAAAGAATGACTGCTTTATTCCAAATATACACCATGTACCAAAGTGAGTTCACAGGCTGACCATCATTTATAAGAACACCACCAACAGTGACATCAGGCTGTGGAAGGTCATTTTCCTCTCTGTGGAGAAGGGTGAAAAAAGTCTGTCACTTCAGATGCCAAGCTTGCCAGGGATGGCATAATGGTGGTAGTAAATGTTTATCTTGGGACATGGCAGTGATGGTTTCTACCTCAGCCTAATGAACTGGCTGTATCTGGGAGTATCTCTGAGTTTGCTGTTTGTTCCTGGATCAGTTCAGCTCTGACACTTTTCCTGGTGTGGGCTGGTACCAAGTGACCCATCCAGGCTCTGCTTCCCCTCCAATTCCAGCACTCAGGCTGCTGTCAGATGGGTGTCCTGCTGCACTCCCACTTTTACCAGCTGTGGCACAACAGCGCTTGGGACAGTGTCTGGCATGTGAGAGCATAAGCTGTAAGGCTGTAAGGATGAGTGCTTCCCTGAATGCCCCAGCAGCATCCCTGCATGGCATGGTGGCCCTGAACTGTCAGGCTGTCAGTGAGTGTAGGATGGCTTTTCAGCCTGGTGTGGGAGGGGAAAGGCATTGCAATGAAACTTCTGTGAGTCTTGAGACCTGGACTTGAACCAGGGGCTCTCTTGTTGTCTGCATGTGTGCTCTGGGCCTGGCAAGATAATTTCCTGGGTAATTTTTTTCTGATCTATGTGCTGTGATAAGGAGTTACAGTCAGTGCCCTTTAAAACAATGTGATGGGGAATTCCTAAGGAAAGCAAGTTTGTTTTAGCCAGGTGTAGCTGGAAGAGGCTCCTTGTCTGTATGCTTACCCTGGGGGGAGGGTTGCTTTTAAAGCTGACATGCAGTGAGCCATTCTATTTTCCCCACTCTATTGTAGTAGCTGCTGCCAACTTCATTTAATGAGAGCCTCCTATCTTTGGCCTGCTGCAGAGTAGGAGGGAGGACTGGCTCCCACTGTGCCTGATCTGGTTAGTTATTAATCCTGGTTCTTGCCTGATCCCCGCTTGTTACAGAAATAGCATAGGCTTTGAGATCACTTATCAAAACTGCTTTTTATTATTTTTTAAATACAGAACTAAGTGTTCCAAGTAAAGCAACAGCACGTGCATGGAAGAGATAGAGGATGAAGTTTTAGAGGAGAGGGAAATTATTTATGAGATTGAGTTTTGCATTAGAGAACTTGTTCTTATGGTCGAAACAGAGACAGGTGATGCCACTCCATTCTTAGGGACCTGTTCCTGCCAGCAGGGGATTTTGCTATTTGCCTATGATCCTGTTCAGATTTTGTACCTGCCCTGTTGCGAACTTCCAAAAGGCCATTCTTTGCTCACCTTCTCCAAACTCTCAGTCTTGTTCAGTGTTGGAGGTGGGAAGATTTTCTACTTTCTGTAGCTCTCCAGGAGCTTTTCTTAAACAACAATCCCCAGCCACAGGTTGTTGTCTGAGGTGGGATAGAAGGTTAAATTTGGGAACTGTGGTTGAAGGTAAACTTCAAACTGGGCTGGAGAGGCTTGGAGGATCTCTTCCATTACGGTTTCAAGCTGAGACCATGGGTATGGGTTTTATCATTGATTATCAAATACAAAATACACTGAGGTGTTACATCTTGTGTTGAATAGGAACTTGTTGACTAAGAATGAGACAAAGGAAACAATTTTAAGACTGAACTACCCAATAGTTACTTGGTCAAGGGATGTATTTAGATTTTGTTGTTGTTTTCTGCTCTACTATCACATGCATTGCAGCATGCTGTCCAGAATAACTCACTGTAGGAGGAAATTAACTTGTCTTTGCTATATGGAAATTGAGATGTGATTTCTATTGCATTTGAAGAAAGGGGGATGAAGCTGCTTGTGATACAGCTATTAAGTTTTCTTTTTTGCCAGTTGTGCCCTTTTGTAATGGACTAATTGCATCTGGCATCAACACAGTGTAGTAAGGGTTGTAGAATTGAATTTTGTTGATTGGAAATATCCAAAACTATTTTATTAAAGCACTCTTTGTCAGCCAAACTCGATGATGTGCATGAATTTGTCTAGTTTTGCTCTTAAATAGTTGAGACCTTGGAGTCAATGTAATTCATTGTGCTCCATGTAAATGAGGCTGTGCTAAATGACTAAGGGATGTTAACCATGCAGGTCTGAGATGAGGAGTTTGGGGGAAAATGATAGTGTCTGACTGATAACAGCTACCCACCAGGGAAATCCCTGGCCTTCATTTCTGTAAAGATATGAGCATACATTAGTATTACACTACTAAAAAGCCAGAGGAAGGAATTCTTCTCCCTGCCCTTTTTTGAGGGCACTTGGGTCTTTATCCTTCAGCCAAGAGCAGTTTTTGCAACAATCTGTGTTCTTGAGGAATTAAGTCAGTGTCAAAGAGAGGGGAGGCAGAACTGTTAATTGCAGGCAAATCAGTTGGGGTAAAACTGCAATTAGAAGAGACATTGTGGGAATTGCAAATCCCAGGCATTGTTTCTTTATACCAAGATTTTCTATATTCTGATTCATGTGTTCAGACTTGCCAAACTCTACCGACTTGGCAAAGCCTGTAGCAAAAATGGGAATTTATTAGCAATTTATGGTGAAGACAAGGCAAACATCTCAGGCATCTTATGTCAAATTTCACCTGCTAATGCACTTGTTTAAGGTTGTGTAAACTTACCTATACCTTTATTTTTAAAGATATACACTTTCAAGCAGTTGACAAGAACTATTCTATGGAAATGACTATATAAAAACAAGCTTTCAGGTAAGAATACTTCATGGTTGAAAGATAGATCACTGAATGGAATTAATAACTTGTTCACCTAAAACAAAATATGGTGCCTGAAAGGGTAAGGTCTGTTATTAGAATAGATGTTTTGTAAGTACTATTCTTTTATGAAGTACTTGATTCAGAAAGGTTCATGTGCAGCTCCATTCAAATCAGATTTTGTGCAGTTACAATTTCAACTCAGATCTGGACCTCTGCATCTCATCACTGCGGCCATCTTTTAGAATTCGTCTAATGCAAAATAAAAAACCCCAAAACATTAAAATTCATAGCAAGAGAACTCTGAAATGAAATGCATATAAAGAAACATCTCTTAGCATATGCAAACATTAACTCATGCAGCTGAAGTAGTGAAGCTCCTACATCTCTCAGATGCTTCCCCTTCCTTTCCAGCATTCAGAAAGGTTTTGGTGTTTTTGCGGTTTTTTTTGTTTGTTTGTGTTTTTTGTTTTGGTTTAGTTTTGTTTTGGGTTTTTTGTTTGGTTTTTTGGGTTTTTGTTTGTTTTGGGTTTTTTTTTTTTTGTTTTGTTTTGTTTTGTTCGAAGGCAAGGTTGAATAGAGGATTTCTGTTATGGAGAAAATAATGAAAGGAATTTGCCTGTACAAAGACTCCTTTCCAAGCTCTTGGGACTCTGGCTCCCTCAAATACAAATACCTTGTAATTCAGGATGGGATATACAAAATTTTGATTTTGAGTTCAGTTTCTGTGTGACTAGAGTTCTAGATCTGGTCTGAAGAGATACTAAAATGTTCACAGGCTGTTCATACATTACTAATGTTTCTTCTGATAGAAAGGGTAAATGCCATGACATTTGCAATCCAGCTATCGCCTCCAGGCATACTGTTTAAGACTGTTAAAAACCAAACCAACAAAGAAACCTGGGAAGGTAAGAGTACTTGAGAGTTGATCCCTGGCTGAAGGTGAAAAATGTAAGTTGGCTGGAACATAATTAACATCATGTTATGTGGAACAGATTCACCAAAGAGGAGTGTCAGTTCTGATCTCCAGTCCTTGCCTGAACCTCCGTGAAAACTGAATGAGACACTGACAAAATATATCCATCTCATTTTGTATGAAATGCCAGAGTATAATGAAACGATTTGTGAAGAAGCTGAGATACTCTAAGCAAAAAGAACAAAAACAATGTTTGGGAATGGAAATTACTGCTGACCAGTACCTGCCCTGAACTCTGCAAGAAGGATTGTTTTTCAAGGGTTTGTTTTTGGTGGTTTTTTTTGGTTGTGTTTTTTTTTGGTTGTGTTTTTTTTTGGTTGTGTTTTTTTGGTTGTGGTTTTTTTTTTTTTTTTTTT
>VYXC01011445.1:475971-522412 GCA_013397175.1 Platysteira castanea
TTTTTTTTTTGTTTTTGTTTTTTGTTCTTTTTGTTAGCTTTAAAATACACAATAGATGACATGGTGTCTCTAACTTGGGTTGTGGCATTTGAACTCCATCTAGTCACACTGTAGTCAGAAGAGGGCTGCAGCTTGTCCAGGTACACCTGAGCTGGACAAACTACTTAAGAAATAAAGATTTTGCAACATAAAGAAGTTTTAGCTCCAGAAGGCTTTTTATCTTTTTCCACATGAAAGCTGCTGTAACTGGAGCATTGCTGGTGCTTGTTAGTGTGATTTCCTGCTTGGCTAACACCGATGGAAGTCAATGGTCCAGGACGCCAGAGGTCCATTGACTCACCAAGAAAAGTTTGAGCTAGTCCTACCCTTTTTCTTGAGCCAGCAGTAGAGTTGCACAGAAGCCTTCTGAGTTGAATTGCTTGCTGATCCAGATGAAGGGTAGTTATAAGTTTGGATTGAAAGCAGGGAGGGTGATTTGCCACTTCTCACAGCAGCGTTGTCTTAAAGCATCAGAACAGCAGTGCCCTGAGCTAGTTTCAAGCTGACTTAGACAAGCAAGCCTATGCAGGGTATAGTTACAACTTTGCTGTTTATGTGTTGTTAAACCCGAAATATTGGTGGTGTCATGGCATGGCAAGAGAAAAATTCCCACCCAAGTAGTATTAATGATGCTGGATTCTGGTCTGTGCTGCTTCTGCAATCAAGTTGAAAAGAAACAATCCATCTCTCTGCTGCTATAGCAACTGAGATTTAAATGTGTCTTCTCTTGAATGCAATCCAAAGCATCATGTATCATATGCCTAGGATTGATGTATGGGAGACAAAGGGTGCCACAGATGACTTTGAAGAATGGGCTGTGGCAGTCTGAGAAGTTACTACTTGCAGTTTTATCTTCTGCTCTTCTGTAGGAATTTCTGGTGTCCACATTGGAGCTGGCGAAGGCAAAATGTAACCACACCAAAACTACCTCAAATCATAATCTGGAATATCATCTTAGACTCATAATGAGTCTGTCTCATGTTTGCAGGGAGATTAGGCTGCTGATGCCCAACAGGGTCTGTCCTGTCCCCATACAAAAGGGTTGGGAGGGAGAGCTGGGCAGGACTCCTCTGTGGTTCTGAGCTATCACACTTCACACTGAACATTTACAGACTCTGGCAGCTGAGGTGTGGATTCCCACGCTCTGTGGCTACCCCTGTAACAAGGCGCAGCCATTGTAGAGGGAAGTGAGGGACAGTGGGAGATATCCCAGTAGCTGGCCCAGCTATGCCTGCCTAAGAAAGGAAGCTCGAGCTGTGCTCTGTTAGACCATGTGGCATCGTGCCTGTGGTGCAGGCACACACTCCTGTCTGCCAGTGCTCCTTGGGGAAGGTAACCTTCCTGCAGAGGTGTAGAATAAGTAGGGTTTGCAAGAGCCATGGAATTTAACTCTGACAGCAAGGGTCAGATAGTGTGTGTTTGTGGCATCTCTGGATGTCTCAGAAGGCCGCAAATACCGGGGGTGTGGAGCAGGCTGTCTGTTGTCTCGAGTCACCAGTGCTGAACTACTTAAAACTCACCAACATGTAATGCTGAAGAAAACTACTACATGTTTACTCAGGGTAGCAGGTATTAAGGTAGAGTCTAGTACCCTACAATATCAATTCTGCTGGACTCCTTCAATTTGGAGTTGTTGTTTTCCTTCAAGGCCTCGGGGGAGGCCTAACCTTCTTGAGTAATCCACTCAGCTGCCCTGAGTAGCATGGTTAGACTATTAGAGTCACACCAGAGCAGCATGGATTGGTGCTATCTGGCAAAATACATGTTCAAAACTAGGATATGTGTTTGAGACACTTATTAACATTACAGAAAAATCTTTAGTTGGCATGCATTGTAATGAAAGAGTTTCTCTGGCCAAGACTAAGAAAACTAGTGACACTGCTTTTGTACTTCTGTTTTAATGGTCTGGTTCTTTTGATTAGCTCTTAATTTTGCATCAAAACCTGACTAAATTGATTTCATGATTTGAAAAAGTGAGCAATCAAAATTTTAACACTAGAAAACCTCTTTGAACTGAAAGTCTGAGAAAGGTCTTACGCCATAATCTCAACCCTATGGTCTTATATCCGCCAGTGGAAATAAGGCCCAAGAGCAAGTTTTGCAGTAAAAAGAAAACATTCAATTGTTCATTTGTTTTAGAAGTAACTAAAAAAAGACTAGGCTGTTCTTCTGAAGGGAGACCATATTGAGAGAAAATAACTTTTCCCAACATGCATAAATATTTAAGTTTTCTAGCATAAAATATTAACAATGGGAGGAAAAAAGATACTATCTCAATTTTGGTTTTTTTTTCCCCATAAATAAGAGAAAAAGAAAGTTTGAATAATTCAAGTAATTCTATTGAAACAATTACAATGTTAACTTGATGCCTGATCAGTATCATATGTATCCTTACATATCATACGTAGGGCTAAAAACTATAAGCTCATTCTGCCTTGCTGGGAACACTTATGTTCAAGGATTGCTAAACAGCTTTGCAAGGGTCAGTGCATGATGGATTGCCAGGTCTGAGAGTTCTTACAGATATGTTTGGCACTGTTTTAAGTGTTAATTTCTTTCCATTAAACTTTCTTATACAAGGGTTGGATGATGATGACTGTGTCTCGTGGCTGGGAATAAATGCGTAGGGGCTTAAGGGAGTTACAGTCTCTTTGCCCTTCTCCCCCTGATTATCCAAGAAACAAATGCACTTCTGCCTTATCTTGACCTGAAATTTAAGAAACAAATGGCTTAGATGTTTTAGCCAATGACTGTGAAAACCGTATAAAACTCATATACTCTTTTAGGAACACAGAAATGTTAGGCAGGAGCCTCCTTTCTTCTGCATGAGTGTCTGATGACCATTTGCAGGATTAGTCTGCTCCTCTTGTTAGAAAAGCACTCTCCTAAGAAATATGTACCTGGGTGTTAGCTCTTCTGATTGTCTGTTGGCATCTAAGTCCCTAACCTCAAAGTTCCCTAGGTGAAGCATGGAATCACTGAAAGACTGGGGTGGTAACGGACCTTAAAGATCATGTAGTTCCAACCTTCCTGCCATGGGCAGGGACACCTTCCACTAGAACAGGTTCAAAAACCCCATCCAACCTGACATCTGTAAGTTGATTTTTGTTTGTTTGTATAAGGGAAACTTGAATCTGTCAAAAAGAAATAAACACACTCTGAGTTTACCTACTGGGTCCGGTGCTTTGGGAGTTTATGCAGAGGAGTTGTAGACCCTTGTGCATCTGGAGTGGGAGCCTAGTGCTTGGGGGCTCTGCCCAGAGTGGTTCTGCACCTGGTGAGGTCATGCAGAGGCTGGGTTGGGTTATGGTCTGGTTCAAAGCTCAGGATTTTTTCCACCAAAATTCTTTATATAACTTATCCCAAGAACGCTAAAAACTTTTTAGAAATATTTGTTCAGGTTAAGGCAACACCTGTGTATCTAGCTTCATCTGAACAAATATAGATGTAGTATGCTGTAAGTCATTCTCACATTTTTCAGTTCAAAATTCAGGCTGGTGTTTTTAAATCTTTATTCTTATTCTGTTAATATGTTTTACTGACTCTTCTAAACCAGCAAAATTCCAATTTTCCTAGTTCTCTTGATTAATGCAAGTAGAATTGTACATTTTGCAAATTCCCTCTAGAAATGCTACACTTCTGCAGACAGACTAATTTTAAAGGCTCTGCAATATAAGGTGGAGGTTTTTTTCAGTAATATTCAGATTATGAAGCTACATTTATTTATTGCCTCAAGTACTTCCATTACAGCTATTCCCTAAGTGCCAGAGACTACAGCTAGCTAGAGGGAAATCAGATACAGTTTAAAATCCCTTCATGGATTATTTTGTCACATCAGTGACAAGAATAACCTGATAAGTAGTGCCAGTTTGTTTGTCAAATGAATTCCAGCATGAGGCCTTCTAGATAAACACAATGAACACTTACAGACTGAATGGTTGACCATAAAGATCCTCTAATACCAACCCCCAAACTTCAAGGCTCTCTGTTCTGAGGTGCATCCCTTTAATTAAGAAACCCAGGCTGACCTTTTTCCAGGCTCCTCACCTGGCATCTGTCAGATGTTTTGTCATCAAGTCATCCCCTCCCCACACTGTTAAGATACTGAAGAAAACAGTGAGCAACCGCTAAGGGTAGAAGAATAATAAGCCCTGTCTTTAAATTTGCATTAATGTAGATGATTGTCTTCCTCATTGCATGGAGGGAGAGCCAAGGACCGTGTTATAAGAAAGTACTTCACTGAATTATTATAAAGTGCTTAAGGACAGATCTCCCCTTATGGGATCATAAAATCATAGAATGGCCTGGTTTGGAAGGGATCTTAAAGATAATTCAGTTCCAAATCCCCAGACATGAACAGGGACACCTTTCACTAGACCAGGTTGCTCAGAGCTCCATCCAACCTGGTCTTGAACACTTCCAGGGATGAGGCAGCTGCAACTTCTTGGCAGTAAAGAATTAGTTTTGTGGTACTTTCAGGATCAACTGTAGCTGTTTTGCTGGAACAGTTTGGCATTATTTTAATGCAACTAGGACCAAACTAGTGGTATAATACCCAGAGACTACAATGAAGATTACTGCCTTATCCCCTTCCTCCCTGCCCCACAGAAGATCAGAATCCATGTGGGAAAGAAAACCTGTCTTGCATTTCGTTGCATGGAAGTTTGGTGGGAAGCACTGTCATATCAGTAAGATTACTTTAGAAGGAACAAGAAAGGCCAATTATCCCTAAAATATTTTACTCATGTTTTACAGCTGTAAAAATGATGACACAGATATTTGAACAGAAATCTGATTGTTTTGTTCTGAAAAATAGATCCTCCAAGGCACTTACATTTTCTGAAATCATCTGAAAGTTGTGAAATGCTTTTGTGAGAAATTGGTAGTGGATCAAAGAACATCCCCTGATGTATATCATGGCCTCACAGGTGGTTTTGCTAGAGGGTTGAGGTGGGAAGTGCTGTAGTACGGGGTGGGAGAGGAGCAGAGCGGGTGGCTCCCTGCTTCAGCCGGGTCATGGACCCTGGTGTTGTATACAGAACTGCTGTAGGGCAGCAATATTTGAGTCTCAGCTGAGGTATATCATATGGCAAAGCTGAAAATGGCAGTGCTATGTAGACTTTAGGTTGTTGAGTGTTTGACTCATTGATCGCTCTCCTCTCATTTGACCCTTCTGGGCTATTTGCTTCCTATAGAAATGGTATGTGCTGGGCTTATATGGGTGGCTGCTACCTCTGTTCCAGGCAATTTACTGCTTCATAGTGTCACCAGAGGAACAATTTGCCTAACTTATGGAAAATACAAAGGTTATTCTTCAAAATCATGTTAAACATTAACTAAGAAGAGGAACTCAGTATGCATGATAGGAGGAGCTATTTCCTGTGCATCCAGTGCTGAATAAATAGTGCTTGATTCTTAATGCTACACTAGTGTTAAGGAGTTTTTTATACCAATTTTGGTAACAATAGGACAAATTTAAGGAAAAAAAAAGTAACCTCCTATTGCGTCTTCCAGTCTTCCATGGTGCACTCAATCTGGTCCTTAGCTCTGAGCCCTCTGGACAATTTGAGCATTGACGATTATTTCAAAAGGCTTTTGAGGTGCAACAGAATGATTTTGACTAAATGTGACTCTCAAAGTGAAGGGAGTCTAGTTCTGCTCTTCTTGAAAACAGGCAAAACAATGATGCTTTGACAAATATTTCTCTTGGCTATGAAAGTGGGGAGATGGGAAAAATACTTGGCTAGTCTGGGTAGTGCCTCCATTATGGATGCAGATATATACATGGATCATGCACGTACTTGTGTATCAAAGCGCGACTAGAAACACTGAAGCAGAGCTAATTTTAACTGAAAGAGGTAACCTTATTTCCAGTGTAATTTCTGCTCTATCAGGTTACCTTTCTACCTGTCACACAAACAGGACACAATACAAAATGGTTTTGTTGGATGAGAACGGATGTCACTGAATATTTTAGAAGCTTATTTCCTGGAAATGTCTTGTAAGTGAGCATCTATTTAATATTTGCTAGGGTGACTACTTTGCAAGTGTATGCATAAGCAAAAAGACTGCACTCCTATCTGATATAATGGGGAAGATGATATTGGCATTAAGCCAGTTCATTTGCTGTCACTAAAAGGTTGTCCTTTCTTCCTCCCCTTTTTTTCTACCTGTCTCCTGTGCCCAGCCTCAAGGATCTGTTGTCTTCTTCTGCCATGTCTTTGCTCTATGACTTATCAGAATGGTTGGTGCTTAGATTCACTGTCCCAACAAAAAGCTGTTAAAAAAGCTATGCATATTTGGGTTTGCTTTTTTAAATTATTTTTTTGACTGGACTAGTGAGTTGAAGCAGTTTGTTGTAAGGATGGGTGTATTTATGTCAGTGCAGGGAATACAAAGCTGGAAGTGAATGGAAGAAGAAGTGGAGGAAGGACATTCATCTTTCTGCAGCTTTGAGATGTTGGACTTGTTCAGTCCAGTATTGTGTAATAGCTGTATGATGCCCTAGGACAAAAATAACTGACTAATGCTTAGTTTCAGCTTTAGACAGAAAAAAATGAGAGGATCATACAAGGATCACCTATTATCTCTTGTTTCATGGGTTTAATTTCTTTTCTGTCTGAATTCAGTCTCTGTCTTATAAATAGCATCTGCAGAAAATATTAGCAAATATATTCCATGTAAATTGAATTTGTTCTATGAGTAATCATAGTGATCAGATTAGTTTTCAGTAGAATTTGTTATGTAATAAATCTTTTTCAATAAAACTGGTTGTGAAAATTCTGGTCAGTACAACCTCAGCATGC
Source organism: Platysteira castanea (assembly GCA_013397175.1). Lineage (NCBI taxonomy): Eukaryota > Metazoa > Chordata > Aves > Passeriformes > Platysteira > Platysteira castanea. The sequence goes on from VYXC01011445.1 coordinate 482,817, forward strand.
AAGTATTTGCACAAATCTCTACCTGCACAAGTGCTTGGACTAAAATTGTTCAAGTCCCATTCCTGCAAGCAGTCCCATTGGGAAATAGAAAAAACTGCTTCTCTCTTGTGGTCATTTAGTTGCTAATACAAAAATTAATATTGGTGTTGAATAGTCAGTGGAAAATCTACTAGATGAAACCTGTTTGTCATTATTAAAAGACTGGCTAAAGGAAAAAGATAGAAACAGTAGAAGGGGTTGTAAGTAAGATTGAACTCTGCAAAGATTCCTGGCTTGGATAAGTCAGGGCTGCTTCAAGTGTTTGAAGGGAACTAAACCAGTTTGCATCAACTGGATGTCCACTGGGGATTTCCTCTGGATTTCCACTGGGGACTCACATTTATTCAGCTGTAGTTTTAACAACTGTACAACTCATTAACGTTTTCCAGAATTATGTACTCAAGTAGTATTTGGCCAGTTTTGTAAATAGCAAATTAATGTGAGCATTATTTGTGTTCACAGAATTCATATAATATGGGGAAAAAGAAAGTGCTTTCCACAAGTTTGGATTTAGGCCTTGTTCAGCAATTTTAGGAAGCCTGCTTTTTCCCTAACTGCACAGACTATCTTGGCTTTCAAGTTATGGCTGTTTGAGTGCAGTCTTTGGGGTTTCACAGTCAATTGGCACAACCATTATCCCCCTCACTCTGAAAAGGCTTGTCTGAGATTGCCCACAGGCCATTTAGCTGTCCCCAGTTCCCATTGCAAAAGTAAAAGCAGGGTAAAGCTTTGTCCAGATCTGGGTTATGAAAGCATTTAGATTGACATGGAGCTTTGTTAGCTGACGTGTTTGAGGTGAGACGCTATTAACTTGTGGAGGGTGGGGAGGGAGTTCCCTTCATTAGTGTGGTTTCATCTGAAGCCTACAGAGAAGTTATAAATACTAGTTAGTCCTGTCTTAATCTCTAACAGTTTCTGTCGTTCCATTAACTGCTTCATAACATGATGTGATTATTTCAGTAGGGGTGTCTGAGGGTTGGTCTCTGATGGGTGTTTACCTTTAGAAGTGGAATATGTCACTTCTTCCCCCAGCTGGGTTTAGTTGGGGGGTAAAGGAAAGTGTGTGTGTGGCTTCTGAAGTGCTGCCGGTCACTGCCTGGCTGGTGGCTGTGCACTGCCTGCAAGGCAGCCTTGCAGCGATGCCACAAGTAGTGAGCAGGGACCCCAGCATGTGTCCTGTTTTGCCTACTCTCCTCAGCAATAGATATCCTCTGGAGAATGTCAAAGTCCATTCTCCATCAGGTTCCTCTTCCCTTCTAGTTATTGTTTCAGATTACTATTATCAATTAAAGGCTTAACAGAATAGGCTTCAAGCAGCATTTAATAACTCTGAGGATCCCAAATTCAGCACAAAATAAAAATGAAACATAACTTGAGATATAATCTCATCAAGTAGTGCTCAATTGGGCAGTCCTTAGGCAAACATCTGCTGCTTTTCCTTCTTAGCACATTGTTTTTGCCCTTCACTGGCTGTGTTCTTGCAAGGTCTGTGGTGGAGAGGACATAAGACATCGTTCATGTGTGATTAAAGTTTTATTGTATTTGATTTTTACTGTTAACATTTTTTCCAGTTAATCATCTGCCTTTCTGTAGAGAAGAAAGATCAAGAAAGTTTCAAATATTGGATTAATTCCAGTATTGAATTATTTTTATTTTCTTAACGTGTAGTGTTAATTTTGTGGGCAATTGAGAAGATCAGTCCATAGCTCACCTAGGCGTATATTTGCCACAAGACATGGCAAGTGGAGTACACTTGTTTTTTAACAGCATTTTTTATGTAAAATGCAAGCACCTGCTCTTTTAGCCACTGCGAAAATATAAAAGGTTGTGACCTGAGATGTGAGGGAAGAAAGTTCTGGGTAAGACCTGAAGTAAGTATAATGCTGTTGATGGGGGTACTTAAAAGTACTTGGCCCTTTGAGGCAGCTGAAGTGAGCAGTGCTGAGACAGGAAGGCATCTTAATTTGGTGCTTCCTCATGCTCTGATTCCTCCAGCTCCTCATTTGCACAGCTTTATTTGCAATCCTGGCTGGTTTCTCATACCATGCTGGTGTGCTCATTGTGCGTGTACCTCTGGCTATCAGTACTCCAGTGCTACTGGAGGCAAGCTAATCTCTCTCTACCAATAATAACTCTGCTTATAAGATTGCCTTCTAGTTGAAATAGTAGCCTTGGGTTTCTGCTGGAGAAATTGTACAATGTACTTCACTGGATTCTGTTAATTAGCACAGCTTAAAAAGAAGAAAAAAACCCCTGAACTGTTCAGCAATAAAAATGAGTGATGCAGAGCTGTGACGCTGGGACTGATAAGGGTATGATTGGTGTGTTTGCTCTGCAATTTCTGTGGTATAAACAGCTATGAGTTAGAATGACAGGGTTCAGGAGCTTTGCATAAGCCCAGACCTTTGGAGGTTAAGGGAATGCATTCAACCCTCTGGTAAGATAGTTGTGTGCATGAAGATAGGCACATTTAGAAAAAACCCAGCCAACCTTGCCCTCCTCCCCCTTGGAGCATATCCACAGATAAGAACCTCACTCTCCTCAAAAATGAGGATTAATATCCAGCCTGAGGGATGAGTAATATTCTAAATTGTCTGTTTTTCAGAAAGCAAATCATGCTGTATACTTGCTGCTTTCTGTGCTTGGTCTTTGTGACTAGTGAAGTTCTCAGGCCCAACCCCCTTTTCAGGAAAAGTACATTTCAAGCACGCACTGTTGATTAGTGGAGTCATAAGTTATGCCTTGTGTTTTGTTAGAGCACTTGATAAAGTAGAAAGGCTCATCGGAAATATTTACCAGAGATTCAGTACAAATCTTTAAAAATGATCCAAGAAATGAATCTGTCTCTACTAAGGCTGGGCATGGGAGGAAGCATATTTAAACTTTGCACTCAGATGATGGATTTTCCAGAAACATTAACTTCCCAAAATTCTATTTTCTCATTATGTTGTCCTGCTACTTTCCTTTAACTAATCTTGCCTAATATTTGATGAGTAGCTACAGCTTGTGGATGTAAACAAAGAAAAGATCTAGCTGTTATTTCGTGTTTTTTAGAGAAATTAGTGACATCTGTGCAATATAAATTAGTTTCTATTCACAGTGGGCATTCTTTACTACTCTGTTTCAGGATAATTATCTAAATGTGTGTAAAATGTCGTCCTTGTCTAAGGAAACACTACTGTATTTAGGCCGGTTCCTTCAGGAACAAGTGTAGTTCTTCTTTACTTTCTTCTTCTGCCTACTTCCTTTTTGAGTGTTAGAGGAAGAATTGATAAAGATCAGGAACTAAAAGATGTATAAGTTAGAGCTGGTTTTGATGAGTTTCGGCCTGGATTGCCTAAACCCATGGTGCTGCTGGTCTGGAGGTGTTATGGTGAGTCTGGCTCCCAAAAAACTGTGCAGCATGATGCAGACCACAGCAGTATTCAGTTCAGTAAGCAGAGAGCTCGTTCAGTCTGCTCAGTGACCGTGGGAGACCAGACTAACCCTGCCAGCCAAGGTGTCCTTTCTTAGAGGGGTTAATTAATCTCCATTTAACTGTTTCATGACACAAAACCCAGTGTCTTGACAATGACTGGTTTTTTTGTGACATTTTTTTCTGCAGCTGGATTCAGGTTGCAGGAGCCCTGCTAATGCACAAAGTTGGGTGTTTTGGACTTTCATTGATATTAGGAGTGATTTAAGATATCTGTGGGCACTTGATAAGATAAAGTCTCCAGTCCCTAGTAGTGGTCATCTTCGAGGTGGTAATATATTTTCATCCAGTGGTGTTGGCTTAGTCCCAAATTAGTACCTCTCTTTAAGAGTGGAAGGAAGGAAAAAAAAGAAAAAAAAGAAGCTATTAAAATATTTTAAATCACAAAAAATTGCATTTCTAAAAGTGTCTAAAATGTGCTTTAATCTATGAATATTCCCTAATGAGGCACTGAGTATTTGCTAAAAATGTACATCTCTTCTTTGAAAGAGAAAGTAATAAGATCACTTCGTGAAAACTCTCGAATATCCAAAAATTATTTCCATTCTTTCTCTCTTTATAAACACGTTTTTAACAGAAGAAAATTGTAACCAAACCCAACATGAGTTTTGAAATGTGGCTCATTGCATGGCTGCCTGAATGCTGGTAGGAGAGAAGGAATGAGCAAGGCATCAACCTCTTTTGGCATCAACCCACAACTCTCTCTNTATTATTTACATAGATCTGTGTGAAAAGAATCTGACTCCAAGGTTAAAAACAGAAGGCTTACAAAAAACCCAGGGCAACACTCTCTCATTTGAAATACTTGTGAAACTAGAGATACAGTTTTAGGATAGCAGTAAGGAGGCAGAACCACAGGCTGTTGTTGAAAGAGGTAGTCCTGCATCCCTGCTCATTCCTGCTACTGTATGTGCTCAGCTGCTTCCCTTTTTCCAGCACTAGCACTTAACTGTGGACCTGTTCAGGCACCTCACCCAGCAAAGACACATAATGCTGGCAAGGAAATGAATGGTCTTTTGCTTTGATTTCCTAAACCAGTGTCTTATGGGTGCAAGGAAACCAGGGAGTATGAACACACAGCATGGGATACATGGATTAATTATGAGCAGTGGAAAACTCCGAGAGATTTAGCTGTAGAGTAAAATGCAGATAGAGGGGATTTGAGTAAAATCTGTGGATTTGAGTCAAAGCAAGGAATTAAATTTGGGTGTCCCACTTGCTCTTAAAGAATACAGCTGCCATACTATTGGATAGTTTGAAGAATGCATTGGTATACATGTGGCTGAAAACTAGCGTAAAAAAATTGTTTTAACTGTGCTAGATTTTTGACAGTGAATCTCAGTTATATAAAATTTAAGTGGTTATGGTGTTTTATTATTTATATCCCTCCTTCTTGATACATGACTTCTTTTTATGGATTTAAATTTAAGCACACTGCATGTATAGGACTCAAAAGATGCTCACACACATTATTTCAGTATACATGCTAGTTTTAGGTTGATTCATACTTTTAAAATTTTCCTAAATATCCCTTTAGCTATTACAGTTAAAATGGAAAAGGTTTTAGGTTTGAGGATCAAATTCTGCCAGTCACAGTGGAGCTGAAAAATTTGTCTATTCTTTATTGCTGCCAAACATGAAAAATTAGGCACTTCTATTAGTATTTTCCTAGAATTCCTTTGTACCTTTTTGCTTTGGCTTGTTTTGTACAGCAGAAGTTTTTGCTGGACATTTGGTCTTCAGCATGTCATGTAAGGTTTTCTCTTTAGTCATTATTATCACCTTTTTACACTCTGTCTATATTAACTGTACAAGCAGATGGACAATTTTGTCTGTTTTAATTGTATTTAATTTAGCCTAAGTTTGGTTGCTGGCCAAATGCTCATCACCTGTGGATCAGACTTGGCAGCCCTTTTGTCTCTCGGCCAGATATTTTGTTCAGAGTATTATTTCCTTTTGAAAGGCCACACCAAAGTAAAGCTGAAAAGCAAATAAAACACACTACTGGATTTCAAATAACAAGAACTGCTGAACATGTAATTTCTCTTGTTTTGGTCCTTTCAGGATCATTATTCAGTGCTTTTATTGGCATAGCTGCCAAAGACTAGGACATAAACAATTAGCTGGAAATTATCTTTTTTTCTTCTTTCCCGTTCCCTGCACACAGGAAGTTTAACACAATACATCCCATTCTCTTAGGATGGAGCTCTGCTTATTTTTAATTTCTTAAACAATTTCTGAAATACTTAAGTAATTGCTTAAATAATAATGATTAGTATGTCACAGACTAGTAACAGTTGTATAAAACAAAAAGTCAGCTTGTGCTATTGACTGTAAGTCACCCTGGCTTGGATCCAACTCCACTCTTCCTTATAGCAGCCTAATTTTGATGGAGTGACGTGTCTCTATCTCTTGTTTGCAATCACTGAAGCTGAGTGAGAGGTCTCATATTTTCCAGCACAATTGTCCCAGAGGGTGTTTTTTCTCTCCCTGTCCACTGCAGGGCAGTTGCTAGTGTGTCTGGAGGAAAGGCTTAGGAAATAGGGAGAGCCTAATGGAGCATTCACTCATCTAAATCACAGCTACACTGACTGATGTGACTGCTTCATGTCATCAGAGGATCACTCGATGCTAGACTGAGTCTCAAAGGTCCTGTCACACTTGTGTTAGATCAATCAGCCTGGGTGGTATAGTGTAATTGATTGAAAAAAAGAAGAGGATCCAGGCTTAACAATGAAGGAAATTAGCTACTGATATTACGACACAAGCATGATGTCTGCATGATGTGCAGCAAGACAGGGACAAAGGGTTTATTCCAAGAAGCCTTGGCTATCCAAAGAAAGTTACTCTTTTAGGTGTCTGTCTTTAATTTTACTGTCTGAAACAGGTCTTATGAAAAAACAGATTAAGCGAGTAAAGATATTCTATTTTTTCATTAATAAATAGAGCTTATAATCTACAATATTAAAAGTGTAAAAAAAAGTGTCTCCCTGAATGTGACTCATATCTACTACAGTGCTGGTATTAAGGCCATAAAAGGATTTTTTACCTATTTGTCTTGGGAAATTCTTTGTCTATTTAAGCCATAACTCTGGAAAGGAAGTTGTCACACGTAGTTGTTCTAGCCAGCATTTTCCTCAGATGGTACTAAACAAAGCTTCCATCCTAGAGCCCATTTTGTACGGCAGATTTTATACTGCTCAGTGTGCTTCACTTCTGTAACAGGTTTGTCTGTTTCGCTCCTTTTTCAAGTAGACCTGGAAAAAAATCATTATTCTCATTGTTTTACCAAGCTAATTCCTTCTACCTGTCACTTTTACTTTGTCCCAGTAATGACACCCCTCTCTTATTACACCCTTGTGACCTAGTGTCACAAGACACTTCCCCAGAGTCCCTTTTCCCTGAGCTGGCAGAGGGGCTGCCTCCAGCATAGGGGTGTCCTGCCCCTCCTTGCTTTGCCTGGCTCTGACAAAAGGTTAATAAAGCTTTTTAAACATCTTTAAACCAGGCTACCTGGCCCACTGTTTTCCCAAAATCATGGCAAGGGTGGCTAGAAGGTTGGCTTGAAGCCCAGCCTTTTCCTTAAAAAGGAATTATTGCCACTACTTGTTCTGATTTTGGAAACTGCCAAGGATGGAGTTCCTCTGAGTACCCTGGGTAACTTGTCCCGGTGCTGCATGGCTCTCCTAGATTTTTTCATTGTAGTCTCTTTTGGGGGTGAGTTTTTGTGTGTGTGTGTCTCAACGCTCAGCGTGTGGCATGGTCCACGTTTAGCTTGCTTACCACTACTCACAAGAGTTTGTGTTGTCATCTGTATCTGTCCCTCAAGCAGAAGCTCAGTATGGAGCCACTGGGACTGCCTCTTCATGAAGCATGCAAAGGTGCAGCTAACCTCATTTACTCGATTTATCTATTTTGACTGAGACCTGGTCATTCCTCTGCTTCAAGGTGTCTTGTCTTTGTTGTACAGACAACACTTTAAAATTTTCAGTTTGTGTAGCTTACTTGCAGGCCAGTAATGACCTTGGAGCGTTCAGGACTTGTCTTTGCTATAGAAAACAAAGATTTCTGGAATATTAGGCAGGGATATTTAATGACAAAATTGCTGACTACTATGGTTTCTTCACATGGAAGAACCTGGAGCAGATAAAACTATTTTGTCAAAATGACTGTTGTGGATGTGTTTTGTTGCCCAAAAAATAAGCCTTGAAAAGGCAAGATTAGCCACCACACAGAGGAACCTAAGCCAGGCTGCAGGTTTCTGGTATTAGATGTATTCACACTGAAATTCTTGGAGTTGTACAACAAAATCACTGGCAAAGTGGTTCTGTGGTCTCAAGATTTATAAACCTTTCCTTTCACTGACTTGTGCATTTGCTCTTACTAAGAAAGGGCCACTTTTTGACAGGTTGTACTGTGCTTTGCTATAGTTCTTCCCCCAGTGGGGTCAATGAGTTAGATCATCTGGGAAAGCGACAAAGTACTTTTGCTGCTGGCCCAAGCCCCGCTGTTACAAAAGCATCAATACATGGCAACTGTCATAAAAGTCCATTGTAACTGTAAAAGCTTCTCTGATTAGTCAATCTTTTCTCCATTTATCCTGGAATATGGAATTAGGCACAATGGAAGAGAAAGCCTGAAATGGGTCAGTTATTTACAGTGCATTCAGCCTTCTTTTGTGTCTGAAAAGATTTCTATTTAGTTTCTGTATGATTAAAATAAAAGACAGAGGAAGCTGCCAGGGGGAAAAGCTCAAAATTTTTAGTAACTGCTTTTAGCGGCATAAAAATAGAATTGCAGCAAGGCTGCTAGATATAAGTCTTGCTGAAAAAACCACAATTTTAAAAACACATTTCTAAGCTGTTCAATAGTCTACTCTTTCCACAGATTCCTGTTTTTACACTTCCTAATTGACATAAGGATATGGCTGGGGTCAGTAGCAATTTGGGAAAGAAAGCAGAACAAATTTCCTGATTGCCATGTGATAGTACATCTGCCATTTCTGTTTAAGCCAGCATCTGAAGCTACTCCATTTGTAAGCACCTGGCCAGATTCTGATCTAACTGGTATCAGTTTTAGCCTTGTAAATCTTCTCTGTAAATCAGGGTAACTCCAGTGTAGTCAGCTGTGTAAGAGAAGAGTAAGGCCTATTTTTACCATTCTGTATGATGTTTGCAGAGTCTTAGCAGTTCAGCTTAGTCTTGTAATTATTTCTCATCTGTTACAATCAATCTTCTTGAACTCTCTGTGGTGTCCCAGTTTACTCAAATGCTGGGTTTAGAAGACAGGATGCTATCACCTGTGATCTGTATCTTGAGGTAATCTGCATTTTGAGGGTGATCTTTATGGGGTTCAAGAAAAAGTCTAATGTAAGGAGGCCTTAGTGCAAGCGATTACAAGCTGTAGGTGGAGTGTCCATATTCAGTAAAAGAAATGCTCTAATATAATGCTCTAATAAATGAGTACCATTTTGACAAGTAGTTGGGGTGTATAATCCCCATAAATCTGCTATTTGCCTGTGATCCAGGACATCTCTTCTGACTGTGACTGGAAGGGGTGGGGGTATCAGTGTTGTCTCATCATAGGGAACTGTGTGCTCTAACATCGTTCACCTGAGTATAAACACAACAGGAAACTGAGGCTAAGAACCAGGTTTTCTATATTGAAACGTCAGTATATCCAGTTAAGGAGGTGAGGTATAGCCTGGACACGGTGGAAATAAACTATGTTCTGTCTGAATAAGTGTTGTGGAATAATTTATTTAATCCCAAATAATTTGGTTCAATAGGTTGATTACTGTAATAAATAAGAAAGTGTAAGTACTCTGAAAATGAGATGCTTGAGAATAAGCAAAGTTATAATGCCACAAAATATCCCAAAGGGATTAATGCTGCCATTTATTACATTTCTCTGGGAGAATTTGGACCAATAGCTCTTTTAGAGCTATTGGCCAGGTCAGTGACATTGCTTGTGCTCATGAGTACAGCATGACCATTATTACAGACAATTCTTTTTTGGCACAACTGTCTGAATCCTAAATATCAAATGATAAAATTTGGCAAAATCTGATAATGCAAATGTTTCTGAAGGCACACAATAGAACATGAAAGAAACTATCATGTCAGAAGATGGTAAATTACAGAGTGGTTCACTTCTTTCACTGTGAGATCATTTCAGTTTAATCTTGATTTAGACAGGTTTTTTTTTTTTTCCCCTCAGTGTATATTTACACTTCTGCAGCTAGGATAGGTCCATGTAAATATCCGGGAGTTTTGCTAGTGCTTTGTGCAGATGCAGCTCATTGTCATGGGTCGCATGAGTGGGAGAGACTGCAGAAACTGATTGTTATCACGGATCCCCATGTTATTTCCTCACTGCATTTTGTACCCAACTATTTTATCATTCCTAGAAAGTAATTTTATAGGCTTTTAGGATAAGCCACAGTAGCTAATGAGACTCTCTTAATTCAGAAATTTCTCTTCCAGGTTATTCTATGCGCTATTGGTGCTATTACACTTTCTGTATTTTATGTAGTCTTCTTAACAGACATAACTATAACCTTACTTGATTTTTTTTTAAGGGATGGGAAAGCCATATGGCCATCTTCATTATGAGTGATGCTACATATTAAAAAAACCTTGAGATAGTTGTCAAGGGTGAAGCCGTCTTGTTTCTGTATTTTAATTTTTTTGTTGTTACTTTTAGTTTCAGATTTCTTACATGCTTTCTAGTGTCTGAACCTTTATTAGTTCAAATTCTATGTCTTTTCTTTGCAGTCAGGTAACCAAGTATGTATCTCTTAGAAACAAAAAAAGCTTTCATATAATCTAATCTCAGGAACTGGCACCCTAGTGAAAAAGTGCAGCTGAAAGTTTCAATATTTGACATTCCCATTTTTCTGTAATTAGTTTCAGTTTTTATTCTTGAGGTATTTTCATTTAAACATAAACACATTCAAACTGTTTGCAGGGAATTGTTTAATATTGAATGTAATTTTGAATTTATTTTTGACAGTTAAATAGTGTTCAGATTGCTGTATTCAAATATCAAAACATTCATTTGAAAACTTTTCCTTGCCTTTCATTTTTCAAACTTCCCATCCAGATTACGGTAATAGTTAGCCTCAAGCAGTAAACCAAATGATTATAGCAGACAAAATCAAAAAGGGGGTCCTAAGGATGTCATGATCTTTAAAATATATATCTGTTTTGGACATGTTTATCTTGCTCAAGGCATGAGCTGAGTGCCTACAGAAAATGTCTTAATGACATGGAAAACTTCCTCCTGTAGGAGGGGAAGAGCAGCTATATCTATGCTCGTAAAGGGAGTAACTTGGGTAATTTCCTGAAACAGAGATCGGCAATTAGCATCGCTAGCTATGGGCCTTTTCCCTAAATGCTCCAGAGCTAATCTCATAAGGAATCAGAGGCTGTATCACTAGCAAATATTCGACTGAATGTTCTTTCCTCAAATGCAGGGTCCTGGGCCTGTTTGTGTCTGGGATATCTTTATAATTTTTTTCTTTTCTTTGGCTAGAAACAATTATACAACCGTGATTTTGTTTTCCTGTGTTCAGAAAAAGTTAATTTGTAGTAGTGGTAAAACTACAAATGAAAACATCACTCAAATAGAAGAAAATTACTATCAGTGTTTCTTTTATGAGATTAACAAGAAACCTACTTCTATGGGGCTAACTGGGATAATTTTGTTGTTATCATTTCTCAACTCTGTGATGTGTGACTGAAATGCAAAACTCAATTAAAACTGTTTAAAAAAAGAAACCAAAACCCTGCTACTTCTGTTTGGAAATGTATTTGCCTCAAGTGTGAAGTTGATAGATGAAGACTGTATGATAATGAATTTGGTAGAAGCCAGTGGACAACAACAAGCAAGTTTTGCTCTTCAAGTTCTTACATATTTTTCCTTTTGCCAACTTAAATTTCATTTTTTCCTTAATATTCTTGATCAAATCACTTCTATGTGAATAGCAGTCAAAATGGTTTAAGTTTACTAGCTGAGAAGGTTAACAGTATCTCAGTGGACAGCATGTGGCCATTAATGTTTTACCATTGTGAGTAAAGGAATTGTGAGGTTCGGTGTGCTCTTTTCAAAAATGTACTGTGTAGTCATGCTACAACTTACTGGAGAAGGGTCTTTTGTTGATGGTTCTTTAATTCCTCATGGTGTGCTATTCATATCTGAGTTGGTCCATAGACCTAAATTCCACAAAGATACAACCCAGAGACATTTGAAGGGAGTAGAAGTCTTGTTAGTGTTGAAGACCCATTTCTCAGTCTGGACAATTCAGTTTGTAGCAAGGAGATGATGACAAAGAAGACAAAAATAATCTCCTTCTAGAGCTGGAGTTGAGTCATCCTGCAAGCAAATGCTTCAGCCTTGTGCTCAGTGACACCATCATGGGTGTTGCACATGTAACAGTACTAGGTCTAGTGAAGGAAAATGAAAACTGAACCTTAAGAAAAAGTAATTAATTACTTTAAAAAAATAGATGATATTTTGTTTTCATCTTAGTTCTTCAGGAAATGCTGATGCTGCTGGATAGCTCAGCTATTTGAAAGAATGTGTTATCTTTCAAAGTCTGATTTCTATTGTGTGGTAGAAGAGATGATCTTATGTTTGCATTATCCAGAGGTTCCCTATGAAAGGCCTAATGCTGCATTTGGACCTAAATTATACAATCATATTTTAATTGTCTCCTCATCCTATTTCCTGATATTTGGATTAAATTAATCTGGAAGTGTTTTGAAGACTTCAGTTACCTCAGATTTCTGGCCAAAATGTTAGAAATCACCATGTTTTATATGTATGCCTTTTACAAATTATAAATAAGCAGGTCTTGTGTGAAACTCTGTCCAGACACAGGTAATGGCTATTTCAACAAGCTAGCTGATCCATAAGGGAGGAGTGAACCTCCAAGAAGTCATTATATTGATTCTAGTCATTATGAACACTTTGATCCTGATTATGCATCATTTAAAGTAATACCATAAAGCTAATGTACCTTCACTTCTTCCATGAGAAATGTAATGGAGAATATGCTACTTAGATGTTTCAACTTTTTTTTTTTCCAGCTATTTCCCATTACACGTTGTTCCTTCTGTTGTTCCTTCTGTTCCTCTCCCTGGTTGGTCTCACTAGTTTGCTTCCCTGAAGATTTCCAGATCCATTTTTGATCTGCTTTAACTCAGTTAAAGAGTAGCAAAATGTCCTGTCACTTGGTGTTTGTGGTTTTGTTTGTTTCTTTTCTTTTTTTTTTGGTTTGTTCTGATTTTTTCCCATGGAGTTTAACCTGGTTCTCAAAGATTGTCTGGTGAGCTGATAGTGGAGGAGACGAGAAAGGTGGGAAGAGGTTAGAGGAACTGTACCTTTCAGTGATCTGAGCTGTTACACTGCACAGTGTGACCCCATACTTCTGCATTTCATCTTCCCTTATTGAGGGGACATATTTATGGCAGCAAAAGCATCAGTAAACAGTGTAATGTTGATGTTAATGGACATGTTTTTCTTCCTTTCTTCTTTTTTTAAAACATGCCTCCCTTTCTATATTTGATGAATAAAGGGACTATTTTACTTTTCTGTGAATTTTCCTTTATGTCACAACGTCTTTCTTGAAAATCAACCATAACTCCAATAGATTTATTCTCATTAATGTCTCCAAAAACATCTCTACCAAGAAAACCCTGTGGATCTTTCTCAGCTTCTGCTCCAAAAAACCCCAGTGTTATGTATAAGGTTCACTTTCAGAACAAGCTGGATTTTTTTCCCTGCACTCATTTCACCATTAACATGGTACCCATGCACAGTGGTTAACCCTTGACTTCATAATTTTAATGAAAACAGTGTAGAAACAAAACAAACACGTCATTATTAATTGTTGTTTGGGAAGTTCTTTGGGATGCTATATTTGGAAGAAATCCAAGCACATAAAAAACTTGTCTATTGACAGGAGGAGATTATCCATCTTTATCCTTTCCTGCTTTCTGTTAGTGAAATAATTTGAAGGGAATCTCAGAATATATGATTTATTGTTGTTCAATTAAGCAACCAAATGTTTGACTTGCTAATCTTCAGCTTAGGTGAACTAACCAAACTTTTGTTTTGAAAATTAAATACAAATCTCATAGGATCTGACATCTCACTGAGATTTCTGGTATTCTATCTTGGCAGAAACATGAAAATAAAATAAAAGACTTATGCAAAAATGGCCACCTTTCAAAAAAATTCTGTTTAGTTCTGCAAACTGTTCCTGGTTTTGAACATGCAAAATTTTGCCAATTATCATTCGGCCCAACAAGACCATTCTGGCCAATAAATTGTTGTGCTGATTCTAATGGGTAGACTCCCCAGAAAAACATTGCAAAGAGGATGATAAAATAATATTTATTTCCTACAGGTAACTTGCTGACTCTTTCTGACCATAGCATATCCTGAAATACTGATGACTTACTGAAACTGCAATGTTGAGTGAAGAAGCATAAATATGCCTGTGGAATATGTGTTATGGAATATGTAGTTTACACCACTTTGTTTTTCACAAGCAAAAGTGAGGTTCACTAGAACCATTTATAGGTTAAATAAACATAATCTTTTAACCTTGACAGCTCATTTTCTTGCTCAGAAGTAGTACAAGCATTTATTTTTAGGAGTTATAGGCTCCTAAGAGATTTTTTTTTTTATTCCTTTGTAAGCAAGAAACTCTTAAAAAGTATTTTGAAATACCTGTGACACCAGTAAGGTTTATTTTCTTGTGGAGATGTACCAGAAACTTTATTTGAATGATTTCAGAAAAACCAAATGTAGCAGATGACAGGGTATTTTTATTTATTTATTTTTCAATATAAATCTACAAGTGGTGAAACACCAATTTAAGAAACCAGATTAGGTGGAGACGTTCTTTTCTAAGGCCACATCTTACATCTGGGAGATGCAAATCTAGAGCACCTGATGTCCTTCAGAAGAGCCAGCCTTCCTTGGCTCCAAATTCACTCAAGGTCTTCAGGCACTTTAGTGCTGCTTTGTTTACTCTCATTACAAGATGCCAGGCATTGGTGAATCAGGTCCCTCTTCTGTTTGCGCCTTAGTGCTCATGAAATTGTGTGTATTTAACAGCATTTTCATTACCTGCACCTGTGTATTATGCCTAGACATCATTCAGCAGGCAATAATCTAGGGAACCATTGTGCCGCTGCCCTAATTTATAAAGGTCAGGACCTGGTGCTATTTGTCCACAGAACAAGTGTTTGCCAAGCAAATTGGTACAGATTGAGTGAGCTGAACTTTAGATGGCACCATTAATTTTGGTACGCATTACTCATCAAACTAATAAAGTAAAATTGCTTTCCCTTTGAGCATGGAATACCATGGTCTTTATTCCTATGCTGAACTTTAAAGAGTCTTTATTCTTCATAGAAATATGAAAGTTATTTTTAAAAATAACTTTTTATCATGCTGCTGCTGAAGGATAGGTCCAAATAAATTTGGATGCCTTTCTCAGTTGGAAATGAGGAAAGTTATGGCCCAGTGTAGGGAAGAAACATGAACAGCTCATTTTGTACATCATGAAAGACACTTCTTAGCTTGATGGTTACTTAGTGAAACTACTTGACCTTATAAAAATAATCAGGTAGTAAATGTGTCATCACTGCCTCAATTTCAGGATGTGAAGCCACTATTGTTAATACTGCTTGAAACAATACAGCTTCACTTGGAATACAATGTCTGGGCGAAAATATCTGCATCTACACAGACCTTTAGTATGTGTACCTTTAAAAGAATCTTTGAAATGCTTTAGCAGCTGATGTAATTCTATGTCTTATAGACACTCCAACTGCTTCTAACCAATACCAGAGACTCAAGCC
This sequence comes from Platysteira castanea, assembly GCA_013397175.1. Lineage (NCBI taxonomy): Eukaryota > Metazoa > Chordata > Aves > Passeriformes > Platysteira > Platysteira castanea. The sequence goes on from VYXC01011445.1 coordinate 498,210, forward strand.
CAGAAATTGTGCTTCTTTAGGGCTATTAAGAGTTTTGTATAGGTAAAGAAAAGAAAATTTGGAGTAAAATCCCTAGTCCTGAGGTCTTTATCCCACAGTCCTTTTTTACACTTAAGACCAAGAGGCAAGAAATGTCTAACTTATGCATAGCCCTGGTGTGCCTTGTCTGCAGAGACATCACACTGACAGCAAACTATTTGATATAGTGTGCAGTGTTTCTTAAGGACCACTAAGAAAAGAATTCTCAAGAGCAGTATTTCAGCTAAAATGTAGAAAAAGTGCTAGAGCATAATGAATTTTCTACAAGGATGTTATTTCATTCAGAAATAGTTTTGTTTCCCCAGATTCCCAAGTTTCAAACATGTTCAGTGAAGCAAAAGGAAGCTTTTGTGCTGAACTTATGAAATAATTTTCCTCAAGAAGGCATCACAGCACTCACAAGCCTTTCCTTGTGTCCCACATATCCAGACATCCTTACAGCAAATTAACATGGTGTCAGCAGCCTTGGACTACAGATGAAAATACTGCTTAAGATTTTTTTGAGACCAGGTTTGTTTGAATTTGGCTCTGGGATTCAGTAAATGCCCAGGCAGCTGGACCTTGGTGCATAATGTAACTGAGAGGGAAAAATGAGGAAAACAAAGTGTGTGATAGCTTATTATTTTTTTATTTGCTTTGATCTTTTGAAATACGAAGTTAACAGCCTGGAGATGTTATAGGATCTATTCGTTTCTGAGAGATGTTTGCCATCCGAAAAGAGAATATGTTGGCAAAGTAGTGATGGAAAAGTACATTATTAATTTTCTGTGCTCTGTGGGTAAGTGGGAGATTCAATTTACCAACTCCTCACTCTAAGAGGATATGATTTATTTAAAATTTAGATCTGATTTCTAAAACCAAACCAAAACCCCACCTTTTTTCAAAATGTGGCTGTGAATCTCAGAACGTATTTTATTCAGCTCTACCTAATATAGCTTTTGTTACATATAATTCTGTAACAGAAACAGAATACCCAGAGAGGTGGTAGATGCCCCATCCCTGGAAATATTCAAGGTCAAGCTGGATGGGACTCTAAGGTACCTGATTTACTGAAGATGTATGTCTCTGCTCAAAGTAGAGGAGTAGGACTGAATGAGCTTTAAGGGTCCCTTCCAACCCAAACTGTTCTATTAGTCTAATTATAAAAAGATACATCTTTGGCAATTGCACAAGGTTTGTAGAGTTTTCTGAGTGACATCTTGCATTTCAACTGTTCAGTGCATTGAGATTCTCATGTGAGTGTACTTACAGCCTGTGGGAGCCAGAGCAACATTTTGCTGAAACTCGTTGGTTTCAATGCCTTTGTAAATTGTTGCTTTAGGATGTATGAATGGACAGGAACAGACTCTCCCAAATCTGGAAGCCTTCTGCCTATGTTAGTGCACAAATTTTACACCCTGAAGTGATAAGCTTGGAGATATGCTTTGTCCCTGGGGTTGCTAGTTTGATTTTAAAGTTGTGCTCTTCTGAAAGATACACTGATTTCTAGCTCCAATATATGAGATTATCTCAAATGAACATATATGTAAATACATATATTTATAAAACTATAAAAATATACACATATGAAAGAGATAAGATGTGAAAATTTGTAAGAGTAGAATAAATCGTAAGATTAGAATACTATTTGTTGACTCACAAATATGCTATATGAAAACCTTACTATTTTAAAAAGGAGCAGCTGCAGTGTTTTTTCATTAACAGATGCACCCCATACTGGTAGGAGTTTTTCCATCAGGACAATATGTCAAGAGTAGGGAAGAAACACACTATCTATAGTAGCAGTTCTTTCTTAATTCTATTTGTTATGATTTAATTGAATGAGGGCAGAAAAACAACTTAAAGCACTGTATACATGTGGGTTGTTTGTTCCCCGAAAGAAATTTTAGGCATACCTCTCTAGGTTTTGGTTTGTGAATCACATATTTGAATTCAAATTTAACAAAAGATAAACTCTTGATCATGAGGACTTGATCAACACATTAGTGCTTGTTCATAAGCATATAGGGATTTTTGACCTTGGATATCACTCAGCGCTACTCTTTAGATTAAGTTCCCTAGAGTTGATTCCTTGTTTAAAATGCTTCTAAAAGTATTTAAAGGCTGTAAATTTGCAGTTTTCAGGAGAAAAGTCCTACCATTTAGGTTATGTCCAGTCTATATTCATGTTAGCAGTTAACTTGGTGCCACGTGTAGACCTGTACAGCAAAGCAGTTGGTTGTGAGGACCTGATTGTGCAGTGTGTATTTTTTACGGTTTTATTGTGGGTAGCTGTATTTGGGTAAGCTGGTCCCTTAGGCTGAATGTCTAGTAGGGGATGGAGCATACTGGATGCCCTCCTGGAAAGCATCTTCCAGCTTATTTTCTCAGAAAGAAATCCAATTCATAGATTTTGCAACACAAAATAGAATGCAGGAAATTGACATTACTAGGATATCTACTTCTGTAGTGCCATCCTGATTTAAATGATAATTGTGGATATATCTGTACTCCTGCTTATCTCTGTCTTCATGTTGCAAATGGATCTATGTGATAATGGTTGTTTTCATTTTTTGTATTTTTGTTTTCCCTATTCAAAATGCATCAAAGAAGCTGGGCAGGAAGTGGTTTCTGATTCTACAAAGTACTTTGTGATTACATTTTTCCTGTTTCACCACCCAGAATGAGACTGGCAGCTTTTAAGCATCTTCATGAGAAACTAGCATAAGGGAGAGAGACTCTTTGAAAACTGTTAATAGTGTATTTTCTTCTGAGAAGGGTTGGTCTCCTGAGAAAACTTTTAGTTCCAGTGAATGAATTCGGCAATTTCAACAAAAAATGCTATATCAGCTTGAGTATTCATTGCAGGCTAATGATGTTGATAAATGAACTTTGTGAACTAAACAGTTTTTTGTTGCAATTCTGAATTTTACTTTACAATTAAGAACCAAAGCAGCACAAAGCAGCTGGCTTTAGGAGAACATTATCTCAGTAAATACAGATGTAAAGATGTAAAGATGCAAGCTAGTTGCCTCCAGTACTCTGCCTAGCATCATCTGGTGCTATAGAAAAATTTGCAGAGATAAAAATGGAAAGGAGAGTCACATGAAATACTAATGTAATTTCAACTTGCTTGCAATAAAACTTGTAATTGAAATCTAGTATCTATTGAAATAGTGTTAGTACTGACCTGACTTGTCAGCCATATGTTAAATATTTAATATATAATAAAGATTAAGTATTCAATAGTCCATAATAATATATAACAATTTAGTTTCACTATCACTGATGAGCATGAAGACTTTCATTAAGAAATGGATGCCTCTAACCAGTATTAAATATATTTGTAAGTTTTCTTCTAAAGAATATATCATGAAGTAGAACCAGAAGAGAACATCTATACTCTCTGGATGATCTTTCAGAGAGGGTTCTGCCATTTTTACCTGCCTTTGTATTGATCTTTCTCAGGACATGCAGGCTGCTTTATGTTTTGTATGTGGAAAGACTGCTGATTCTTCAGCTTGTTATATACGAGAATCAATAAATGCAGAGCTGACCATATTCAACAAGGAAGTTAATTAAATACTGTTAGATGCTGTTGGTTATTTGTTTTTTGCTGTTTTGTTGGTGCCTTTTTCCTCACTAAATTAGTAGTGTTAATGATACCCACCACTGAAGACAATTTGTTTAGTAGTTTGGTTACTAAGGGCCTTCTCTATAAATAGAAGTGTTAATTCACAGGACTAACTGCTCCCTTATATAGGAAAAATATTGAAGATTTTATGCTTGGAATTTTATTATTTCTCATTCTTGGTTTTGCTCTTGTCTGGGCTTACCATAGAGTTTTCCAGAGAACCCATACTGTTAAGGATTACTTCAAAGGAGATGGGAATGCTCCACATATAATGCCCAGAGATGCCCTGTTCCTGGAAGTGTTCAAGGCCAGGCTGGATGAGGCTCTGAGCAACCTAGTCTAATGGAAGAGGTCCCTGCCCATTTCAGGGAGCTTGGATCTAGGTGACCTTCAAGGTCGCTTCCAATCCAAACCCTTCTATGATTCTATGATATATTTGAACTTCCAGTTAAAACTAGGAGTTCAAGTTTTTTGGATTGATTCTGCTTAAGATGTTTCCCTAATAATAAGCAAAACATTTTCTCTGTTCCTCTGACATGTTAATGAGTACTTTATTTCAGCAGGGTACTTGTACTGTACAAGTGGTGAAGAGATGATACTCATAAGGTTTTCTGTTACAACACCAAATATTTTAAAAAAATATATACAATATTTAAATAGCACTGCCTAGAACCTTAATGAAAAAGCAATTATGCCTTGGCTTTCAAGTGCTTTGCCATGCCATATTTGAGTATATGAGCTTCTGTATCTGTGGCATCTCCTGAGGTCTCCAGTAGGGCAGAATGGATTGGTGGTCCCTACTTTTCCTAATGTGCAGATTGCCAATCCACATGTCTGGATTAAGAGACATGTACAGACATGCTATCAAACAGGATTATTCTGAGTTGATACCTTTTGATTCAAGTGTTAATGTCTGTTTTTCAGAGCAGATGTCCAGGTGGTGATCTGAAAGAATGTTCTAAAATGTAGCTGAATTGAGTTAGAAAATGGCAACTTCTCCTTTTTCAGGAAATATAACAATGGTTGTGGTTTTATGGAGGAGGAATTTCAATTCGAAAGTCCCCCAACAGCCACAGGCTACCAAGATGTTAAGTGTGTGTGCATGTTTGTGTTTTTCTCACAAGTTTCTTCTCTGTGTTGCACTGCAGGAAATGTATTGGTATGTGATGGAACTGAAGGCATCTGGTTATGTGTTTTATTTTAAGACAGTTTTGTTGCATGGTCTTGGAATGAACTGGTAAGACAAATATTAGAAGCTGCAACATTTTAGATCATTTTGATCAAGAATCCAGGTAAACTAAACAGAAAAGATACAGTTCTGTGAGAGTATCCCACAATTTCTTTTGCTAGTGAGACTTGTGTACTCAGACAAATCCAGTGATATGTTTGGGGCCTCCAGGTTTTTCTTTGGCAAAGCCCTTTGTAGCAGCACAACCCAAAATCAATCTCAACACAGCAAGGAAAGTTTACAAGATTGCTATTAAGTACATTATTGACTCTGAACATCTTTGAGACGTATCAAGATAACCAGAGTAACCTTTGGTTACTTGCTTGCTGCCATTGCTGGGCAAGCCTTGTTTAATAAAAAATATTTTGTATTTTTCTTTGGTTTTCAATTGGTTCATCAGCATATCTCCCATCCTTGCTGCCTTCATTAGCACCTGTGCTGTGAAGTGATTACTGCAGGTGAGGAGATTGAAATCTTGCTTGTTAGATTTCAAGTGCACCCTCACACTTCTGAAATATTTCTAATTAAAGCCTCTGAAAACTGTATTTACTCTTTAAATTCAACACTTAGCAGCTGTGGTGAGAACCAGTCCTCTTCTCAGGAAAACAGCTGAACTACCTGAGAGAAGACACAGCTTTGAAGAGAATTCATATGCCCTAAGAGGTCAATGGCTAATTTGCTTCTGATAGAGCTTTCTGAAGCAGTGCAAGCCACTTCGCTGCATTCATTTTAACAGCTCTAGTGTGGCTAAATCTCCTGTACTGCAGTGGGGATAATCAAACAATCAAACATCCAGTGTTCTTGTTATGGCACATTCAGTGGAGAAGACATTCACTTCAGACATAAAGCGTGCTGGGGATCAGTTCTTATATCAAGATGATTAGTTCCTGAAAGTTGTAAAAGAATGACTCAAAAATGCGCTGGCAGATCATATTAGATTCTGCTTGAAGTGTCTGAATTTAAGCTACCAGCACATGAATTATACTACCTATGCCCTTTACATGAAAAGATAAAATTACTGTCATCTGCAGCAGACCCAGGAAAACGTTCTCTCTTTTCTAAGCTGAGATAAATTGTATTAGTACAGAATATAGTTTACAGGAATCCTATGTGCTTGTATCAAGGCTGTAAACTAGCTGTTAATTGGCACTATATTGACATCCTTGCTATAGAGAAATCCTGGGGCTCATCTAAAAGAGACAATCACCTCCGCACCCCACTTCAGCATTACCTTGCCTGGAGAGCAGTGCTCACATTCCAGAGATGGTGCACTGACAGTGAGGTGAAGCAGGTAAGGGGGTGTAGTTGGAACAGTGTCAGACATCAGTAGCCCTCTACCTCCCCACTCCTTTATGTTTGGGGCAAAGACTTTTAGAGGCATGACAACGTGATTTCTGATTCTTCAGAAAGTGGAGTGTTTTTCAGTGTATTATGGAGAAACATGTCTGTCACCTCTTTGTGCAAACAGCATGAGCCACATAACCTGATAGGTAAATCAGTTCCAGCATGGCATGTGTTGGACTGTTGCCTGGTAAGTCTATGATAGCATGGAAACTACGTGTAAAATTGGAATAAAGAGACAGCTGGTGCAGTTTTTCATGTCTGAGGGAAATCTTTATTGTTGACCAGCATGTATTGCATCTGTCATTTTATTTTTTGACACTAAAGGATAAAAAATGCTGCAGCATGTCTGTAGCTACTATACTGTTTTATTTATAACAAACCAAAGAACTTTGTGGCATTTCACTGTATTAAATACACAAATTAATCTGTTTACAACATTTAATTTTCATTTTTTCCTTGCTATAGTGGTCCTTGCTTTACTCTCTTCATAATACATACCAAATTCCCCTATAAATCTGGATTTTTTAAAATTGTTGTAGTTTTTTGGGGAAAAAAAAGTGTTTCTGATAGCTTCCTTCGAATATGTTACTCATAAATTAAAAAAACTACCCAAACCAGTCCTCTGAATGGTCATCTGACCTAATTCATATAGGAAAAAGAAGAATTTTCTAACGTAAAATATGCATCATCAGAATTGGCTGTCAGTGACAGAAATGAACTATAGTATGTATTTTCTATTTGCAGCATTCAGAGCAGCTTCTTTTCACAGTTGCTACCTCACAACCCTTCAGTTTCATACACTATCTGGCATATCATTAAAAATCTATCATTTTTAGTAATCTGTCATCAAAGAAATCAATGGATAAGCTTTGCTGATCCTGTGTTTCTCCCGCAGAGCAAGACCATGTAACAAAACAACAACCCAAATGAAAACCTGTATTGTGCAGTATAATTCATTCCAAACAGACTATTGGAGCAAAATTGCCAGTTAGAAATGAAGCCGGTAGATTGTGCAGTCCGAATTCTGAAATGTTCTTGTTTTGAAGTGTCAGGACTGCACCATACAGGAAATTTTTTTAATCTGTTTGGATAAGATGTTTGTTCTTGGTTCTCTCATTTGAACCAAAGGTATTCTAAGTACTAGCTGTGGTCTGTGATTTGTTGGGATGAAGATTCTTTGGAACACACCGTTTAAAATCTATGGTTCAGGATGTTATTCTGCAGATTTCTTTTGTTCTGTGGGAGAATAAATTACTTACTTTGTAATAATTTATTGCATTTTCTGACATAAATCTAACCAGTATGAAGGGAAAAGAAAAGTTCGATATGAAAATTCATGTGTGTAAGATGCTGAAGATACAAAAGGAGCAAATACGGTAATACACTATAAATTAGCAGCAGGTATGCATCTATCAAAAATTTATAGAAAGGAACTGCTTTCTACAGAGGGTAGTGCCAGGAATACAAATCACTTCCTTGAAAAAAGGTCTCAGGGCTTTCCCAGAGAAAGATGATGACTAGTGACTATTTTCCGTAGCGTATTCAATCTGTTATAGTTGATTAATATTCAATACTGTGTGCTAGAAATCAGAAACCTGTTAGTGTCTGTTTTAACAGCATTTATTCTGGGCTTTTCACTTGCTCTGCTATAAGAAATAGTGTCTCTTTAACAACAAAACAAAAACCAAGGGGCAGGGATAAAGCAACACGTTACAGGTAATATAACAAAGACCAGTATTTTTTGAAGGGATGAAGGACATCTCTTATGAGACTCTGACACTGCAGATCTTCCAGGAATTAAAATGGACAATCTGCTGGACTTAGTTTCATTTGTGGCAGAGCAGTGAGCTATAAAGTATTTAGAAACCTAGTGCATCTTTTGCTGGCCTTTAGACAGGCTTATTATATGATGGTAGGTAATAACCAAGCTGATCTTTTCCCTCAGAGACCTCAGGATAAAAAATATCTCATTTTGCTTTCCAGAGCAGTCCTTATGGAAGGTCAGATATTAGTCAGATTCAACAAGAATCCCACTCATAGTTCCTTCCTGTGAGTACAACTTAGAAACCCATTAAAAGTGGGTTGGCCATTCCTCTTTGGTCAGGCACCAAATTGAAAAAAATTAAACAATTCATCCCCAAGCACCTGGGAACAGGCAAGCTGAGATTTTCAAATATCAGAAAAATATGAAGAGACCTTGCTACAGAAAAGTGGTGTGGGAATCCTAAATCTATGGGGAAACGAAAAGAATTGGTAGGATCATTGAGTGCGATTCTTTCTGTCTCTCTGTGCTGATGTTCTCAGTGTGTTCCTGTCGAGGATCAGCACAGCCAGCTCACACTTCCACAGCAGGGGTGCACGTATGACCTGTATTGACTGTACCCAACTCTGAGAAGCGTTGTACTTGAGGCTAATATTTCAGCTGTAAGACCTAAACATACCTGTGGACAAGGCACCAAGTATCTCAGTGTGGATTTGACTGCCCAAATTTGGGAATTATGATTATCTTGAGTTGTATCCATGTAATAACATGGTTTGATTGTCACTTCTAATATTTAAAAGTGAATGAAAGCTGGCATAAAAGGTAAGTGGAATGTCTTTAATGTATTTTAGTTTATAGATTTATCTTAAAAATGTAACAACCCAAATTGGCATTTCTCAGTCAGAAACTAAATGGCTATCACTTAAAAAGAGACATGAAGCAAGAAACAACACAAATATTTAGTGCTGTAATCAAAGACGTGGTTTAACTGGGCACATTAGCTGGATGTTACACTATCTATATTTCCATTTACTCCTACATCTGCTATTTTTTCCCCTGAAAAATATAAGAGATAGAAAGCTACTTATTCTTCAGTAACACTTCTCTATCTAAGAGATAATGTAGGATAGATGATCTGCTCCAAAGCTCCAAATTGAAATTAGTAAAGAAAATAAATAAGAGAGAAATGTACAGCTGGGAGAGGGAAGAAAATACAGTAAAAAACTTAAGAGCATGCAATATGCAAATAAAATTTGGTGAGGATGTTGAGAAGAGTAAAGGAGGAAAGGAGAAATGAGAATATTAATGAAAGTTGAAAAGAGCAATTTAGAACAATTTGAGACATAAAAACGACTAGACAAGAGAAAAAAATAGTATGGAAGTAAGAGAAACATAAAAGCAGTGTGCCGCAAAGGTGAGATTTTCAAAGGAAAGATGTGCAGTTAACCAGAGTAATAGAAGTTGGACTATTAGCAGTTTGCTCAGTTTCTCAACATCTCCCTTATCTTTGTCATGGTGGTTATTTCATCATAGGAGAAAGATCTTGTTAGAAAGTCTCTGGTTAAAATTGTACTGGTTTTGAAACACGTAAAGTTGTCAAAACTTTTATTTTTGTTGAAAGGGATAAAGTTGGACAAAATATTGTTTGGAATTAGGATAGGAAGAGAAAAAGAGAGTGTGCTGCCCATAGGCAAATGGTGAAAGCATGACCTGCTAGCATGTCAAGACCTGACCTGCAGACCGAGAATTTAAAATCGTCAGCCACAAACTGAGTGTGTTTAACTGCTGAGCTGCTGGGTTTTTTTTCCTGAAATGACTTTTTTTCTTGGTTTTGTTTTGTGCCATTTTGCCTTTTGCACAGAACATTTGAAAAGTTCAGATTCCACACTGAATTCCCAAATCTGAATTGACTCTTTTCTTTTTTGGATGGATGTATTTGGGTTTTCTTGTGTGAGAAAGAATCAGTACTCCCATTGTTTCATCAGTTGTACATAGAGAGTCATTGGATTATGTTTTTAAGTATGTATTCTTCACCACAATTAAACTCTAGAGGTGTTCTGTGCTCTCTTTGAAAGCCATGAGGTACTTCACACACTGGGCTGGTGTGAAGCACCTTTGGCATTGGTAGCTGTGTTTGGAAAACTGTGTATTCTTTCTTCTTTAAAGATAGCCTCCTGTTTTCAAGTACACTGTATTTAAATGTAATTTGTTATATTAGGCCTGTTCTAGTTTTTGCCTCTGCTTAGATATTGAACTCTCTTTGTTTCTCATTATCACTCTCTTTTTCTGTCTTGTTCAAAGTGTGTTTCAGTTGTTGGGATTTTTTTTTCCTACAGCTCATTTATTTTTCTGTATCCATCACCCTTTCTGTGGGCCTTCATTTTGAATTTAGCAAACATGGTAGATTAATTCAGTGCATTCCACAGGTGCCTGCAGGACAGGAGGCTATGGAAATGAATGCTCCTCATTATCCCTTTTGTGAGTTTGCCAACTACTGTCTTCGGTCACTAACTTTTTGTCTCAGCCTTCTTTTTGTTGTTTGAAAGGACGAGTTACCTGTGTTAGCGTGTATGCCTATATAGGTGGATACACACACGTAAACACACAAGTACGTATACACATCTATTTGTGAATTTAAATCTCTCCCTCCAGTAATTCTCAGTTAATAGCTGGCTCAGTTAATAGTCTGCAGTATTTACTTTTTTTGGAGAGTAAATTGGATGCTTTGAACTTGTTTTGCTTTCACTGGAGTTACTAGAAGGGACACATACAAATTTGGCTGGCCTTCAAAACATTACCAAAACCCTTCTAATTACTGTCATCGTGTTGCCACCTGTGAGGCAGTACCTCGAAGCAGAGTGGGTGTGCCGTGCTTTGTTTTAGCTTAAATGCTATTAGTAGGGAAAGCACAGAAAGAAGTGAGCATGTAAGAACTCCTGAGTATGGTACAAACACCTGGGAGTGCATGAAGTTTTCCAGTGCCAGACCCATTGTTCCCCAAACAGAACTATTTGCTTATAATTGGAATAATAGGTATTTTTGAGCAGTCTTCTATCTGAGGAACATGTGTAAGAAACAAGCCAAATGCGAAGCCTCAAATTAGAACTGAATATGCAGTTACAGAAGGTTGTTGTTTTGAAACATCCTTTGTTGCAATAAAGTATCTTTCAGTCTCAATAACTCAAAGAGCTGATGGTCATGGTTTTGCAGACTCTGACATTGTTTTTCTGTACATTTCAACAGCATTTTACATTCAACAGCTGGAAAGATGATGTGCCATGTTGACATTGTGTTGAAAAAATGTGCTTTTTTGGGGTGAAAATCATAACCGTGTTTTCTTGAATAATAAATGTTGTGTAAGTGTTTTACTATATTCTTCTAGCTCAGCACAGAGCTGCTTCATTTTCAGAGCTTCTGTTGGCTGTGTGTGGGAGGCTGTCAGGTGGAGAAACTCTACCAACCTTTGTCCTTTTGAACTAGGTTGCAGAGATCTTGCATCAAATCCTAGTTCTCTTGAGCCGTGTGGTTGAGTAACTAGGTGACATTGTTGCGTGGTGAAGTAGAGCTACATGGGCAAAGTAATATCCAGCTTCAGGGAAGTGGTCATGAATTGGATGTACAGTTTTAAGGAAGTGGATTTCTTCTTATTATCGTGCAGGAGTTCAGGCTTACCCTGCTCTAATCGCTTGTATAGTTCTAATTTCTTTTATTACTTACCTTCTTAGATTCTCCAACTTATTTTTTTCCTGGTTTTAGTACCCCACAGAAGGAAGTGGTTTTGTAAGAATTGATCTTATTGAAATTAAGGTAGGGATAGGAAGAGATCTGAAAAGGATAAAAAGCTGATATACACAAAAGAAAAAGGGAAGTGTATAAGAGGTCTTGAACCATTTCAAGTCTTACCTTGCTTAAATAAGGCCAGTTGCAATGTAGTTTATAAAGAATCTCACTGAAACTTATAATTAGAGGTTACACAAGGGCAGGTAACATTTCAGAAACAGGTAAGACATCTGACCCAACATGCCTTCTTACTGAAATGGAACAGCCTTAGGCTCTCCTGAGATCATTGCTGAGCAGCTCCCCAGATTTCGATTAAAGGCCTATCCTTCACCTCTCTGCAGGTCTCTCTTTTAAGAAAAGGAATATTTTCTCATTCTTCAAACTTCTCATTTTCTAAAGGTTCCCAAGCTTCTCACATTACATAAAATGTTTTAAAAACTGGCAAAAAAATCACTTTGCCATCTCGGGGAAAAAAATCCATTTTGCATTTGACCTCTACTTGTTGTTGTGCTTATTAGTATTCTAGTTCTTACACCATGTTCTCCTAGTGACAGCACTTACCCCCATCTCAGCTGACGAAATTCAGCTGCATGTTTTTCCTTTACTCTTTTTGACAGCTGTTGTAGAGGCTTCATGGTTGGGGACATTGAAATCACCTGCCACCATGTTGCTTTGCTTTATTTTTTCTTAATTTGTTTTAAATCAAATACTAGAACACTTGATGAATCTGAGATCTGAGAGTGCTGAGTACAAATTTGAATTTAGCATCACAATCCCATGTTGTTAGGGGTAAACTGAATGGCCCATCTGCCCAAGCTGATACAGCACCTGCAGAAAAAAAAATCCTGGTTTAACTTAAACAGATTGAAACAGATATAAATGTCCTTTTCACTCACTTTTGATCTTTTTCTTCTTTCAGTCTTTTTTGAATAAGTGGTGAACCCATTGGACCAGTTGCTTTGCCTGCTGTTACCACCTTTTTTTTCCCACGAGTGAAACTCTTAATTCCTTCAGCACGGGCAAGAGAAGGAGAAGGCGGCAGTCTCATCTGGGGATGACATTTTGGGAGCACGCTGCTCCACTCCTCTTCGAAAGAGAGTTCCTAGAACTCTCTCTTCCAGAGGTTTCTGTGTGCCTCAGAGCTCAGACTTGCAATGCTACCCAGAACGTGTATCCATGTTTAATTCTGTGACGTGTTTTTTTTTTTTCTGAAAAAAAACCCTTGACAATTCTCTATTGACTTGATTTGCTTAACTTAAATGAAATGTTGCCATTAAACTTAATGAGTTCTGCGTTAAAATTAAGTTTACTGTAGTTACCTTCATTATTCCTACACAATAATATTTCTATTTTCCAGTCGGTCTTCTGTCTTTTCCTTCCTTCACAAAATTGCAAGTATCCAATTATTTTCCTTTGTTTAAGTCAGTGGGTATTTTGCTAAGTTTGTGACCCAGGAAATAACAGATATGAATACATACATCTCCTCTTTCCAGAGGTGTCATCCAGGGCTGTATAATTGCTACCATGGGGGCAGGCTGAAGCTGTGCCTACCCTTCAGTAACAGTGCAGTATTTCTCTGTGCATATTTAAATGTACTTTTCCTGGAAAATCTCTTTATTTCCCTACCATCTGATGGTCCCAATATGAAATGAGTCTTATGTGCTTTGGATGATAGGCCCAGAAATATACATCTGAATAATCTAGCTGCTTTTAAATATGAATATTAATTTTATCAGAAAAATATATGGGTAACAATAAGGACAGCGGATGTGGAAATGCTTAAATGAAAATCAATGCAGAATGTCTGTATTTGCACAGGAGGTAATTTGTTTCTTGCTGTATTTTCTGGATTTATTCTGGTTTGAATTGAGAATTTGTTTTTTTTCAAACACTATTTGAAGGGTTTATTTAAAAAGACAACTGTGGATTTTAGAGACATTCTACTTATGGTGTCAAAACATATTGGTGTTTGATACATTGCTATGACCTTGTACTAAAATTTTCTTTGATTTTTCTTCCATTATTTTCATATTATATTTCACAGTGACACAGATTCTGCAGCCTGTGAAAGGTGAGACTTTCCTAGTAGATATGTTCACAGAAGTGACAGTCTCTAGATGATCTTCTTATTTCCCCCTCCCAGGATAATTTAAGTCTTATTCTTCTTTTATGCTTGTTACAGTATTCTAGAACATTAACTCATCTTCTTAAATCTATACTAACTCAAAACTAGGAAAATTTTGCCACAGGTTTGCTAAATGTTGTGATTTAACTCTCAGGATAAAATTGCTTTTAAGTGTCAAGGCTGACCCACGTAGCATTCTGTTAATATTTGGAACACACTACCATAATCAGTAACAAAGCTAAATATTTTTAAACATCATAACCAAATAATTGTGGACTCTATAAGAAAGCAAACCTTGGATCCTCATTATAAAAATATGTGCTTGTACTCTGGCCAGTGTAGGAATAACCATATGCCATAGCTATCCTTGCACGCTGTTCATTCTCTTCTAGGAATTTTTGCTCATGTAGAGTCAGGAATTTTGTAATTTGGCTGGAATTTCTAGATACGTGACAGAGCTACAGCCGTGCAGAAATCCCAATACACCAACTGAATGTGCACAGGGAGGTTTCGCGATCTTCTTCTAATGAACTTGTAATTCTGCTTTGTATAATGCATTTGTATTCTGCTTTGTGTCAGATCTGCTCTGTGTGCAAAAGTTTCTATGTGTGTCAGAGAACTCAGACTTGCAGTGCTACACAGAGCATATATCCGTGTTTAACTGTGAGACATACAAGAGAAAAACTGTGCTGATTCTATACCAGCCTGAGCTGCTTAACTTACAGGGAAATGGAAATTCAGCTTATAAGATAAAGATATACTGAACACTGAATTCAGTCTTCCAGTGGTTGAAGTGTTATCTGAAATGCTGAGGTCTTGTGCTATTTTGCCATTGCTCTTCTTTGAAACAGATATCTTGTTCTAGAATGCTGTATATTGCAGTGACTGATTGAACTAAGTTACTGTGAAATGAGTATATAATTATTCACACCCCTACTAAGAGTCTAAGAGTGGGATGAGTCTTTGACAGCCTGTAACAATACCTAATTATTTCTCAAGCAATCTACTTATAGTCTAAATTTAGGAACTGTTTCTCAAGCCAGCTGTTCTCAGTAAAATTGAGAACTAGAGCTGATTTAGTGGCTTAGTGAACAAGAGTAAAGATTTCCCAAATGTTAATTTTGTAGTGTTTGAAAATCAAATTTAATTCTCAAAGAGTTCAGCCTTGCTCAGAAATAAGAATAGTAAAACATCTGTAGAGCAGAATGGCAAAACTCAAAATCTAAGGTAGAATAATTTATTAAGGAAGGACAGTCGGAGTCAATTTTTGGAAATTTGTCTCTAGAAGAAGTCCTTAGATTGAGAAGAAACAGTATTTTAAATTATTATTATGGAAACCATAATCAGTCACTGAAGATGATTATTCTTTAAAAATACTGCAGTCTTTGCCATTTAAATGATTCAAGGCACTGCTGAAATTAGTTTTTATGCCAACTTGGCTTTCTGTAGTTTACGTTTTCTGGCAACAATAGAATATGAACATATGTGTTGTATAGTACATACACAATTGAGTTAGTTTATTTGTAAAAGACAGACCCTTTACAACATGTAGTATGTTAAATGGATATGTAAGCAGCAATTGCTTTGTTCTCCAGAGACCTTGTAGCATGTACATCTATAATAGAAAATCCTAAACAAGAATTTTTCACTTGGTTTGCTACCATCAGTTAACTATCAAGTCAGATTTGTGCAAGGGAGGAGCCGCAGCTGCCCAGGAAGTATTGTAACCAGTTCCAACTCCTTGTGACGGTTTTGTGACTAATAGGGCATGAGACCATGCTCAGGTTCTCAAACCACAGGTGTGCTGCTTGTAGCAGAAACTGGAACAGTGAGACTCCTGCAGATACTCTTGTGTAATGAGTTTGCAAATGGCCATACTTCAGCTAAGAGGGTTGTTTTGGTTTTTAAAAAACCCTTTGCACTCTCTGAATAAGGGGCATAGGATTAGTGGGACAGACTTCACACCATATTCTGAAGAAAGGGAAAATCACCATCTGTGGAAGTCTAGGAAGAGTCTTACCCCTCCACAGATATATGTAAGAGAGAGAAAGGGGCAGAGTACTGAAACTTCTGTCCTACAAAAAGTGCACCGTTGTGAGCTGCGTTTTTTTTACTTATGTATTTATTTTTTATTAGACCAGTTCTATAGAAGTCTAAACATCTGTGTAGGCTGTCCTGACACCTGGTATTTTCAGGCTTGAGTTTGCTTACTAAGCAGAGAAATTAAAAGGAAAACAAAAGCATTTTTAGGCCTATTTTCAAAGAACTCGTTCTTAAAAATAAGGAACCTGTCCTTAATACCTTAGCAATGTTTATTTGATAAAGAATACATTATTGAGTTTTTCTCCTCTTCTAAAGCTGTTTATTAGTCCTATTTCCCTTTCAACCACAAAATCCATACAAAAGAAACCATATTGCCTTATTGTATAGTTTTAACCAACTATTCAGCATCTGGCACTTCACAATGATTTTCTTTTGCCTAGTGAGGATAACAGTGCACCGAAGAAAGCTCTGTCCCTGCAAGTCATTTTTAATCCTGAATTGTTAATAAAGAGATGTTGAGATAATTGTAATCTGTACAGTTGAAGTACCTGATATATTGAGTTCACCACTCCTGTCAATGTCACTTACCACTACAGTAGATATTAGAGATGTGGACTGTACAGACAAGGGCATGAAGGATATATCTTGGAAATAATTTGGAAAGGTAATTGCAGATAATCTACAGGAAAACAAAGAATCATCAGGAGTGGGCGTGCAATGCGGTCGTGATCCAATTCTTATGTACTCATGATATATCCTATAATAATAGCATACAATGCTGTAAGACACTCTAATCCCTTTTTAGGCCACATATAATCATGCTGCTTTGTGTTGAGAGCGTGGATCTAGTGTTAAACATGGTTGGCCTGCTCTACCACATTCCTCCAAAGCAGTAGTTAACGATGTGTTCTCTCCTAGGTTTGTTTGTGGCTTGTTTTTTTTACTTTCTTTGTTGGTTTTTTTCTAACTGTATGCAGCTGGTCTGGAGTTACTGACTGAAATTTTGAAATATATTAAAGAATAAGACAATTGACTTTAATTTTCTTTTAAAATGGTACCACTAAATGGAAGCTGTCTGCTAGATCAATGCTACACTTCAAATACAAGTTTAAAATAGTCCTGCATGGGTTTTATTGCTGAGTTTTAGGTGACTACACAGGAGGTGCCTGCAGTTGAACTGACCATTTGATTTCCCCCAGCATCCATGTGATATGTCAAAAGGCCCATGCTCACATATAGGCTCAGGGCGGGCACTGGTGCACAGCAGGGCACAGCTGTGAGCTGCATCTTAGCAGCAGCCCGAGCACCTTCTTTTATCCTGCACGTCCTTCACAGGAGGAGGGGCAGCAATGCCCCTGTCTGCCAGCACTGCCAGATGCTTGTAGGAGGACAGAAGGGGTTCCCTGTGTTGCCTTTGTACTGCAAGGACATTGTGCACTGTGCTGCAGGCAGCCTGTATCTTACCTTTGTGTCCAGGCAGAGTCATTGTTGACAAAATCCTGGGTGCTGACCATTAAATATACAGTATAAATATTAATTTTGGGTCTAGCTTGCAAAATTCCCCTTCCTGTGTCTTGTCTGCCTAAACACAAAATCTGTCAGTGAAATCCAGGAGATCATAAATTATGCTTCCTGATCACAGCACTGAAAGGCCACTGGCTTCATTCCCTTTCCAGCATCAACTTTTATTTTGGCAGTTGTGAAGGATCCATTGTTCATTATTATATTGTTACTCTGCTGAACAGAATCCTTCTGTTGTAGCACCAGATAGTCTGCAAACTGTCTATCACCAAGTGGCTGTGAGATAATGAAGATCTGTTTTATTTTCTTTCCTGCTGCCATTTGTAGAATAAGTAAATTTCTTTCTGTGAAGGGTAAAATACTGAAAAAGCAACCTTCCTTAACTGCTGTTGTTGGGATACTGTGGAATGCTTTTCCATAATTCACCTACTTAATTTTGGCTGGAAAAAATGAGGATTTTTTTTTTAATTGAATATTCACTCTTTTGATGATATGCTTCTAGAAGTTTATAATGATGTCTTGGCAAAACTGAATAAATACAATTATAGGTTTGGGTTTTTTGTTTTGTTTTGCTTTTTGTTTTGTTGGTGGTTTTTTAAATTTGGTTGGTTGTTTTTTTGTTTTGGTTTGGGGTTTTTTTGGGTTTTTTTCTTTTCCTTTTTCTCTCTGTTGCTATATGAAGTTTATAAGCTTGTGAAGTGGGCATTTTCCCTCCACCCCCAACTTTCTGAGTTTCTGCAGTGCAAGAATTCAAGCTCCTTTCTCTCCTTTCTTCCTTTAAAAGAATTTGTTACTATGGTGAGGAAACCATGTAGCATTTAGAGCTTCAGACTAAATATAGCTATTTTCATAATTCACTTTAAGTATTGCACCAATAATTTGTTAGAGTAATTCATATTACAGCACTTACCATCTATTTGCCCCAAATATATGCACATATACATATGTAACAAACATCCTAGGAGCTTAGGAAGGCAAACCAACCCTGGCTTTAAATCAGAATCCATTTCTCCTGAATTCAGAACTAGCCAGGTCTGAAATAGCATCTTTTCACATTCCTGAAATGATTTTCTGGTAAATGTAAGGGAGAGGAGAGATGTTTCTAGGCTTTCACAATTTATTAATTTTAGTCACTTTTTTCTCTCTTTTCAGAATGGGTATATACACATAACCAGCATGACTTACTGGATCAGAATTATTATTTAAAACAGAAGCTCAAAGTGGAAAATAGTGGTATTAAATATTGAAAAAGCCCAGTAAATTTTAAAGCAGAATTGGTACTCTATCGCAAGACAGTGCTGAATTGTAAATCATCACAGTCTGACAACAATCTTTTATTGAAGGTGTCACTCATGCAGCTCCAAATAAAACTGGGAATAGACTTAATTTTTCTGGCTTGTTGACTTCATTATATTAGAAGGTACTCCTGATTAATTGTGCTGGGATTGTTTTCTGGCATGTATTTATAAACACTTGCAATAGTATACATAGAATATTTGGATGGATAATCCCTTAAGGGAAAACTATATCCATAAATAAACTAGCAAATAAGCTTTTCAGTTAATGGCCACTAAAGATCTTACTGCATTAAATAGAGTATCTGAACATTTCACCCTGTTTCCTAGTATAGATAATCAGTGTACTGTGAGCTTAGAAATGTTCTTTCCAGCAGAATGGTCAAGAGGGGGCTCAGGAGGGCTCAACTGATGTATTTGCACTCTTTGTCAAGTATGCTCAGAGTATCTGAAGGATCTGTGTCTTGGGTGGTATATAATATCACTTAGGAAAGCCTGAAGGAATAATTCATGACTGTGTTACTGCTTTCTGTGCAAAGGCTTTCTGAGAAATTATCCTGTCAAAAGTCTGCAGCTGCCTGGCAGTGAATCAGACCTTCAGTTTGTGGACAGCTCTGGTGCAAAAGACCCAGCAGGGCACAGTTTTGTGTCAGTGCTGGGTGAGATGGGATCATCCCCACCTTGAAGAGATGCTGAGGGTACAAGAGCTACCTTTGAGGTCCTTGTGAGGGAGAGATGTGCAAGCTGGGACCCCTGGCTGCTGGGACGAGGTACAGGCAGGGGCTGGCAGCAGGCTGTGCACCTGGGCAAACTGGCGGGGAAAATCCAGCTCTGTTTTACTGGATTAGGATTTTTAGGTGGATGTTCTATTGAATAACTTGGCAGCTTCGCTTATCAGCCAAAAACTGGGGTGCACACAATTAGTATTTGTATTTGAGAAGCTGCCCTCATGACCTCTTTCTCATCACACGTGAGCAAGATGAATAGGACAGAACCTGAGTTTAGAGAGGGTCACTTAGTCACCCCAACCATCAGACTATCCCTTGTTGGCTTTCCTTCCTCAGGCACAGCACACCTCCTGCCCTCAGTGTCGAGTCAAGAGTCTCACACACATCTCACCTTTCAGGGCTCTCTGGTCTTGGTTCATACCCAGGCAAAAAGAACTTGAATGAAACCACATTGTTTATGCTGTGTGACCTTAAATAGATCTAATGGGAAGGTGACATTGGAAAGGACCAGCCTGCTCATCCTCCCCTGTGACTGATGACCTGTTACATAGTGATCCTGAGATCTTGCTGATTGTTTTTTGCAGGCTGAACCAGTTCAATGCATTGTCAGAGAGAAGACAGGTTTTTTCTTCCCCAGCAAGGTTAATTGCTTAAATAATTTACTTTGAATATCCAGGGTCCCTTAATTTAATGGAAGTGGCAGGAGGGCATATCCCATCAGAGCAGGAAAAAGAGTTCTGTCAGAACTTGTGTCTTGAGTGTGACCAAGGTGCTCCACAGCCTTCCCACGTGTGCTCTGTTGCGGGTGCATTTGGCAAACACTGAGAAAATAAAAGCGTATGATAAAGATGAATTTCAGGAATTTTCTGATTAATCAGGAAAACTTATGGCAAAGCTATGATGAACAATTGTGGTGCTAAAAGGCAAAAATTGCTCCCATTCAGCATGCTCCAATACTCCCTTTGTGAGCAATCTTGTTTGCAGAATTCCAATTTAGATGAAGTTTAGGTGGGCTGTTAGTCATTGTTCATTTGATTTGATGTATTTTTTGAGAGTATCTGAAATATGAAACAGTACTTTCTACTTTAGTTTGCCCATGGGGGACTTCTGAAGCACAACTTTTCTGGTTTGCCTGCATTTAAACCTGGGATATGTCAATGACAGGTGTGCTAATGAAAGCCACTCAGAATAACAAAGCCCAGAAACAAGCACAGATTGTATTTTTGGACAGTAGGCACAGTAGTGCTGTTCAATGAGATAGCCCAAGGAAGACAGAAATAAGAATGACCTGCTTTTTAAAGTACAGAATTTTTCTGTTCTTTTTGTAAATATGACTTGATCTACCCCTGTGATTCTTGGTACTGTATAAAGAAGAAATAGTTTAAGTTTGCTAAAATCTCCCTAATTTTGATGAAGCTTTTACCAAAGAATCCTGTTAATCTTCTTGGCCTTAGAGATCACATCAAAACTCTAATTCTGCAAATATTTTTGTAACAGTCTTGTGAACATGAGTCTCAGTGAACTAAGAAAAAAAATTGTAGCTGTTTTGCAAGATCTGTATTCTTTTCTTTATTCAATATTGTAAATGTAATGTAAATTATTTGTAAATGTTGTACTGCAGTATTCCCATTTCATTCTTGTCCTAGCTCATTGCTTTTAAATGTTTCTTGACTGTATTTTGCTTACTGATAATACAAATACACTTAAAATCAAAGTTTAAATTTATTTTTCCCTTTCCCATAATACATGAACCTGGCATCAAACCCAGGATGTGCTAACTCATTATTCTGTGGCGTGCAAAAATGTCTAGTGCAAGTGGTCTTATGCTTTCATTCGGTCAAACCCAGCAGGAGTAATGACTGAATCAAGAATAACAGCAGAAATAGGAATATGCTAGCAATGCATATCAAAACAGCCCTTTGTGTAAATATGTTTCTCCGTATCAAATGCTGGCAGTATTTTTATGCTTGTAGGCGTGCATCTAAGATGATGTAATTATAGTAGAATGGTAAAAGTTCCAGCCTTTGATCCTAATTTAACTGAAGCAAATGCAAATCTTACAAAGGGCTGTAACCCTTAAAGCCTATCACTTTTGG
The DNA here is from genome assembly GCA_013397175.1 of Platysteira castanea. Classification (NCBI taxonomy): domain Eukaryota; kingdom Metazoa; phylum Chordata; class Aves; order Passeriformes; genus Platysteira; species Platysteira castanea. The sequence continues at coordinate 519,784 of VYXC01011445.1, forward strand.
GTAATTAGAAACTGCTAAATTTGATGTCTCATAAAAAGCGATCTTTATTTCCCAAACTTAGTGATCTCACAGCGTATAAGAAAAGTTTACCTTAACCAACTTAATGTGAATTATGAACACTTCCATGAAATTTTTAGGTTGGATATACTTTGCTGTTTCAGGAGCAAACTGAGCTGAGTCAGTGTTGCATTTCCATTGTGAAGGGGATGTGTTGCTCCACCTCTTCTCCTGCCTTTTCCTCCAGGCTGACCCCTATGCCCAACTCCCTGGTGGCTCTGGACCTCACTTTGTGAAGCTGTTTAACTCAGCAGCTCCATAGGAAACCATCCAGTTGTTTTTGCTGGGTTACCTTTCTGCTAGGTTAGCAAACTGATTTAATTCACAAAAGAGATCCATGAAGCAGCAGAGCAGATGTGAAGGAAGAAGAGGAAGTGTGCAGGCAGAGTGAAAGCTGGTGATGGGAAATCTTTCCTCTTAAGGTTTCAGACTGGAACTGCCTGAGCTGGCAAGTGAAATCTCAACCCTTGGCTGGCACTTGCCAGCTAACACTTTGCTCAGCCACTGTTCCCTGATCAGGGCAAATCCTTTAGAGCTATAAAATTTGGAGTGGTTTTTACTGAAATGTACCTTGGGTGTCAGGAGATGATGATTGAAGGGCAGCTCAGAGGCAAGCTTGTACCATTCAGATCTCAGCGCAGTTCTCACAGGGCCGGAGCTCCTTTCTGGGCAGTTTGTCTGGATGGTGACTGAAAAAGCTTCTGTCTGCAGTTCTGCAAGATGAAACTTTACAGCTGTGTTTGCTGTTGGGCAGCAATTCTTGCCTGGAGAGCTTGTAGCTCTTGATATCAGCTTTCATACCCACGGAATTTTTAGAGATTTTTTTTTTCTCTTTTTAATATTAACTAAAGGAAAGTTGTGCTCTTTTGAAGCCTTTTGTGTAGGGAGAACAAAAAAATAAAAGGCAGATTCTCTCCAGTGCTGTCAGAAATAGAATCATCCTGTAGTTAAAGAACTCCTGTAGCATGTTTGGATCCCAGAACCCAATAATTTTTGCTTCTTATAATGTTTAAGTCCTTGCCTGCATTAGGCAGAAGAACTTTTCTCTCTATATTTCATGGAGGAGCCATAAGTGAGTGGAATATTGTTTAATTCCATGCTAGAAGATGTCTGATGATGTGCTTTTTGGCCAAATAATTCTCCAATGGGACTATAAACCTACCTAGGGCCTAAAGATCTAATATAAAGAGATAGCACCTCCACAAAAAAAGATCTTTAAGATGTTATTTTTATTCTCATTTTCACCATTTTTGTTCAGGTAATTCCCAGCCAGATGTAGCACTACTTCCTTATTTTCACATTATCATGAAATACAGATCTAAGGAGAAACATTCTGAAGCCATATTTATTTTCTTTGCAAAGGAGACAAGGTATCTCTGGAAAATGGATACTGTTTTCACATACATCTGAGTAAACAGATTCTTAGTATAATTTAGAGCACAGAAAATCCCCACACCTTTACTGTTTTGGGTGATGGGGTAACAAATATTGCTGCATTTTTAGCCAGATAATTTACATATTTTTTATTGGGATGTCTGAAGGGTTACAGTGGGATGATCATATGATTAAGGTAAAGTCTGAAAGTGGCTGTTCTGCAGCTCTACCCTGTTTTTTCTTTTTTACTAGTTAATCTGTCCATGAGGCTAAGTTGATGATATTAGTATTAGTATTAGTATTAGTATTATTAGTATTATCATCGTCATCATCATCATCATCATCATCATCATCATATGGAAATTTTCAACCAGAAAACCCTACCCCACTCTCTGGTTTTCATGACATTTTAATACAAACCTTAAATTTCATGAAAAACTTCTAACCTTAGAGTATTTCAGACAAAATATCACAAATATCAGGTTTTTTTTTTTTTTAAATCCTCTTTCTGCACTGAAAAGTTTTACTGAAAAGCAGTTGAGACATCTTCAGTTAATCCCATTCTTTGTGAATTTAACTTCTATCCTATAAGTCAGAGTAGTACTGTCTCAAAGGTCTTCCTGTGTGAGATGTGGCTGCTGGAGTTGTGTGACATGAGGCCAGAGGCAGGAGATAGAATTCTTCTTTTCAGACTGGAGAAATTTGGTAAAAAATTAAGTAAAGTATGAACCTGTCTAGAATTTCTTGTGACGAACAAGTGGCACCAGAGTCTGCAAATGGTCACATGGAAGTCCATAAGACAGTTGAGAAAGACCAGAAATGGAATGACCAAGTATGTGGCCTTTAAACTGCAAAATTTTGGCAGCTTGAGGAGGCACTGTGTTTGCAGTGCAGAACCTCTTGGCTGCAGCCTAAAATAAAAATAAAATGTAAAAATGTAAAATGAAAATGTAGATGGGGTTCCTCCAAACCCACATGAGTGTCCTGGAAGAAACTAAAAGATTAGAATGAGGTGTTTCACCCCAAGAGTGTGAAGTGCAACCTAGCCTTTGGTGAAGAGACAGAGCCCATCGTAATCAGACATCAAGACCTGAAGGTCAGAAAAAGGTTTTGTCTTGAGGTATTTCTTTGGTAGTGTGTTTTGTTGGGTGCTGGTGTGGGTTTTTTGTTGTTGGGTTTTTTGGGGGTGGTTTTTTTT
>VYXC01011445.1:522436-669630 GCA_013397175.1 Platysteira castanea
TTTTTTTTTTGGTTCTGAAACTGTTTTACCTGGCAAAACGATTGTCTGGTGCAGGAGAGTGCTAGGGAATTTCAAATATCAAGCTACCCATGAGCCATCCCAGAAACTGTCCTCACAGAGCATGTTTTGAGGTGTAACAGACTGTATCAGGTTTTAAAGTGTTTGAAGATCTTGGGGCAGATAAGGAGTAAGAACATTTAGGTGTTGTCATTCCTTCATCTCACTGTTTATTTTTACAATCAGAATTAGTCTTGTTAAAAAGCTGTGTTTAGCTTCAAAGTACAGGTATGTCTCCTCCTCACTATAAACATCTGACTGTGGAAATGAACAGACTGTAAGAACTTTTCTTCCAGAAGCAAGAAAATTGCCTCAACAAGACTCAATTCATAATTATGATTTTCCCCATTTGCGACACCGAAGTGCATCTATCTAAAAGACAAAATGTTTTATAGGTTAATCAAAACTGAAGATGTCTCAATAATCACTTAGAAAAAATTGAAACAGTTTGGAGTAGAGCTGGGATTCTCCCTGTTCCTCTGTCCCTGGTTTCTGGGAATTTCTGGTTGTCCCTGTAACAGGAGCAGAAAGGTTACTGTACAGAAGAGGCTTGGAGAGATTAAAAGTATATATATATATTTTTTTTTTTTGTCTGACGTGTGAGGTGTCATTAATTTATTTAGTATCCTTAATACATGCTCTTTGTGTACTGACTTGTGTGTCCTTTTCATACACATTTAAAGATTAATGGCCCCTACTGGAGAGGGAAGTGAATTTGCAAGGACAGATATTCTATTAATTATCTACATTTCTGTTTCTGACTCTGTAGCCTCACAGAAAAGCTTTGCATTTAATGTTTAATTTATATTGCTGCATATTTCCTTTGGGAATGACAGCATAGAAAAATAATTTGTTTTTTATAGAACACCTAATTTTACAGTCATTTCAGAAATACGTCTAATGACTAGAAAGACAAAGACTTGGCCTTTAAATGCTCTGTGGTATAGCCGATTTAGAATTTTTTAACTGTAGGAGGGCAGTGAAATTGGAAAAATGCACAGAGTTGATACATTCAGCTCACATTTTGACAGCAATGTTACTAGCACTGTTCTAGGTGTTGTGTATATACTTGACCTGTGCAACATTGAAACATTAAATCATCCCCGTAGCTGATAACCTGATTCACCAACATTTATGGGGGCATAAGGAAATCACATGAGTAATATGTATGAAGTGCAGATATGAAATTCATATGTCAAACAAATATTTGAATTTGAGGACAAAAATGGACAGTGCAAACAAGGCGGCCTGGCCAGCAACAGTGAGAGAAATTTGGGGGTAAATAGTATCTCATCTGTGATTCTGTCCTGAAAGTAGTAAACTCCGTAGGCTCAGTCTGATGGCACATATTATGTATGAGACACCATTACTAATCTGAGTACTAGCCAAGGAAGTGAAAGGTCAAAGCCTGATCAGATACTAAATAAAACTTCTTAAAAGTGTATTGATAAGATGAAAAAACAACAAAACCAAGCCAAATAAATTTTTTTTACCCCTCTCCTTTACCAGTGTTTTCACTTGTTGGATAAGATGCATCCTGTAATGGCTATTGGAGGACAGTGAGTGTGGCAGAACAATGTGTATAAAAATGCAGTGTGAAAGGGAATGAAGTGGGGGAACCCTAAAAAACTTCTTCACCTCTGGCTCATTAATTAGGTAGCTGAAGAGAATAGCATCATTCTTATGAAATGAACTCATGGTTCTCATATCAGTATTACACCACTGCTGTTTTGTACATATTGTATTTTTTAGGAGTCACACAATATGGAGCTTTGTTCCAAAACTGCGAAAATAGGGAGGAGTCAAACGCTGTGGTTATTATCTGTCCTCATTTCATTTTTGAGCAGAGTTCTACAACTATTGCTGCTGTGTCGGCTCCTGTCTTCAGATGATTCTGTATTTATCTCATTGTGATCAACAGAAGTGACACAGTCAAGGGAAAGTCATGACTTCTTTTGCACGTAAAAACCCAGTTGGAAAGAACCGTTGAATCAAGTACTGCTTTCATATGAGCCTGGCACGTTTATGAGACAGAGTACACTTAGGTCTGGCAGGTGGCCATGTTGTCTTAATGGCACAGGGATGGTGGACTTGCCTGGCAGACAAAGGCATTATTCACAGTGCCCCGTCACTTTTTTAAACCATGCCATCACAGCTCCATGCTTTTGGCCAGAATTGCTGTACCACTGCTTCCTTCTCTACTTTTGGGTAAGCACTGTGCCTTCCAGGACAAATGTTAGAAAATAATTTTTCCACTGCTATCAGAAAGAAGATCTTTGCAGGCCCTTTGCCCCTGGACCTCTCTTGCCCATGGACCTATTGGAGCAGGAGGCTTGTACATTGACTGGTCAGGAGTGCGGCTCCCTACCCCGAACCAAAGAGTATCATCGTAGCAGCTCTGAAGATAAAGCACAGGTGTGAGTTTTAGAGTCCAAATTACCTTTTGGATAGTGGCCCCTGGCTACTTGCTTGTGTAGGCAAGTTTGTGTGTGCACCAGGATGAGAAAGGAAAAAAGAGCAATGCAAAAACACAAGGAGCAAAGGAGGACTGATGGTGCAACGTGGTGTGGGCTGCTACAGCTGTGCAGCAGATGTGTTTCCAGGGGTGTAATTTTGTACTGGGCGTGAATCCTCTGAGGAGTTCCGTAGATCTGTGCTTGCCTGTGAGTCTGTGTCTTTCCTTCCACCTTGAATAAAGCAATGAGATCAGAAGATTTTAGACCAAGAACAGCAAAAGCAACTTCTTATAACAAGAAGTAATACTTCTTGATGAAGTTTGTCTTGGAGTGTTTACTGACAGAAAAACACATACAATGGATTGGCTGTGCCAGCTGGAGATAGGCAGTTTTCCTTTTTTCTTCTTTTTTTCTAAGTGGTCTCTTAGAAAATATCAGCACATGTTTCCAAAATGCTGCATCTCTGAGGGTAGTAGATCTTTTATGAGAAGGGCTCTCAGAGTGAATGTCAGTATTATAGGAAAACATTTCAACACTCTTTTTACGTGAAAAATGATTAGATGTTCTTTATTCCTTCAAGTGTATGTGTTTGCCTGCTGTGTTTTACTTCTACCCTTACATACATGACTCTTCTCTGGATGGTGCTACAGGCTTGTAAAATAGATCTTTCAAGTGCTCTGAAAGGCTATTCAGAAAGAATGTTGTAGCATGTGCTGTCTTGCTAGTGGTGGAGTCTGAATAGTGTCTATAAATAACTAAATACTGTGATTTTTCAGTAATGACTATTTTGTTTTATTCATATGGCATCTGGATTTTGGGTAATATTATTCAGCCCTTATTCACTCTTGTGATGTAGAATTTCATTCTCACATGGTTAAAGATGTAGCAATAAAAACGCAAGATTTTGGTTTCTACTCTGAGAGAGAAATACTGCATGGAGGATTAAATTGTACAATGTTGTTGTGAGTTTTATGCATTAACTTCAGTTTAGTGATTTGGAACAGTCTGAATCTTAGTGAAAAAAGTTCCTTTGAAGCAACTGGCAGCAAATTTTTAGTCCTCTTGAACTTGTATTTTGGGGAATGGGGGCTATTTACTGAAAAATACAACCAGGTGAATGAGCAACACTGCATTTTTAATGGGGTAACCTTTTGTTTTTGCTTTATGTACACTTCTCAGAGTGTACACAAAGCAAAAGTGTACTTCTTCTTGAGTTGATTGACTGCTTTGTAATTCTTTGTACTAGAGTAAACTTGTACAGACTTGCTGGCATGGCTGTGTACTATTGTTGGTGCACGTGTGCTTGTGTTAAAGCATTGAATCCCAGAAACAAGCTATTTTAACTTTGCATAATAGCGACCAAAGCTTGTAGTAGAGAACCTTCTAAGTTGCCGATGAGTTGAGAGCTAATATTGTCAGACCTTCAAAAAGCATAGCATTGATTTTTGCCCATAACATTCAGAACAATGTTCAAAATAAGGCAACGGGAACATTTGCAGTGCATTAAAATATTTATTGTAAGATATTTAGTGCAGATATAAATGTTTAACACCAAGAGTACACTTATGGGGTTTTCCATGTTTCTGTTAAATTTAAGATATAAGTTATCAGATGGTGGCAAATGAAAATGGAGCAAAAATCACATTCTTTGTAGCTATGACTCAATGTTTGAGTTATTCCATAGTGTGCAGAAGCACCCTCCTTTCTGGTCCGTAGAACTGAATGTTGCCCAAATTAATTATTTCGCGTGAGAGATGTCTGCATTGAGAAGATGTTTTTCTGATGGAGGAAGTGCAATACATACATATGAGAGTCACTCTGGAGAGCAGGATTTTCTGCTCGTCTTTTGATCCCTCAGAAACAAGCAAGTGACAGAGATGCATTCAGCTGTAGTATGTCTCTAGGGAAAACTAAAAAAATTTAACCACATTTAGTAAGCCTCTCATTTCCAAATTGTCCCTGCAGATTTAATCTGGTACTGCGAATTCATAATTAATAGTTCCTCTAACAAAATTATCTTTATTGTGCTGTATCAGAGCCCTTATAGTACGCTGCAGAATGTGTGCTGATAAGCAGGTACTTTTAAAAGATTATGGAAGTCTAAAAAGAGTCTATAATTTCAGATTGTAAAAATCTGTGTGCTCCATGACAGAGTCTGCACTGCTAATTTATGTTGCGTTACTAAACTTTATCCATCAAACATAAGCATGATATCTTTCTCTAAAAATGTGCATTTTAATATGAATTAGATGAAGAAATTCATTCTGATGAAAATGCCATTGCATGCACGTATCTACACTATGAACTCTGTGGAATAGAGGGGCCACCAACCACAGTGTTCATGATCACTCTGAGTGCAGCTTCTGGGTGACTGCGCTTCCAACCATCTACAGGTCTTGGGCATTCGTCAGAACGGAAGTGCTGTGCTTTATTGAGTGCAATGGACCCAGTATGGACGTGCATCATTAACATTCATAACGATGAACCAAAAGGTGCAGTTGACAAGAGTTGCATTTGTCTACGTTTGGTTTAATGGTGTAAAAAGCATTTAGAAGACATTTCATTGATCTGAAGAAAAATGAAACACTTCAGTAAAAGCAATGGCAGTATCTGCACTGCCTTGGAGGGGTTGACACCTGCACGTGTACTTCTCTGTTTTTATATGGATTATTTAAAAAAACCCTCTCTTACTATGGCTATTCTAGTTTGAAAATCAATACTGTGCTGAAGCTATAGTCTGGACTGTAAGAAGCTCCCAAATTGCCCTGGTAATGATCAGTACCATTTTAGCAGGCTGCATTTATAATGTGATCTGCTGCTTTTTAATCTAGAACTTGGTGTTACATTGGTTTTCAACTTGCACTGTTGGACTATATTTTGAAAGAATAGTATTTTGATATATCAAGCTTCAAAACTAATTTATTTTCATCCTCTTAGCTCAAACTGAATTTTCTATCATGTGGTGGTGCAGTGTGTAGCAAATATATTGCTGGAGGCAGTTTGAGGCTATTCAAAACTTTGTCATTCGGAAAGAGACAGCTGGATTTTCCCTGTGTGTTAACAGGATTGTGCAAGTTTTGACAGAATTAAGTCTCTCTTACTCACTTTTGCTTGTACCTTCAGGCAAGTAGATTCTCCTCATGTATTAGGATGTTTTAATATGAAATCAAAGCCATTATGAAATGTATTTCTTGTAGAAAGTAGTGGATAGGAGAAACACCTGTGCCTAGCACCTATAGAGCAAATGATGGAATAGATGCCTGTAATACCTGTTGATTTATGTGAATCCATAGCTGCCATCCTATCTTCAGTCCATCTCCACTTACTTTTGACGGCTTGTTCTAGGACTCAACCACATTTTTACTTAAAAACATAGTCAGATTAAAGAGATTACAATTTTTTTATAATCTCATCTGATTAAGCGGGAGGATAGTTGACAAAAAAACCAAAACACAGTTCTTCACCATTTTCTTAAAACTCAGTTGAACTTTAGGCAAGAGAATATTGCAGAATTAGGTCACATTTCCAGAACAAAGCTAACATTTTGACATAGTCTGATACTTGTCTCTCTCGGGAACAGACGATTAGTGGTGTTCTGGAGACTGATACACCTGAATTTTATTGGCTCAACTGCATTGAATGAGCTGTTGTGACAGATGGGTAGTGCTGGAGAGCCAAGCTTTTTGCCATGTGCTTCCATGGGACAGAAGGGTTTGGGTGATGATCTTCTGTAATGATTCTTTTATGCTTTTGAGTGCCTGTTTTGGAATTGTTCTTTAAAACTCAAGTTGGTCACTCTTTGAGATGCTTTGGAAGAACTGCTCAAGAAACTTCCCTTTTCTGCCTCTTTCGAACTGGTGGCATAACAACAATGAGCAGAACTGGAGTAGGCATTAGGTCCTGAAGCTGCTTGAATCTACGGGAGTGGGAGCAAACTGAGTAAGTGTTCAAATTATGGGATGCCTCGCTTGACCTAATGTACAGAAAACAGCTGAAATACTAGGAGAGCATGTCCGTCACCTCACTACTCCCGTATTGTCATGTGTAAAATGTGTAACAGAGGGATTCTGTGGGAGGGTGGAGGTAAATGCACATGTAAATGATTACCTGGAGTCTTGAATGAATCCTCTGCTTCATTGTCAGCTTGCACATGGCAGCACAGAGGCTTCCCCAAGTGGAACAGACATTGCACACACAATGCTGTAAGGCTGAAGGAGGGGCAGACCTCTGAAAGTAGCTCAGCTCATGCTGTGTCTTTTGCATATAGAAGAGCCTTCTGTTAATTCTGGCACCTAATTTAGAAAAACTTGCCCTACTTTTCTGTAACCTGGAGCTCAAACCATGCTTTCAAACTGTCAGGCTTTCTGCATGGAATGGGAGGGCAAGCAGTGATAGTAGTCAGAGATCCTCTGTGTTTTGGAAGCAAACTGGGGACCTTCAGTAGTATTCAGGGAAGTTTTCGTACCCACAGACAAGCTTGAGAAATGGAAGTGCTGCCACTGATTCTGTAGAGAAGGAAAAAAGGATGTATTATGTTTGATTCCAGAGGGGGTCCTTTGAAAGCATGTGATTCCAAGTCTTCTTCCATGGACAGACATTTGCTGGATTTAACTTTTTTGCATCTATCTCTTTTCCTGTGTTTTTTCTCATTTTTCTTTCTAGACCCATACAATCCAGTTTACAAGGATTAATACCCAAGATAAGCAATGCACACTACCATATGCTGTTTGTTGAAACTTTGAAGAAAGTTGTACTGTTGTCTTTTACGATGTTTTATGTACACAGACCAGTATTCCTATTTCCAGTTATTTGTCTTCTCCATATACAGAAGATGGAAGGATATATTGGAAATGCTTTAACAGATTCATTGCTACATAGCATTGACTTACTTGGTCAACAAGATCAGTTAGCAGTGTCCAAAAGGGAAGAAGCAGCTTTCAGCTTGTCAAGTGGGAGACAGAGAACAAAATTCACTGTTTTAGAGAGAAAGCTGAAAGCAAGTAAATGGCTATAATGGGAGATCCTGGAGGAACTGTAGGGGATTCTGACATGGCTACTGAGAGCTCTCAAGAATGAGGAGGCCAGGAAAAGTTGTTGGCATTTTTCTCTTGGGTGCTGATATTTATGGAGTTAGTTAAAAGATGGGGAAATTCCCAGCACTTTCATCAAACATGAACATTTTTCCTACCACTGTTGCATGTCCGTGGGAATCAGTGATCTGAGAGTGCAGCAGGAACTCAGTCCTTAAGAAACAATGAGCAAATGCTGTTTGAAGGAGTGGAAAGTGATGTCAGGGAATTGCATTGCTCCCGAAATTGCCTGCAGCAACTGCAAGGTCCCCTGTTAAAAAGATAAGAAATTATGACAGCGATGTTAAAATGGGTACTGGATTCTGCTCAGCTGAAAGACGTGTTGTGGGCCCAGAGCTCTGTGTGAGGAAATCCCAATGCATCATCTTGCTGGACAACCTGCTGGCCAAAATATACCTGGGTGTAGTGCCTAGAGGTTTTTATTTTGATGCAAGGGGACTGTGTTGGCAAACAAGTGAGTAGAGCAAATGAAGAAAAAGGACTGGCAGATTGTATTATGATCCCAGTCCTGCAATTTCAGGGACATGTACAGACCCTCAGGAGCTTTGTGGATTTTGAGTAGGATTCATTCAAAAAAACCCCAACATCGCCCCCCAAGAAACACATCCTGGTTTTAGGCAGCCAGATGTTTCATCTTGTCAGTGGAGAGTAACAGCCTTCTCTAGCATGGAAAAGAGTGTTGGACTTCATTCTGCAATAGTCTTAATTAGGGACATTGAAATTCTCTTCAGAAAATTATGTTGGCTTCTGTTGACAATAGAAGGAGATGATGTGAGTAGATTAGATAACAAACTTTTATACATCATACATTTATAAACATCAGGCAAGGGAAACATAGCCCTTTGATCCATTAGTTCTCTTTTTCCATTACTCTAATGGTGGTGCTGACACTGTTGACCAGAAATAAATTCTGCTCTTAAAAGAATTTACTTTTAAGTGCAAATGTGTTCAGGGAATGTGACATCCTGATCGTTCATAAACTTCATGTTCTCCACAAGATAGCAGTGGTGCTACTTCTTTGAAGTATTCCATGGAAAGAATTTTGTGTTTGGGGTATTTCTTGTAAAAGTCTTCATTAGAACTGTCTCTGTTTTTCTGCAGTATATTGGTCTTGGGAAAGACTAAAACTAAAGTAACAGATTTGAGTAGAATAAAATCAGAAGGCTTTTTTAGTTTTCTAAGAGAAATACATTTTGGCACAGGAAAATGGGAAAACAAGAAGCTTGGATTTACTTCACTCAGCAGTCAAGCTTCAAACACTTACAAGGAAGAGAAAAATCTGCATGACTGGCTGTCTGACATGGAAGTAAGATATTAAAGGTTGATATAATAAAAGTGCTTCGTATAGCACCTTAGTATGACTGCATGGCAGAAAGTCTACAAATGGTTGAGATGTTTTCTTAGACTTATGCATTCATCTTCATATATTATGCAATATTTATTTTATCAAGCACTGTGTGTTAATTTTTCTCCCTTGCAGTTCAGTGTACATGTTTGGAAACACTTCAAAGTACTCCAAATTATAGTAATCCTTCAAGACAACAAGGCTAGTTTGCTTAAAGTTCATGGTTTCTCTTCCCAAGAAGAAAGTTAAAAAGCAGCTCTCTTGCTATATTACTGATGCTTAATATTGACCCTTCTAATGGTCAGGATCTAAGGATCACATTTAATATTCTTTCCTCGCATCTTTGTACTGTGTATTTGTAATTCATAAATACGTGCGGTGTGTTGACCCCAGCTGGCTGGGGGTCCCTTTGACCAGCTGGGTTGGCTGTTCTGACTGCCTCCCCTCCCAGCCCTTTGCTGGGGGGCACAATAAACACCAGAGTAGGTCTTGTTGCTGTGTAAGCTCTGCCCAGCCATACCTAAAACATTGGTGTGCTAGCACTGTTTTGGTGACCAATCTAAAACATGGCGCCATGCAGGATTTGTTGAAGAAAATTAACTCCATGTCTGTCAGTCCTAATAAAATATTCCATCTGAGCTAATGCTACAATCTTTTCATCAGCAATTTATTAGCAGTTAGCAGCAATTATTTTTAGCATTTAGGAAGATGTGCATTTACTTTACCTAACTTTACAACATCCTATAAGGCTTTATCAGCAAAGTTAGGGAAGTTTGGAGTCACTTTGTTATCCATCCTTGTCACTCTTCAATTGTCCAAAAGAAGTCTATTATAAAGTCAACTTCTCTCATAGCCCCCAAGTCAGGTACTATATTTTAGATCATGTATCCCAAAACTCTAAAATGTATAAGGGGAAATAAACATACAGTTTTTATTCAGTAAAAATCTTGATTTTTTGGGTTTAACTGGTTTGTAAAGAATAGCTGTACATTCAGCATTGATTAAATCTGCTGGTTTATAAATAAATTTTATACAGACTTTCCTGCTATTTGTTAAGATTCAGAAAAGGGACATTTATAAGCAGTACCTGAAGTGACTTTTAAAAAGGTGACAAATAAAAAGTACATAAGCACCTTGCAAGAGGCTGTAGCTGCTCCATTTATTTTTTTGTTTTTGACAGGAGCAATTAAAACAAATCACCAGTGTCCAAGTGGTAATTATGGCTAGACTTCTTTGTTCTCAGTTAAAAGTGATTTGTCATTAAGCAGAATCAAAGGCTGCCATTTAGTTCAAGTACAGACAAAATACACTTGTATAATAAGCTGTACTCCCTCATATTTTAGGTTGTCTTTCATCATGTTGTGAAATCTAGATTTATAAAGGCAAACACATAATAGAGAATTGGAGTATTAACATCCTTTGTTCTTAAATTTCAGTTATATACTACTGTTTCCTTTTGAGTCACTACAAGTAATTAAGTCTACCATGCCAGTGCTCGATCCCCAGACACAGCTAGTGCTACTGCTCACTTCAGAAATACATTTTACAACAGACTTTAGAGTAGCTATAAAGAAACAAAAATTATCAGTCAATCATTACAGCAGGAAAACCTTGGCATAGGAGCAGGCAGAGCTGAATTATGTTTACACAGGTGTACACCTTGATAATTCTGTTTGCTTTGGTTGAATGAGCCTAGGGTTTCATTGGTGGAGAAAAAAGAAAAAGGTTAACTCAATGGGGCAAATTCACAATGATTAAATTTGTTCTAGATGCATTCCAAGGAAACTGAGGAACAATGGTGAGAAGTGCAATTTGCAAGCTTGAAGTAAATTCCTATTTCATATTGCTTTAGAAGCCTAATAATCCATAAATTATTTGCATAAACATGCATATACCCAGCTAAAATAAGTTGAGTACCATGGCCTTTGTACCATATCCTCTGAACTCAAAACTTTGACATTCTGCCTCACTGCTAATTGAAAATAATACTTGAAACTTATGTTTCAGATTCTCATATTTCAGAAACAGTTGTAAGTTTTTTGGCTTCAGAGGAACCAAGAATTTACATGGGCACTTATTTGACTTTTGTACATATTCATGCAACAGTTTAATAGGATCATTGCTTTCTATAGTTTTGGACCCTTAAGGAAACTATGGACATAACACATTGTTTCCCAAGATAGCTTATAAAAGTTGAATCTACTGTGAATTCTCCCAAGAATCAATATTTGGGAAAAACAACAAAAGTACATTTTAAAGAGTCATCATATGAGTAGTAGTACTGAGATGTACAAAATGTACAGCTCACAGTTGGGAAGGTGCTATTTCTAGGCAATTTATCCCAAGAAGGAACATATCATGTTGTTTGAAACGTAAAGTTTATAAGGAAATAACCTCAGCCTCAGTGCTGTGTTCCTGGCAGAAACCCCACTCTGACTGTGCTGCCTTTCCCCCTGACCAGCCCACGTGTGTGACTACCTCAAGAACACGTTTTTGAAAACATGCCTGACCATTCCAGAATTGCACAAAACTTTCAAAGGGGTGGTCAGGTAGCAAATAAACATGAAGCAAACAAACAAAAATTCCTCCAAAGTGCTGCAGCCAGTAAATGTTCCCAAGGCAACCAAGTCAGTGTGCTCCTGCTTACTGGTAATGTGGTAGGTGTTTGCAAAATGTATGAACTTCTCTGTTTTCTCCATATGATCAGAAATGGTATTAAAATATCTTTAATGGTATTAAAAAATCAAATTTGAACTTTTGTGAAGGTGCTATTATAATGGTGTGAAAATTGAGGAAAAATCCTCCAGTTATGCAGTATATTCTTTGTTATTTTGACATTTTTTTGGAACCAACCTGCAGTAATCTTTTTCTGAAGCTTTTAAGTGACACTGTTTTAATGTGCTTTCATTGTGTATGTGATCATAAATGAGTCATTCAATTTTTCCTCATATTTAGAATTGAACTTCATAGTGTTTTTTGTAATATGCCCTTCATTAATCTCCTGGGGTGAACCCTGGTTTAAATATGGCATATAATGCTACAATGTCACAGTATTATGCCACTATTTTTCAAAAAAAAGTCTGAGGAAATAAACAAATGTCTAACAAAATTCAGACAAGAATTTGCTAAAAGAGATGGTTCTACTCTTCCCTCTTCCTGGTTGCTTATTTTATCCTTTCTCATGCCAGTACAGCAAGCTCTAGTGAATCTGCAGTGGCTCTGCAGTGAACCATACTGGGGAACTAAACCTGAAATTCTTAAATATGTTTTCCTAGAAATGTTGGTTCTTGTCCTTGGTACAGCTCAGGGTAGGTTGAGGTGGTGGCAGCCCATGTCTGGGCATGGAGGGAGAGTAGCACCTGCCCTCACAGTAGGGAGGAACTCACCCCAGACTGAGCTGCTCCCTAGACTGGGGTGCCAGAAAAACCCTTGGGATTTGTTTGAGTCTGCTCTAAAGGAGTTTGGAGTGAGGTATTGACGAGTGCTTGAAAAGCTGTAGTGTGCTGTAGAATCCTGCTATACCGGAATGTCTTAGCAAGGCTTTGCTTGCTCTCTTTTTTAGTCATAAACAGCTCTACTAAAGTAAATGAGAACTGTGTTATGCGCTTGCAGGATTTTACTCCATGTGAGAGAAGACTCTCTCTACATATTTAGTTTTTTCTTCTACTTCCCCCTTAAGACCTTTCTTCCTCAGGAGATGAAGCCTTGTGTTACTCTATGGACTTCCCTTTCCTACTACTGGACTCATCTCTCCTCCCTTCTATTTTTGACAAATATTAATCTTAGATTGCCCATCTGGCTAAAGTACAGCTGTGATCACTCAGCAGACTGGCCATTATTTTCCCTGTTTCACATTAGATGTTTCACATCTAGATAATGGTTGCCAGGCCCCCAGTTCCAGCTCCATGGGTTTGGGAACTGCACCAGTATGTACAAGCTGAAGTGATGTCTGTCAGAATTGGTGCAAAGATATTTAAATATTTAAAAAGATATTCCTTTCACAGTAGTTTAGTGTTTAAGATTTTTCTAGGAAATGAGTACTCTTTTTACTAGTTTTTCTTTGGAAAGAATGTTTTGTGTTGAGAATTTAATCTTATACTGTCCTGAAATTTGTTGATGCCATTAACAGTTACATTTTAGATCCAAATAAATTAATTATATAAAGATCAAAATGATCAAAGCAACCAATCCAAACCCTATCCATAATTTAAATATTCTCTGGAGTTGTAGAACCACTTTAATTAGTCTAGGTTCTTTTCTTAGGACATTTCAAGCAAACTTCTCCAGGAAGCTCAGCATACTCCTCTGGAGAAGTAAACATTCACTACTTCTATCAATGTATCGTTATTTACATTACTTGCATATTTACAAGTCTGGTTTTTGATGACTACAGGGTGATGACTGTATTTGCAAATCAAAGCCATGTATAAATTTTTAACATCCATACCTATGCATGGGTACTAGAAAATACCATTCAAGAAAAGAAGTAATAAAATATTCTTAAGAACTTTCAGCATCATTGGATTTTTCACCAGGATGTTTTTAGCCAGTAGTTTTTAAAATACAGTACATACCCAACACTTATCCCAGTTCAACTTTTGTTTTTCTTTTTAATGAATAGTAATTAGCTCAGGATTTTCAGAAGTTTCTGAAGAACCAAACAACAATTTTTCCCTCTCAGAACTGTGAGAATGGAATTTTTTTACTGCTAGGGGGTTTTCTTCCTGCAGAATATGATTGTGGTTGTGTTTCTTCAGGGCTTGACCAGGATGCTGTTGTACTGTGCACAGGCTTGTATTTTCTTATATAACAAATTATACTGTTATTTTAATTTAAGTCAAATAGTTGTAAGCATGGATAGAAATAACATCAGAGTTACTCTATGCGGATTATTTTATACATTTTGTGGAATGGACTGACTTAAATTCAATGTGTCTTTAATGAAAGAATTTAATTATGGATAGCAGTTTGTTCACCTTTCAATGCAATTCAGTTCTTTGGGATAGGGGAAATGGCAAAGTCATGAGTTTCTTTAAATATCTCTGCAGTTTCCAATATGTTACAGGATACAGGATTCTGTGCATGCATTGAGCTTAGACTTTCAGTAATTTAAATAGTAAATGCAATGTTAGCACTACTGTTTCTTATTAATTCTATGTACTTTTATAAACAGCATGAATAGCTGTCCTCAACCTGGTATGAATCCATTCTGTGAGGAAATTGTGATGTTAAATGTATAAAAATCATGCTTCTGTTGAAGAAATTACACCATTTCCTGATGACCTAAAAGGAAGTGAAATAAAGTCTGTACTGTTCTGCTGATTTTCTCTTAGTTTTTCACACACTCTTAGAGCTACAAGATAGGAAAATGGTCCAAAGAGAAAAGCTGTGCCCCAGCAGTGAGAGCTGTCCATTGGAAAGGCTGTCATTTGCAGCAGTGTAAGTAAAGCCGGGAGAATAACAGGGTTTGGAAGCACAGCTGTGAAATAAGTATGGCTGGAATTCAGCAAACTTCTTACTAAAGGCTACTACAGCTGCTTGTTGGTTCCCAAAGATAAAACACGAAAAGAAGCACATGCCTAGGATCTAAATACATGAATAGTACAACTTGTCTTGTTATCTGCCTTGTGGAAAAAGCAAAAAGCCTATAAATATCTTAGCCAATTGGTGCAGGGTGGAATAGTGACAACTGTACAGCAGCACTTTTAGTCTTTACACAGATTTAATGTGTTCTGAGCACAGAGTACTTGTCTGATTGCTCATGTAAATTACTGTCTCATCTTGCCTGCTGGTGCAAACACATGACAGTACAATGTGAGTAATGAACTGTTTGTGCAGGGCAGGTTCTGCATCGAGCTCTGATCAGTGCAGTTCTTTGTGGCCTCAGCAAAAGCACTTGGGAACTTGCTGTGCCTGTATAGAGCTGAATGCTCTTTGCATAGTGAGTGCTGTGAGGACCTATGTGTTTAAAAGTAGTTAGGTTATGTTTATCTGTACTGGGCAGAGATTCCAGTTAACAAATAACAGTCCAAAAGAGGCCTTGCTCTCAACAGACCTTAAGTGCAAGGAATAATCGCATATATGGTTGTATATACACAATTTTTCAAGATTACAGCACATACCAAAGATTGGCTTTAACAGTGTTTGATGTTCTTGCTTACACAGTAGCAGTCCTAGGAACATTTTTTTTTTTTTCTTTTTAAAGGCAATCATATCTCCTTTCAAACTGAGGAGCAGTGAACTTTGCAAGTTACATCTGTGCTGCTAGCGCAATTTGCCTACTAAATTTATTACCTGGACAATGTAGGAGAGTCATGCTGTTTGCTACTTCAGAAAATCCAGAAGTAACCGCTACATAAATGCTTCCATGAAGGATCATCTGGAGGTTAGGTTTTAATCTGCATAGAAACCAGGGCTGTGATTGCTTTATGCTGTCACAAAGTGTGCAATTGCTCAGAAGGGACTTCTAGAATCATCTGGATGCAATCTTGTGTTAAGTACTCTAGGATTACCCTGCTCAAGCAGGGAGATTGGTCCAGGTGACCCCACTGTGGTTCCTTCCAACCTAACCTCATTCTGTGGTTCTGTGATTCCTTGTGCTGATCAGAAGTACCTACTGGTTCAGGTACTCGTGTCCCAGGGGGCACACTGCAATACTGTTCTTACTGTCTCTTCACGTGAGACCAGAAAACAGTCCTTTTGCATCTATATGTGCGCATTTGTAAGTGCTCAGCTCTATGGCTGTTTAAAGAGAGGAGGGAACAAATCACCGTGTTTATTGTACAGCCACCTTTGAATGTATCGTTCAATAAGATAGTCATTGAATTATGTAGGCTTTCTTAGGCATCAAGGTGTCATCTGTGCTTATTAAAACCTTCTATTTAGCTTCAAAATAAACTTGGTCTTGGTTAGGACTGCCCTTGTAGAATGTGGTTTCTGGCATGTAGGTTCTACCTCCGTTCTAAACTGAAGTCAGTAGCTGACTTTTCTGGGATAGGGTTAGAAACCTACTTACTAGGGCACCCCAGGAAGTGCTGGGATGTTACTATCCAAGAGTTCATAATAGATAAAGACCACTCTCTACACCTGATTCAAGTAAATGATCATAGAGTTTGGTGGTGCTGAATGGCAGAGAGCCGAAACCTGATATCCTTTTTCCAGACTGTCCATCTTGAAAGTGGCATGTATCCTCAGGTACTTCTCTGCTGATGTTAGGTCACTCAGTTTTTAAGTCGCGGTGTCACTTATACATCTCCAAAATATGGCTTCTGTATATTGAAAATCACGCATTTAGAAAAAAATTGATTATGAATTACAGACTGCTTTGGAAAACCCATCTTAAAGTAATGCTATGGATGACCACTGTTAACTACAAATACAAAAGATTGAAGGCTTCCCCCTATCAGTCATAACAACTATTAGGTTATCGCAGGCATTTAATCATCTGTGCTCTTAACTTGTTTAAATGTCAGAGACCTGCCTTTTAGATAACAGGATTAATAACTGAAGTATGGCTGCCAACTAGAACTTGCTTGATTTCACAGGTTTTTTTTCTTTCAAGAATAGAGAAGCAAGAATTACTTATAAAAGTCAATATAGGATACAGCAGGAACAAGCAAGATCATGAAATAGGTGAAATGCCAAGAGTAGAAATGTTCTCTCCTACTGGCTAGAGCAGGGAAAGAGTTTCAGGTTTATCTCACACATATTGCTACTGTCAGAGAGACCAATAATTACTGTACTCTTGCTTTGAGCAATTCCTGTGGGTTTTTTCCATATAAGGGCTGCAGTTTTTCTCAGCACTCACAAGGAGAATTAAGAGACGAAAGGCATGGAAACATTATTGTTAAATACTCTGCTCGTTGGGGTTTTGCCCAGAAACCATGCATCAATGGCTTTAATGCCTTCTTACTGCCGTGCCTTTAGTGCTTTATATTTGAGGCCTCTAATCAACGAATTTTTCCTGACGTGAAATCACCTGAGATCAGCATTATGCCAGACTCTGCACCAGCCATCGATATCATGGCAAACAAAAACTGTGCCCAACAAGGCTGTTTGTGTCTCTAGAGATGAAGCAGCTGCTTCTTCACGACCGAATTGAATTTATACACTAAATCATTATTTAGATGAGTTAAGGTATGTTAGAGAAAAACACGTCTCAAAACAGTGAATGCTGCTTAAAAAAATCAGAAAACTAATTATCTTCCAGTTAAACCAGAGTCTGACTTCCTATGGGTTCTATAAAAAGATTACTTCTGGTTCAGCTTATATCTCTCTTAGATTGGATAACGGGTTACTATTCTTCTACAAAGGATCTCAAATTGTCTACCACACATTTAGTAAATTTTTTTAGGTTTGGCAATTTAGGTCATCCATTATAGTGTTCTTGTTGTTCATTTGTTGGGCTTTGGGGGTGTGTCTGTGGAGAAACAACAGCCTAGATAGGTGAAATTATTCTATTTTCCCAAAACGAAACCTTTTAATTCAGAAAATATGGGAATTATACATTCAACAGCTTCAAGGAAAGTATACTCAGTATATTTCTTTGCAGATGGCAGGTAATATTTCCAGCTTGTCTTTGACTTCCTTATGAAGTTGACAAAGTTCTAAGTGTTTTCCTCCCATTGTACTCCTTACATTTAACAATCCTTTCCACTCTTAAAATCAGGTTCAGTCTTGGCTCAAGTGTAAGAAATTTCTGATCTATGTAGATCCATAAGAATCATTTGGTTGTTTTTTAAGGTTTGGAACATTTTAAGGAAAAAAAAAAAAAAGAAAGCAGAAATTTACCAGTAACTCATTCTAAAAACTTTCTATTTTAAAAAGATTGCTTTTTTCTTTTAATTCTGCAGTCACTGAAGATAAGAAATATGTATTAGAAAATAAGCAAAACAGGTTTGAGGATTTTTGATCCATGCTAATCAAGACTGTGGCACTGAACTTCTTGGCACATCCAGAAACATGGCCAAATGGTAGGAAGAGATTTGGTGGGGGATTTTGCCTATGAGAGCCTTGCAGCAGCAGCAGCAGCCGCTGTGGGACCATGTGCTATGGTTTGGAGTCTGCTTGCCAGAGGAGCATTCTTTCCAGAGCAAAAGGAGGATGTTACTTGACTCCCTGCAGTTTGAGAAAGACTGGGTATTTCCTAAATTAGCTAGCCACTGCCTATATGTTTGTTTATATTTTGGGCTGCTTGTATGGCTGTAGAATACCTTGGATGGCAAAGATGACAGGTCTTGTATATTTATCATATTGCTTTATAGTTAATAACTGTACCATCATCTACTGCCACAGCAAGCTACAAAGTCAAAAACAAGTGAAGTGAAGGGTTGGATAACACACATGTTTTGCAGCGAAAGACTGTGTACAGTTCAATAAAGGAAGAACTACTCCTGGTCAATTTATTTGGGTTAATTGCTACTTGTCTGTGTTAGAGTGGACAAAATCAGAAAGTGCAAAGAATGACTATAATAATTTTCTATTTTTGTAACGTTTGAAAACTCATTCATGTACTAACTGCTACTGAGCTGAACACTGAACAGGCAAAGAAAGGAAAAGAAAGTACCTGTCTGAAGTAGATAATGCTACAGAGGGTGGAAATTTGAAGATGATAGGATAGAAGGAAGAGAGTGATATGACTGAATCACTGTTCATGGCCAGTGTGAGAAAAATTGGTCTCCAGAAATTGTGAGAAATCATAAAGGGAACGGTTCTTTTTTAATCCTCATGCAAAATTTCACCTTATCCTACACATTTTTGAGTATTTTTCTGAAGCCAGAAAAACTCCAGCCTTACTAAGTTTATAAGGTCAAAGAAAGATATGTTAAAAATTCACGCTGTGTGTGGGTGAACTTAAGTCAGTTTTGAGTGCTGTTGATTTCATCTGGTTTAAAAACAAGGTTGTTGAGTTCTCAGATATGATTTAGGTTGTTGGAAGTTTTGGAAAAGCATGTTTCTAGGAAAATAGACATATCTTGTAACTCAGATGCATGAGACGCTTAATTGAAGTTTTGTGCACATGCTTTAAGTGCCTGCTTAGTCTGCCTGTGCTTTGAGCTATGCTGTTTGTTTGGCACTTTTTTCCCTTTGATTTTCAGCAATCTTGTTTAGTAAAAAGAGTTGAAAACTTATTTATTTTTGCTTCCAAAAATGTTTGCAATGCTTAACCTAAGTAATTTTAAACTTGTAAGTTTTTTAGGATAATAAGTAGCACTTAACCTGTTGGAAGTGCATGGAAAACTCCTATTGAGGTTGAACTATTTCAGTAATTATGAAAAATGGAAAAATATTTGGTTTTGGATTTTTTGGATTGCTATCTTAGTAGTTATATTTTAGTTATTAGTGTGCAACTATTAAAATTACAGTGTGAGTTCCATTATATTTAATTAATAGATATCATCTGACATGGCAGTTCTGTATTCTGAAAAATATTCTTAGATCTACAAGTTCTCTACAGCTCTAGTTTTCCCGAATAAATTATAGTAAATGGAACTTGTAGTGATATATATCCTTTTTCTCAAAGTAGCTTTTGTTGTGGCATCAAAATTAAAACAGAGTAAGAGAATAATTCATGCAGATTATTGCCACATATTTATACAGTATGTTTTCAATCAGCTCTGTATAGCTTATTATGAAAATTTCACAGCACTTAATGTAGCAACAATAATACAGTTTTTAATTAAATATTAGTGAACAATAAATCATCTCGTGTTTGCTAATTTGCAATGTTTCTTGAATCTGCTGTTGATTATGATATTCTGTAGAGCTTGTGATCCATAAATAAGGGAAAATACATATATCTTTATATGCATACCAAGAGACTTCCAAAATTGATATTCTGTATATGCATTTTATTTCCATTATTTTAAAGTGGAAAAAGACTAGATAGTAAAGAGGAGTTTATGGATATTCTGCCAGACCCTGTAAGAAATGCATGCCCTATCACAGGACTGTGGCACTTCTTTTAAACTGGTCAAGTTTTCCACTTACAAAAAAGGAATTAGAAGATATTTTGCAGTATTGTTGGAAAATATGCCATCTTCGGGCCTGTAAGGATATATTTTAGGCACAGGTTCTTCTGTTTATATATAGTATAGGACATACATGATATTCTTGTCCTGAGTCCAGAATAACAGAATTGTTTATAAAAGATATTGGAAAGTAACCAGAGACCCAAGCAAAATCCTAATCAAATCTTCACTGACATGAAAAATGCAGTATTTTTCTCATTTTAAAGCACACACAGAAAGAGATGAGATAATGTCAATGTGTTTCACATGTTCCTATTATTTCACTTGTCTGTATGCTAAGAAAAACAGACATCCATGGACTAGGTATCCACACTGGAAATCTCACCCTTATCAGCGCTTGATTAAGCTCTTAGTAGTTTACATTATACTTAATGTACTATATCTGACTATTAAACTCTACCTTTTAAACAGATGATTGTGTTTGGATTATACGAGATGTGTCTATATATAATTGTTCCAAGCAAACTGTAGTTTATCCTTCAAACATTTATTAAATTGAGTGGTTAGGGAAGGGTCAGAATCACATTTATAAAATAGGTATTTTCAGTGTCAATGCCATGAACAAATCTGAAAAAATCTCCAAACAAACAAACGCCACTTTCCCACCCCTCAAAAAAACCCCAACAAAACCAAAACTCTCTCAATCTGTAGCTCCTACTTGATCATGGAAAAAGGAGCCCTATTTCAAGACAACCTGGAAGTATGGATGATCTGTATTGTCAGGAGCTGGACAGTTTAAGGTCAGTCTTGCATACAGACATGGTAGGTGGGTTTGACTTCGGAAGGCAAGGGAGATTTTGCACCTGGAAAGTAGAACTTTTAAAAGGTAGTCAAAATGCCGATCTGGAAAACAAGCCTCAGACATTTCTGCACATGGCTTTAAATACTGACTACTCTTTCTACTGTCCCTTTATCTCAAAGAATACCCAGTGAGTTCCAGCCATGCCTTCATCTCCTTTGTTGTGTTTTTGCCCTGTGTATTTAAATTCAGAAATGGTGTCAAAGGTTCAGTTACCTGACTGGACAGGAGATCCCTTCTTGTTATGACTATGTGATCTGATCTTAACTGATATCTGTGTAGGCACAGACCCAGGAGAATAGCACAGATATGAAAGGCTAGAAGGGTGGATTTGAATGTCAGCAGGCAATTGTCCATGTGACCAAGAGCATTTGCAGCATATGATGCCATCTGGCCTGGAACCTAGACAGTAATACCTTCTAGGCATGGTGGGAAAGCTACTTTAGATTATCTATGCTCTGTTTTTGCTCTATGAAAAATCCCAACAGAGCAGTCAGGCAGACTGTAAAATGGATTTTGGATGGCCGCACTGTAACATTTCCACATTTGGAAATGTTACAATTGTAAAAACGGCTGAGGTGTTGGAAAATGTTCATCATTATCTTTGTCATGATAGTGTCCTTGTGGTTTTCTGAAGTGCTTGAAAGCAACTTTATGAACTTTATGTCAAATAAGCCCATCTTTCTCTTGTACTCTTTGGTAAAGACTACCTTCCCTGGAGCATATGGCTAACTCTATCTGAACATTCATGGCAGCTAACTCATTGAATCTTTGGGGTATTTTGTGTGCATCCACTGCCTGTGCAATCGCATTATGAGGAATCACTGCTAGAAATAGCATTTCCTTAGTAGTGTACTGGCTAGTTTTACGAAACTAGATGAATCATCACAGAGTTGCATGTTGATTTGATCTGATGTTAGATGGGCCTTGGGAACAATAAAGTGCAAATCCTACCTCCAGGCTGAAGAGGTATCCTGAAAATAGACCTCCCTGGAACTGTTTGTTGTAGCTAGTGAGACTTAACCTCAGTGTGTGTGGGGATGAAGGAAAACAATCAAATGGTCGCCCAGAAGACAAGCTCTAGGCTTAGTCTTTGGAACCAGGGTGGCTGATTGGTGTGTGCAGGTGTAGTGTCAGACACGATTAGTCCTGGTGTGTGTCTGGGGCTGCTGGGTGTTGCTGCAATCCACATAAAAGCATTTAAACATGAGAGCAATGCAGACAGATGAGTACACTGGGTTTACAAATGTTAATTCATGCTCACAAACTACTATCCTTTGTGCACTCCCTGACCCTGTGGGACATTCCAAAGGAGAAGTAAATGGATATGCCTGAGCTGACCTAGCTCACATACTGCCTGCAAGTTAATTGTGCTGGGGAAAGAGCAACATATGTTGAATATCTTTATTCAAGCCTATATGATGCTGGATAATATAAATTTTTTTATCATGGAAACAAAATTAATAAGTGCTTGAATGTAAAGATAATCAGAGAAATTATTAGCAGCAGAAATTATTTTTAGTCTAATTTATTTCCAGCATTAAAGCAAAAGCACAGCCTGTAAACCTTTCTAATAATGTCTTGATGTATGTTTTAGAAATAATAGCAGTGTTTCCTACTAACCCTTGCACAATTCTATATTGTTGTAGTGTGTAAAATTCCCAGTGAACAAAATAAATATAGTTTTCTGTAGTTGGCAGACTTATAAACCCTTTTTTTTTTCGTTTACAAGAGGAGGAAGAGATAGGAAACAGATTTGTGGTGCTCTGGTTCAGACTAATCATTAATTATGGTGAAAAAGAAAGATAAAAATAATCTCAAAGGTATTGACTTTAATGCCTCCCCTTTTTAACTGGCAGTGAAGCTATTTGTTCCCTGCAGCTTTACCAAAAGTAAGGATTTAATTTCATATGCAGTCACTATTTTGACAAGTCCCATTCATTTGGGTATTTACATGGTCCTACATTGAGCCTGGACACCCTCATGCTCTCTGGCATGCACACAGCAGGCAGAATCTCTCCAGCTGTGCATCTGATAGAGCCATTTACATCTATTTACACTGTAAATTCTTCTGCAGGACAGGCAGAGCTGTGTGCCTGGTAGTTTCTTGCTCAGGAAGGAATAAACTGCTTTTAGGACAAGGGCTGTACAACGTGTTGCTTTGCAGCTAGAGGGAGGAGATTTGTGTCCTGAATGTGCTTCCAGGGAGTGCGCAGAGGGATTTTTTATTTACCTTGGAAGCTACCTAAATACAAAACTACATTAGAGAGGTTATTCTGCAGATTTTCTGTAAGAAATTTTCAGGAATCTCTCAGTCAATGACTAAATAAAAAAACCATCAAATTTTTGTTATTTAATTTAGCACAGTACTTGTGCCAGCACACTTCCATGTATTATTCTGAACCAAAAGTTTCATTTAAGGCCATTAAAATGTGTATACTTCTTCAGAAATAGCTTTCCAAGAGTTCTGTCAAAACTGAGATGGGACTGTGGTAATTCATGAGTGAAAATTATTAAAGTAAGTTAAAAATAGCCATTCAGGTCACAGTTACAGGAAATGAAACATCAGAAGGCGTAAGCATGAGCAGTTTAAATATCGAGCTATTTTTCAAGGGCCTAGTGAACCTTGCTGACATAAGGCAGAAAGCATCAAAGCATCAGTGCTCACACTCTGCCTTATGAGCCATCAAACCAGACCCATTCAGGACTACCAAAGCATGAGGTTTCTGGTAAAGATCATCTGCAAGGTTGTCTTGGCTGGAGTAGGTGAGGTCTTTGTAAACTTTTAGTTTCCAAACCATGTGCAGTGAAGAAAAGAGCTACCAGTTTAAGCTGTTATCTCCTCTAGGCTGAATGTTACTAGTGGCTTAAATACTTCTTTCCATGGCTAGGCAATATTTCCTTCCAAGGGGTGGGATGGGTAGCAGAGGGTTAACTGAATTCTCCCTAAACCTTCCCAGGAAGATTTGTCAGAACTTGTCTGTCCAGACAACTAAGGCTTGTGGGAGAAAGGAGTTAAATAATATTTTGCTCTGTAAGCAAACCTAAATTTACCTACATTAAAAAAGGAAAGAAAAAGACAAGTTTTGACATTGTGGTTTCAATCTCTGCAATATAGTTTAGGTGTATCTAATCTCTCTTTACAAGCTTTGCTTGTAGAGCTGATTTATTATAACATACCTTATGTACTTTGATACTATAACAAACACTCCTAAAAACATGGTATTTTTCAAAACAGGTTGATATGGCTCTGTACCAAACTTTTGTCACTATTCTATGTTGTCTGGGCTCTAATTCTCTAGAGTCCTTCAGAGTTGCTAGGATATGTTCCTAGTGCTGTGATCCAGCTGCTAGGTGGTTAAAATAACATGATACAAACACAGATGTTTCCCTTTCTTTTGGGAAGAATAACACTCTTAACTGCAGCTGGAGAACCAGAAATATTGTCCATTATCAGCAACTCTCAGAGAGGTAGGGAGATTAAAAGAGCTAGAGCTTGTTGCTAAATAATTCTGGCTGAATAGTAAATAAATAAATTAGAAGTGTTTAATCTAGCAATACAATTAATTTTATGCAGATACGTATTTAAACATATTTTATAGTTGAATTCTTTTTCTTTTTTCAAACACTGGCCTACTGAAAATAAGAGGTTTTATGCCTGAGATTGAAACATTGGTCCAAAAATAAGAACTCATAAACAGTGCCAAATCTACTTTGATGCACTGGGACTGGAAATCTCACTGTACATTCTTTTGTTTTTCTTCAATCAGCCACGGAAGCATGTCTTCTCAAGCTTTACTTTTCTCTACACTGGGGCAGGTGTGCCCATCGTCTGAATTACACTGAATAGTGCTATTCTCCTAAGAACCTCAGGGAATTCTCAATGGAGTTTACAGTCAAACGTAAGATTTTCATAACAGGCTTTTTTCTATTGACTTTTTGACCTGGTAGCTGAGAGCATAAAGTGCATAGAATGAGTTTCTATTTGCATAGTGATTTCAGAGAAAACAGTGCAGATGCAGCCACGGTTGTTGAGGCAGGTCTCTTCTTGCTCCTCTGTATGGTAGGGGACTGTATTTTTTTTAATTTAAAACATTTTTCTATCACATAGTTTTCTTTTTAAGATCTTTAATTAAATGCTAAGGAAGCCGTATTTTTACTTCAGTTTGCCTAATGCTGTGAGTCATCCCATGGTGAGGTGCTTTAGCTGTGCTGTGAGAGACACTTGCTGAGGTCTGTCCCAGGCAGAGCTGCACACTGCAGTTGACCTCAGCATGTCTTTATAGTCACTATGTTTTAAAGTAAGATTGGCTGTGTGCATTGCTCTCTCAACTTAACTCTTACAGGACTCTTCTCTTGTGAAGTCAAACTCATGGTGACCCGCTGAACAAAGTCTGATCTCTTCGTTCTGCTGTGGCATAAAATAAGATGCACAGTGAACACTTTTTTAAAGGATGAGAAAGCTACCCCTTAGCAAACAGCTGTTTAAAATTTTTTTCAGGTTTGTTAGCCACTGATAATAACTGAGCAACCTGATCTAATTTGCAAGTTGGGTGCAACTTTAAATTTGGCTTTGGCTGTGCTCTGAGTGTGGGCCTGCTGCAGAGCTTCCTTCCAGACTAAACTATTCCAGGAGTTTATAAAAAATCAAGCTTATTCAATTTTTTGATCAAGTGTAAAAAAATAGAAATATTTGAAAGCTCATTTCTTCCTTTGATGAACTGTTCTGCATTTTTAAGTCTGATTGTCATAGGGCTTTCCTTTCCCATAGTTCTTAGTTAATATAATATCTGCTAGCTAACCAGAGACACTGCAGATCTGCAGTGCTTTCCATCAGCAAAAGCTGCTGGTAGCCACATTACTTTCATTCTACTGGAATTTGTTCCCTGTGAGGTCTAGTGCTGTGCCAATAGACACCCTTTTGTAGAACTGCCCTCCTTCTCAGGACTCTTATTTTCTGTCTCTCAGATCTCTTTAGAGAGGCTCCTCTACAAGCTCACCTCAAGCCATTTGAGGTAACAACTTATGTGTAAGCTTGAACTGCTTAAATGTTAGGTAGTGGGTAACCTTTGTTCTCTGAAGCTGAAGCCGGGTCCTGGGCCTCACACGGGCAGTTCCTGCAGCAGCTCTGCAGAGCAATGACAGTGCACAGCTGGGGTTGGCTGCTCTTTTCCCAGTGGTCTCCCACCTTCTGCCCTGCCATGGAGCTTTCAGCTACAGCTGTCGTGGCTCGTTTCCTTGCACGTCTGCCCTTGAGAAGCAGCAGCAGCATAATGCTCAGATCTCTGCTGCTGCTGTTCACACATCAGCTTAAACTACCCACAGAGGTCAGTTTGTGTGAAAACTATGAAACAGAGTGGCTGAACTGTGGGCAGATAATTTTGCCTTCAGCAGTCTCCAGATGAGAGATGACACAGCAGTGGGTGCAGTAATATCTTCAGTCACCGCAGCTATGTGCTCAAGACTGTGGCTCTTGAGTCTGGATGTCGAACAGCTTCATGCTGGAACAAGACTGTCATTGCTCCTTTTGTGCCCTGCTTTCCACAAAGAATATTCAGACATGGGTAAAACACATTTTTGTCATGCCCTAGGTGTTCCCCACTATACAATCTAAAGTCAGGGAATAAGAGTTGCAGGACACACCTTTGAGATAAGCCATTTGTATCCATCATCTTGTTCTTCCTTTCTTTACAAGATTTTGCAGTGCAAAACTTGGCATAAGTTTTAGATTGATGGTCCTAGTTGTCAGAGCTTCCAGGTAGGAACATGCTAGCATCTGCATGTCTTTATCTTTTGATAGTGGAAAAGTACAAGCATTGCAAGCTCTGATTTTTCAGCAAATCTTATCTTAACAAGAGAGATTTCATTCTGCAGACGGAACACAGAAATCCTATACAACATGGCCTGCCAGGGGTTTACTTTAAGCTCGAAGTACTCAGCAGATGAGACAGATTCAGGCTAAATATTCACTGAAGCACAAAAGCAAAACTCACAGTCACCTGTAGGTGTAAACCAAAGGAAATGGTATTTTTCCGTGAACAAGACAAATGAGAGAGAAGATCTCCTTATTGCTCCTGCAGTGACTTCAAATCCGAAAAAGCTACAAGACAAAGGTTTGTACTCATTCTGGAAAATGTTCCAGAGCAGGGCAGCAAAGAGTGAGGCTCAGGAGTTACAGAACAGGCAGCAAGATGTGAGTCCTGTTTGCAGCATCACCGAGCAATTGCTCTTGTTGAAGTGAGAAAATAGGACTTCTGTCTAACCTCTTTAAATGGATTTGGCCCATTACTTTTGAATTCCTAGCTTTGAGAGGAGCTCTAGAGGTGTTTATATTTACAATGGATGGAACAAAATCCTCACACTGTTACACAGCATGTTTAATTGATCTAGAAGTTCATTTTAGCCCAGAACCAACTTTTCCATCTCTGATTCACTGCCAAATTGACTGCCATATTCCTATTCAGAAAACCATAAGTCTAGCAGACCTAAGGTCAGACTTCAGCAATTGAGAAATCATAGATCCTCTGCACACAGAGTGACAACTTTTCTGCTGGGAACCCTGCAGCACTTATGTGCACTTAAACTCTCTCTAGAAGCTCACGGAGAAAGCTAGAGCTAACTTGTTGAAAATTGTTTTTTGTCATTAGTATTCAGAGTCCAACAAATGAATAATTAGAAGACAATAAATAATTTTAGAAATTGCAAAAGTGGGAACTCTAACAATCCTTGTGTGACAGAAACATTGTAAAAGATGTGTTTAACTGAACTTCATTTTGCTTTCCATCACACAGCTCACTTTCCTCTCTCGCTTACTAACTGTGGCTTCAGAAGATGCATGTTCAGAGGAAGTGGTGCCACAGTATAAAGCTGCCTCTATTATTATAGTACTGTACATATACAAAAGAACTTTATTAGATGCAGCCAAAGTTTTCTGTTGAATTGATTCTGTTGAATTGTTGTATTCTCCAATTTTGAAAGCGAACTTGCGTGTTAGTGTCGGTGTGGTTTTGAACCAGGTTTAAGATGCTCAATGGACAATTCTTGTATGATCACATTTCCTTCTTCAAAACAGGAAACCTGGGGGCACTTTCAGTGTCTTTGTAGACTGCACACTGTATATTACTGAAAGACAAAAGAAGAGGCATATTGTACCACCACTTTGGAACTCTCTCTCCCCTTTCTTATACACTTCTTTTTTTCAAAGTAACATTACTGAAACTATTTAATTTCAGAGGACAGATAAATCATGAAATTGAATCAAATATGGATGATGTAAAACTTTGTCAAGGTTACGGACCAGGCCTTCACAGTGCTTCCTTTGTATTTCACTTGAATTGGTGATTGTCTTCCTGTTCCAATACTATTCTCTTTCCTTCTATTCAGGAGTTTTCTATTACCCTCCAGACTATTGTATGACTGCGTAGGTAACACAAAGTCCTTTGTATGGTAGAAATCAGGCACGAAATAAACACACCTTAATCCTGCACTCTCAAAACCTTCCTTCTTTCTGCACTTAAATATGTTTCCTGTTAAAAAAAAAAGTCAGAAATCTATGAACCTGATGTTGCAGTGTTAGCCAGCTGGCAAACTCTTAAAAGTGCTGGGAGATTTCTTCCATGAAGTCCACTGCCTCTGTGACACAGCTTTGCTGCTGCAAACAATTGCCCGGTAATGTGACTATTCCAGCTTCCTATACTGGCAGTCACGGCACTGACTTTAGCCTCTGTAGGAGAGGAAATGATATACAGACATGTGAAGTGGGGAGTCTGGGACTCTTAATGACACCAAGCTTTGGAATTTTATTCTTTGCATGTGTTTACTCAGCCTTTCCTATTCTTGTATCCTGCATAATAAAATCATTTATTCAAGTGCTGCTTTACGCCATTTGGTTCTGCACAGCTCTGTAAGAGGAAAAAGGAGGAAAGAGCTTTTTCCTTTGTGCAGACTGCAGTCCTTCCAACTTCTCCTTCCTGGTGTCAGCACTTCCCAAGGAAAGGCAAGGCTCCCAGTGGCCATCAGCAACTGCTGAGCACATGAAGAAGGAGTTGTGATTTTCACTATTCATTCTGATTTGTATCACTTGGGTTAGTGAGGAACAATATGATCCTACCACACAGAACTGATTAAAATAATAGCCTGGCCTCAGCCATATGCAGTTTTTTGGTAATTTCTCTTGTCTTTTCTCTTGGGACAGGTATAATTTTTCTCTCTCCCCATTCCCCCAACTCCTCACATCAACTTCTCACAGATTTATGAACAACTTGTCCATGCCTGACATAATTCCACATACTAATGAGTCAGGAAGGAATTAGAATTTGTTTTTCTATAACTTGTCTCATGTTTTGTGCTCACTAAAATTATTGGAGTACACAGTGTGATTGCCTTAAGGATTCCTGGGGGTGATTTTCTCACTGCTTACATGATGTGGGTTCAGGGTTTTTTTCCACAATAGCTGGCAGAATTGTCCTGTGATCCTGAAATCATTTGGTCAATTGAGCATCTGTTAAGCAGCCTCTGCCTTGCCAAGGGTCTTCTGCTCTTTGCTGTGTAGAAGGGAGAAAGATGGGAAGAAATCATCATATATGTAGCACTAGCAGAAAGTTATTAACAGGTTACTCAATACCTGCTCTCCTACCAGGGATCTCTGAAGGGGAACATGAGTTTTTATTTTATAATAGTGATCAACTCTTGGCTTTGCTGAAGTCTTTTGTCTATCTTGGGTTTATTGATGATTTCACTCTTGTAAAGAGTATATGGTAGTCAGAGGCTTTGTTGGGAATTCTAAAATGCTGCAACCCAAGCAACTAAAAACAAGTGGTACTTAGTGTAGTTGGTATGTGTGTGTTTTTAAAGATTTGCATATGTTCTAAAAATATCAGTGTTGTTTTGTAAAAGAGAAGTTTCTTTGGGTGAAATGCCAGGAAATTTATTTAGAAGAATTTAGCAGAGGCGCTGCTGTAGATTAGAGTGGTGGAAAATTGTGACCTGGTGACATGGGTGGCAGGGAATTCAAGAAAAACGTATCGCTCTAAGAGCAAAGACTAAATAGAAAAGTCTTAGTTTAAAAAGCAACTGCAAAGACTTACCAAAACAGATTTTCAAATGTGTTTGGAGGTATTATAACTTATATATATATATATTCTTGAGGTATAAAGTGTGTCCTGTGGAAATAAGTTCTGATGGCTGAATGCCTGATCAGAGCCATGTTTTGCTTTTGCTTTGATCCCCAATGCAGGAGAAAATGTGTCGTATACTTCTGGTACCCACCCAGTCCAGTCCAGAACATTATAGTGTTTATCTGGAATGTAAAATCACCTTCTTCATTAACTTTTGCACTAACATATACATTCCTTTCACTTCTTCAAGAGTGAATTAACACAGCTCAGGCTGGGATTTTCAAAGGTGCTTTGGTGAATTAGTTATCCAAATCCCATAAAAACTAATTCTGAACAATATTTGGTTATTGTGCAGTTGTTTGAAATCACTGTTAAGTAAAATGCAGTTTTGCAATTTTATTTTAGTTTCAGCTCCTGCTAACTATTTAAAATGATTTGGACAGTGAGTTTGGGCAGTAAGAGGCTCTAATTGTTTTCTATAATTCCCTTTATACGTTTTTTGTTAAGATGTCTGTCAGCTCTGATTAAGTGTATTTTCTTACTATATTTCAAAAATTAAAAATAGTGTCTTATTGAGAACACTCCACTTGAACAACAAACTGAATCAGCAGAGGAAAAATGTACTTTATAATTTTTCATTCATACAATAATCTGACTAAGAAATAAGATTAAGGATGATAACTAACACAGGGGAAAGGCTAGCTCTTCTGTTAATGCCTTTTAACACATGAACTTCCAGGAGGTCTGTTTACCACTGACAGACAATGTAGAATTTAGGCACTTCAAGGATGTATGTGGTAGGTTGGAGTTCAGTTGGAATAGAATGAAGTGGGAGATATGGGATTGGTTTGGTGGAGATATCAGAAGGACTGCATAGTTGGAGGATAGGTTGGTGTCTGTCAGAAGGGAGCAGGAAACTTTATGGAAAAAGGGTATGTCAACCATAGAGAGACATATGGAACAAGGGTATGTCAACCAAGAGAGCTAGTCATAAAAAAGATTTTTCAATGCCTATACGCCCTGTTAAGTCAGGCCTTGGGGTCTTAGAAAAGCAGTAAGAGGTGGTCATGAAAACCATGATGTAAAAGTTTATGGAAAAAAAAAGTCTGGACTGAAAGTTCAGCATTATTCTTGAGTTCTGCCTTTTCCAGTATTTTTCCCTCCCTCTTTTTCTAGTCATATTTAGTTTCCAAAGAGCAAGATCCTCTTGTCTCTGAATCAGAGGATGAAGGGAAAAAAACCCGAAGCCTTGCTGCTGAGGTTTATTTTGGTTTGTGGTTTTTCTTGTTGCTTTTTTTGCAATTTTTTTAAATGAACTCTCACAATAAAAGCAACTAAGAACTAAGTATATACTCCCAAGATTCAACACTGTTTCATATTAAAAATATGGTAGGAAATATTTTTGTAACACTGACATCAGCTCTAGTATTCTCTTAGCAACTGTGTGGACTGAGACATGGAAAACATGGAAATAACTCACATAAATCCAGATACTAAATCCTGAAGTCTGGATTTCACAGTTGAGTTTGAAACATTCTGGGGAAATGAGTTTGTTTAAAAGGAAGACTTTGTTTTGACTCAACACATGTATTCAGACAAAAATTCCAGACCTTTGATATTTTGCCAGGCACACTTTAAGGCCAGGAAAATGATGGTTTATTGTGTGTACAATTTATTGTTATTATTATTTATTATTTTCTTAAATCTGATAGTGTGTTCAGTGCTGTGCAAAATGTAGATATCATGCTATCTAGCCTGAAGAGTTCATAACATAAACATCTCCAGGGATTTCTGGGCTTTAAATTAAGGAAAAAAATTAAAATAATGTTCTCCATGGCAAAAGAATTCATTTGAATTCACATATGCAAAGAGGTGATGTCAACATTCTAACTCCATTTAGTTACAAATATTAGATTGGAGAAATGAATGGATGAAAACTTACTACATCACATCCCATGTTAAAACAACATATCTTCCTGCTGAAGGGGAAAAAAAAGGATGTAACAGAAACTATGAATTATTTTCTTAATTTGTTATAGAAGTTTTAAACAGTGAACAATGAAAGCTGGAAATTGTATTTCGTTCATATGTTCAACGAAACCTTATATACACTAAAGGCTTCAGATTTCAAACAACATACATCCCTACAATCGTATCAGCAACTATATTCAGATAAACTTAATGGTTTTTTCCATCTCTAACACAATTGCAGGGAATAGAACCAGGACTTGCAAAAATTACATATCCCAGTACTTCTGTGATGGATGTTTTCATTCATAATGTATTGCTGCTGGATAAAAAGGGAATGGAATTTTTATCCAAAAGATGGAACTACAAGATCAGATAAGAATTATGACAAAAATCCTTCCTCATCAGATCTCAAAAGAATGCATGAGGAACAAATATCTTTCCTTTTTTTCTCCCTGGGATGACTTGGTATCCTTAATGTGTTCTGCTTGAAAATCAGAGTGTAAAATCTGGGAAAAAACACCACATACAGTGTAAGAAAGTGGTGTAAAGGTATTCTGTGAGCCCCAGTATCTATGGTTACAAATACAAAGGATGCTTTGATCAGGTGAATAGCAAATAATCTCCAGGCTTCATTCCAAGCTGTTTTAGGTTATGATGTAAGATGTAACCAAAAGTATGTATTCTATCACCACCTGTTAAAACCAGGTAGTGTTCTTTATCTTTTCCATGACACATCTCTGATAACTCCCTCCAGAGGGATATCTGCTGTTAATGGGCCACCAAACCTCACTGCATGACTCATAAAATTGCATATCCCATTGTGAGATGCTCCGCCCAGGGGGAGGAACCAAACATTCCTACCTGGATATGATCTGAGGTTTAGAACACCACAGGCAACCCTAATCTTCTGGATGCTCAGAGGACAAGAGCTACATAATCACCACTGGACCTTCAGAGGGAGACCAGACCCTTCTACAGGATCATCGCTTCAAGAGCACCATGAAGAATCACTTCAACAGGATTGCAGCCACCATTTGATCGGACTGCTACCACCACCCTGCCTGGCAGGGTGTCAGGTTGTATCCTGACTCTGTCAGTGTTTTTGTACTATTGCATTTATTTTAATTTTCCTATTAAATTGTAATTCTGGCTTGCAATCTCTCACTGGTTTGCTTTCAAACTAGTACACAAGCAAATACCTCTTATCAGAGAAAGGGCTAAAGCAGATCACACCCGAATGCTTGGGCAGCAGGAGAGGACTTTCCTCTGAGTTTTACCTATTTCATAAAGCACTTAAGATCAAGGTAGAATTGTCTAACCTTAAAAAGAAGAAACTACCCTTGAAGTTCCCCTATCCTGAAATATAGTTAGATGCAGAACTTCAAGCAGAGTATTTTGCCACCAATGTAGAATATTGTCAGAGAGATTAGAAAAATTTTTTTGTTTGTTTGTTTTTCTCACTAGACAGGATTTAACAATTCTATTTTCTTGAATCATGGCTATCAGTCTCTTGATGCTTCTTCTTGAAAACAGAGAAACTTTACAGTCCATGATAAGCATTGGCTAGTCTACGTTAAAACAACTGTTACAGTAGATTTGGCCATGGTCAGTAACTGAGGATCTCTTAAATGGATGGAGGCAAACATCATGAACAGTGTCATTTTCTTTTAATTATGGGAAAAACAATGAACATAGGGCTGGGAATTAGGGCTCTTGGTTTGTTTCCAGATCTGCAGTGCTTTTTGTGGGTAGCCTTGCAGGAAGGTATTTGCAAGTACTCAATGCTTTTAATTCTCATTTGTTGGGACCAGTGGGTAACCAACCCCTGCAAATGCTAGGCTTTCATACTTGGTGAACCTCAGTTTCCTCAGCTATATAATTTAGACCATAATGTGTGTGTGCCTCACAGAATGAGTAATTAATTAATGCTTGCAAAACATGCAGAGAGCCCTCGGTTAAAATATACTTTGAATTTGCAACCAAACTGTTGTTCGTGTTGGTGTGCATTCTTCCTAGATTCCAGCCTTTTAACCAACAAAGATCCAATATAAGAGAAAGTTATGCCACTTTTCAAAGTGCACAAACTCTGAAGAAAAACATGAAAAGCGACACTGGTGATATCAGACCCACGTGGCAGCTGACAGGAGAAAGTTTCACTAATGGGGCACTTTGAGAGTCTCATATTTTCTGCACAGCAAGCTATTCATTGGAAGCAGCATCCTTACTGCACGTAAACAAATCTGTATCTTTCCATGGCTGAAGGATGCCAGAAGCTGTAGAAGAAAACAACAAGACAAAGGCACATACCATCAAGAAAAGGGAGAAAAAAAATCACTAAGGCACCCTGAGCTCCATAGCTAATGGAAGGAGTGAGTGCTTGAGATGGCAAAGTGCTTAGCTGCAAGCCCAGGGGCACAGTAGCATTGCAGGATAGGGACTCGCCATGCTTGAGTTATAATATGTGGATCGTAGCTAATATATTGTTGGCAAAGTGCTCAGGGCCAAATTCACTCTCAGTAGTACAATTTGAGCTGAACAGTGCCCTGAGGACAGAGAGGTGGAAGGGGCAATAGGCCAGCACATTTCTGAAATGTTAGGAAAATAGGGGAGTGTTGCTCATGTTGGGAACTGCTCTCAAGAGAAGATTACACAAATATAAAGAAACAAGATGCAGAGTTCTCCTGCTCTCTTAGAGCAAGTAATTAAAAACTGCAAATCATAGCTGGCTCTTTTGGGTGTCTTTGTCCTACAGATCAAAATGCCTTTATAATGCAAATGTTAAAAGAAATTCAGAGGCCTTTTTCTGCTTTCTGCTCATATAAGGCCTGATCTTCAGTGAATATATAGATTAGGACTGGATTTAGCAGGTTTTGGATTAAAATCCTAGTACCAGGAAGAATTGCACAGAAGAAACCTTGTAATATAGTGTACTTCAGCAGAGAAGGCTGTAGAAAAATGTGTTAAAGAGCATTTCATTTGTTTCTGGTAAATATCAAAGTCCTGTTGTCATTCATTCTCACTCTGAGTTTCTTTCTCTCTTGTATATTGTGCAGACTTGTTAGTTAGGTAGTACTTGCTTCAACTCTGTTTTATATTGTATTTTAAAACAGAAAAGAACATTAATCTGGAAAATTCAGTAAAATTTAGGGAAACTTTACAATAACAGATCTTTAAATTCTGCAGGAGGTATGGATTCATTATTTGTTCCTGCTCTCTTATCAGCTCTTGAAACTTAGATAAATGTTTTATTTTGCTATTTAATGATCTGCTAAAGTACCTGAGAAATGATCTGCCTTTTCCCACTTACCTCCTACTTGTGCTGTATGAATGAAAAAATAGCTTTCTGCCTCATCTGTTGCAAAAACTACATTCTTATTATTTACAAGAACCAAAAGAACAAGAAGAAAGAATAAAGAGTCTGAAGAGAGCATATGAAAATGAGTCAAATGTGTCACATTTGTGATCACAGCACACTGAATAATAACTCACAGCACCTCTTTTTTTTTTTTTTAGCAGGGAAACATAACACTGAGCTACTCCTTGCACAAGATGGAGTCTGGCCTCATACACAGAATATTTCCAGTTCTGCCTTTCACTCCTGCATGAGAGCAGACCTTTCTCCAAACTAGAAGGTGTCCTAGAAGGAACAGTAAGGGTGGTCCAGGGTCACTACCTGATGAGTCTCACCTACCTTGAGAGGCCCAGGAAAATGAATGTTATTAATTTTTTCCAAGATGTCTTTTAGTGATGACTTGAGGAGATTTAGCACAGGATCAAGTTTCTGGAAATAGATAACTGTCTGCTTTTAGTCTAGCAGTATATAAATACAGCAGTACAGCAAGATCTGGTTTAGAGCTAGTCAGTCAAATACAGGAAAGGGCTCATATTTTTAAAAGTATGGGTAAGAAACCCTTATATCATTGAGAACAATTTTTTGCTATTGCCCACTTAGCATCAAGACTGGTTGTTTTTCTAAGGGATGCAGTGAACTTCAAGCTGAACTTGTTGCTGCAATAAGGCTCTGTGTGGTTGTCTTAAAGAAGAGTTCAGACATGAGAATTTCTGGCCCTAAAATATTTGAAATAATAAAACAGAACCCCACCATTCTGTATGTTTGTTTCAGTTATACCGAAGCAACTATAGTTATACTAAAAGATATCATGGCCATCATCAGTTCAATCCAATTTAGAAAATGGTTTTTTGTGGTAGTTTAAAAAACATTTAGGTCTGATTTGCTGCTCTAACTCTGTAAAATGTATTTATGTCAAGCTCATTAACAACTTCTTCAACTGTTGTTAGGGAAATGTAGTTAAAATCAGAAACAGCATGTCCTAGAAATGGAATTTACCCTTTCACTTGTAGTATTCCTCTGGTTTTTTTATATATAGTTTTATTTGTTCTAGATAAAAAACAGACTCACTGGCAAAATTTCATGACAAAATTCCAAGAAATTCACCTCTTAAAATGTGATAGAAAAGAAATCTTGTTATATACATTTCTGTATAAAAGGTATTATTTCATTTCCTATTTGCCTGTTAATTTGGAACAGAACAGCAGGAGAATATTGCAGTACACAGTAATGTGGAGAGGACATTCATCCAGATTTCTGGCCAACGATAAGAGCGAATTCTCAGAGGAGATCCCACTAGAGCTATCATGGGGAGGAAAAGCTCTTGCAACCATTTACTTTTTATTTATATCTTTTAAATTTGATTCTGAAAAAGTTCAGATAATTTCAGTTTCCTGGGAAACCTATCTGTTGAGATGTCTTATTACTGCTTGCTATTTTGTCATTGTTCATGACAGTCTAAAGTGGGTTAAAATGCTATTAGCTTTGTGGTAGCATGAACAAAATCAAAATATGAGTTTTACACAAGGGCACAGCGATGAAAAAACACACTTCAGGGAAAAGGTGTTATGTTGATGATTATACAGACTTACTGGAAACATAATTCCAAAAAAACTAGCAACAGAGCTGTTTAAAGTGGAAAACTCAGAGTAATTCAGGGAAGGGACAGTGATAGAGATCATATAAGCAGTTTTTTACCCACTGTTGTGGAAGGTCCTCATTTCCAGCCAGTTCTGTAGCTTTCGAAGTGGCAGCAAACTACACACTGTAGCCTTTGGTTTCTGCATCTTCTCTGAGGCTGTCTGCACCCAGTTGCACACAGTCCTTGCTGTGACTCTCCTATCTGTCCCGCCTGGCAGCCGTGAGCAGATAAGAATTGAAGAAGTCCCTGAGCCCTGGTCCACAGAAATTCATCTCACCCTGATGCTCCTTTAGGGAAGAGAGACATAATAAGTGGACAAAATGTAAAGCAAACAAAAACGTCAAAATAAGCAAATCCTACTATAGTCATCACTAA
The DNA here is from genome assembly GCA_013397175.1 of Platysteira castanea. Classification (NCBI taxonomy): domain Eukaryota; kingdom Metazoa; phylum Chordata; class Aves; order Passeriformes; genus Platysteira; species Platysteira castanea. The sequence goes on from VYXC01011445.1 coordinate 559,667, forward strand.
AGTTCACAGCTCTGGCTAGTCATCAAATCTTTCTTGCAAAAGAAATTGAAAGGGAGAATTGAGCTGTAATGTCTCTCTCCTAAAACATAAAAATTATAATTGAGTTAGTTGCCTCAACTTTGGAAGCCCTGTATCCTTCATCTTCTACCAAACTAGGAAAAGTGATATTTAACACGGTTTCTCATCTTTCAGATAACTCTTTTATCCTTTCATTGTAAGGTACTGGGCTATCTCACGCAGACCATAACAATTTTTTTCTTTTTTACTGTCCTTGTTCTAAGGTGGAAACAGGGAAATTTACTGTGATAGGATTTTTGTGGCAGATGGTAAGAAATTCTGGGAATTAGACTCTGAAAGTGGAGAAATCCAGTTCTAGGTGCAGGAAAAGTTGAAAAGTTGATGCTAGCTTCTACATTATAGGTTTTGACTGCATCAAAAGCAGAAAAGAAATTAAGTACATCACAAAAATAAAATATCCTCTGTTTGCATTCTTACAAAACTTTCAGTTTTAGATTTAGACATGTGAACATGTTATGCATCTTCCTAGTAGCCAGAGCAGAGGAAACATTTAAAGTAAGGCTGAAGGAAAACCACCAAAGTTAGTAAAAAAATGCAGGTTAAGATTGGATTCATACTTCAAATGTAATAGAAGGATGAGCAAAACCTGGTGTAAACTAGAGTTGCTCATTTGATTTAAACAGCGGAAAGCAAGGGCATGTGTTGAACTGTGTTGTGAATCCATGTTCTTTGCTTCTTACAGGACAAGGCAGCTGTTATCCCTGTTATCTGTTGTCCTGCTATCTGAACAGGAGACTCTATGCAGCTACACTGACACAGTCAGAACAAGTGACATGGGAGTGCAGAATGTATTTGCAACACTTATTGGGGCAGGATGCTTTCTATTAAGAGATCTCTTACCTCAGCTTGTTATGTGCAGTGTAGAAAACTGTTGGAATTAACTGTTGAGGCTTTTTCCCACTCTTTTGTATTCTACTGCTGTTCATTCTAATTTTGCCAAATCAAACTCTCCCTTGCTTTATGCTTTTTGCAATGCTGATTGAAAGATATTTTCAAGGAGAATTACTAATACCAACAAGTTTGGCTGAAGTCCTAATGTAATGCTTTTGCTGAAGTCAGTCAGCAGGCAAATGCCTTTAACAGATATTAAATGTAACCTAGGAGACAAGTAAACCCTGCCGAAATCGATATCTGCTAGTATAGCAGTCATTTGTGGTTATTCATTAAAGCAGCAGGCTGCTTCTCCCACTGAATTAAAGACAAAATCCTTACACCAAGTTGATCTTTCTATACTCTGTCTTTGAATTCTTGAAATATTAAGGCAGGTTTATTAAGAATCAAGCTTTTTTGACAAAAAAGTTACTTTGACAGGCTGGCAGGTTATAAAAGTTCATAATAGATGTATGCCTGTGTAACATGAAAGCGTCGAAATCTGACAAAAGGCTTAGCATTCCCACATATTAATAAGATACGTTTGGATTGAAAACAAGTGGAAAATGACCATAAAATTCAACTCCACTGACAAAGATAACAATAACTAACATCCCAGTGATTTAAAAAAAATTAAATTATCTGTTCTCAAGGTTCTGATTGTATGTCCCAGCCAAAACCAGGACGCATGTGTATTATTTTAATGGAATAAGTGTTATTGCGGTGTACATTCTGATTGGCAGTTTTATATGCAATAATAAGATATTATTATTATTAACAATAATAAGTATAAGGTGAAAAGGTAACGGTTCCTGTTTTCCTTAGCTCATATCAACCCAGGAAGCTGAAAGGGTGAGAGGTTAAATAGAAAATCAGTGATATTTGTGGGTGAATTAACAGGGACACCCTCACCCCATGTTTGTTTATACTTGTCACCAACTGATTCCAGTTCTCCTAATTCAAGTGAGAAATAACTTTATTTAAGGATGTTGATGAGTGAGTGGAAGTGGCAGCTCCTTCAAAGGAACACATAATTCAACCTTTATCCAAAAAACAACCAATGATAGGCAGCAGAAAAGATTAGGAATTTTTCCTATTAGGAAAAAAGGAAGAGTTTTGCAGTTACAGGTTTCTTAATTAGGACCATAAAATCAGAAGGGTCTTTTAATTAATGAGCTGGACTGGACAGGAAGGGTTTAGTTTTCCATTCTAGAGAGGACCTTGGTTTAAGTTCAAATCATGGAGGCCTCATATGAGGCTTGTAGGACACAGTACCACTTTCTGTCTGACTTTTCATTTCTTTGGAAAGGGAACTAGTATTTCTTGAACACAAGAAATGTAAGCCATGTTGAAGCTGGGTAAATAGCTTATCTTAAGCATACAGAAAAGCTATTTTTTAGAAAGAGACAGGTAGGAAAAAAGAAATACCAGCACATACATATATATGTATGTATATATATATGTATATATGGCCCAATTTTGGTAAACTCTAATTAACAGATAGTTAGAGACTACCCTTGTACCTGGCTTGTGGGTGAGGCTCCTCAAGAGTGATTACAGCATTGGTTTTCTTTGACCTTCTGTCAGTTGGGGTCCCTGCATTTGTATAATAGTCCCTAAAATTTGTAGTATTATTCTAGTGTATCATGTTGAAATGTAATAAGTCCTGTATCATTATTGTGTACAGACCTTGAATAAATCCCATGACATATGGTGGCTCAATAAAAGTAGTATATTTTTTCTGAAAATCTTTCTAATGTAAGTAAGAGTTATGATGTTAAACAGTATGAAAATTTAAGACAATTTTATGTAAAATCCTGAATATGGACTCATAGAATAGTTTGTTTGAAAAGGACGTAAAGGTTACCTAGCTCCAAACTCCCTACCATGTGCAGGGACAACCTCCACTAGACCGTGTTTCTCAAAGCCACATTGAACCTGGCCTTGAACACTTCCAAGGATGGGACATCCACAGCTTCTCTGGACAACCTGTTCTTTTGTTTTATCACCCCTCCAGTAAAGAACTTCTTCCTCATATCTAATCTCTCCTTTTTCAATTTAAAGCCATTTTTCTACCAGTGTATGATTTTACATTGGTCTGAAAAATTTGCCTTAATGGCCAATTTGTACCTCTCACCCTTCACTTCTAAGAAGTGTTCCTCACTACTAATTAAACAAGCAAAAGGCTTATGAGAAACACCCATGTATAGAAAAACTGAAGTGAAGCTAACAGGAGAATTCTGTATCAGATTACAAATTTGAGACAAAGCCAAATAAGTCATTGTGTTCATGAGAAGAAGCACTTACTGAAGCGATAACTTGGGTTCCTTGAGTTCAATAAAACTGTGAGTAGGATCCTTTGGGTTCAGACTTCTTTGCTGGCTGAAATTTGAAACAAAGCTCTTAAACAGCAAAATTATGAGAAAATAATTTGAACTGTTTCCCTCCCACATATTTTAGGTTAATTTTAAAGCAAGAGTGACTGTGGTATAACTAATGAGAATTTTATGAAATTATTATGACTGAATGCCTTAAATGATACTTAGAAAAGCAATTAGAAGTCATTGAATGAATGCATGCTATTCAATAGCTGACCTGGCTATGCAATTTGTTGTCTGAGATTAGAAAAGAGCCCTAAAGGGTAAGACCTATTTGCCTGTCACACTGGTCTCATTAGCAGTGATCAATATCTCTCTTCCCTGATTTTAAGTATGAGAGTAAATGAACATCCACACAACAGTCAAGGAAATGATGCGTAATTTTGGGAAATATTTAAAGAGATAGTTAAAACAAATTCTTCCATTTCTGAGCCAATTCAGCAAAAGAATTCACTAATAATTCAATGAGACTGATTCTCATTCTCGAAATACATGTAAGGATAGACTTTTAACTGGTTACCAGAATTACCAAAGCCAGGACTCCTTGCCCCTTAGAAGTCCCTCACCAAAATATGAGAAATCTGGACCCAGATATCACCTCCCTCTTGAACGGCTGGTTTCATTAAGAACGTGCTATATTCTGCTAACAGATAACATGTTTTGTGTCAAAGGCCATTACAGAGATATTAACATCTAATAATTTTTTGACCAGTGGAAATATTCCCAATACTGTTACAGTAATCTGAGAACATTGTCAGAGTATAGGAACTGTCATTGTACAGTAAGTAAGGGTAAAGTAAGAGTGATACTTTTATACAGATTGATTTCTAAATGAGTTACTCTCATATTTGTTGTTCCTACAGGAAGAAATCCTCATGGTTTGCCCCTATTATTCATCATCTAACTTTGGCTAAGTCTAGCTGCATTTGCAAAAACATAATCTAATCATGGCCTATTTTCCTCCAGAGTCAAAAGTAATCCAGTGTCAAGATACTGTGTCATGACAAAAGTTTAAGAGGTTGTCCAGTTTGGAGAGGACTGTAGCTACTGCTCAGAGCACCAAACCCACCTACTAGCTGCATGAAATGGGAAAGATTCATAACAAAGCAGAAATCAAAAAGTACAAAAGGAATCTTTGTTCTTCTTTCAGCAGTACCTAGATCCAGCTCTATTTTTCTTTCCAGGATAAACCCCATTTAGGAAGAAGAAGTGAACCATTTTATTCACTAGTGGGGCCAAATTTACCCAATGCTTGCCTGGCCTTCATCAAACAAAGAATTGCCAACAGCCATTAGAGGTACAGTGAAGAAGAATAAAATATTCTTATTACTTAAGTATTTTGTTTTTATTAAGGAGGTAGAAAAGAGCACTATAAAATAAATCAAAATAATAACAAGAAATCCTATACCACATATTGCCCAGTATGTTACAAGAATGAAGTAACAAAAGGAAGGCAAAGCAGTAAGGGCATACAAGCAGAACTGCACTGGCAAGAATAGGACCCCAGGACTGATGCTGACATGCACACCCAAAAAGCTGCTGGTGGTACACATCTGTAGCTCTCTGTGGTATTTCTCCACTTGTCTGCTGAAGTAAGTTGATTGTTCACAATTACAGAAACAGAAGATATAAAACTGTTCATCTTGTTGGTTAGGGCAAATGCAGGGAATGTTGCATTGTTTACCTTCTAGACAATCGATGAAAAAAACCTAAATCTGATTATACTACAATAGCTGACCCCACAATGGGCAAATAATTTAAGTGCAGGGCAGACAAAGTGTGGGGAACATCTTAATTCTGCTGCTTTTCTCAGTAAAACCTGTGTGCATTGCAAAAAACAATGCCACTGCTGCTGTGCTAACTGCTCAACATCACTTGTTTCTTCCTTGACTATATACAGATTGTATATATTAGGTATTCCAGTGATTAGGGACAGTAAAACAATAATCTGGCTTTTAAAACATACACGTTGTATTGTCTGTGTATGTGTGTATATACATTGATATGAACAGATGTATATACATATATATATCTATCTACGTGCACATATAGAATTTTTTTTTAAAAATGGTTTGAAATTTGCGTGTTGAACACCCGCCTATATAAAAATAAGAACTAGGAGGTAAATATTCAACTAGATAGATTCCGCCCCCCCTCCCAGTTGACTCTCTGATTCACTGAGAGAGATTTAGACAGCAAGAATTAGAACCAATTTCAATTTTGAATGATTCACATCACTTCTGGATTTTGTCCCAAATGCATAAACCTAGAAAATTATAATAGGATTAGATTGCTGCACTTCCCTGTTTATTAGCCATTATTTCTCATTGTATTGTTTGTTTCATTTGTTTGTTTTGTTTTTGCTTCCTGACAAGTCTATTGAAGACTGCCTACAGAGAAACCACTTACTCAAATTGCTCCTTGTGGAGGGAAGGCAGAGTTTTAGAAATGAAGCTTGGAAGCCTAAGCATCAGAATCTTCCTTGTTTTCTGTAGAGAACCTTAATTGGGTTTGTTGTCAGTTCTGTCAAGAGCTGGAGATGAATTCAGTACCCCTGTGCAAATTTAAGGTTCTGATTAAATAGAAGATGATGGCTTTAACTCAGGATTGTATGATTATTAATGTTTTTTGAGCACAGAACTGGCTTATTTTAATACTCAATACAAATCATATGCCTTGTTCTGTTATAAATAGAAGATTTGAGTGAGCAGTGGAAAATGCAGGGAGGTGGCAGAGGAAGCAGCTGAGGTGGCTGAGAGAGGACCAACGTGAGCTTCAGGGAAATGCCAGTAATGCCATCCCCACCTTGCTGCCAAAGCGCTTGAACAAGTAGACTCTTGCAAAATGACAGACAAGCAATCTTACCTTTTTGAAAGGCCATTATTGTCTCCTATTGATGCTCTATAGAAGCCTGAAACTAGATTCCCAAGGAGTTTTCAATATCTAAACAAGTTCAGAAAGTTTTCCTGAGCTGCTCTCCTGAGTATGCAAATAGCATTTTAGGTTACCAAGTGCTTGGTTGAGTGCCTGGCTTTGAGCTGTGATCAAATTGGACCAGGAGGCTACAGGAAGCTTTCCTTTACAGTCAGCAAAGAGGAGTTGGCAATTTAAAGGCAAAAATGTTCACCCACTATTGAAAGAGCGTTATGACAAACTGCTGTGTTTTCCTAGGGCTCTGCATGTGGTCTATTAATTTTTCCTGTTATGAAATTGACTACCAATTAGCGGAAGCATGCTTTCAGTTTCTCAGAACTATCAAGTCCGTCTTCAGAAACTTGACATCTCCATTCCCTTTATTCCAGAAGTAATATTGGATTATCTCCGGACCCAAATTTCTGGCACAGAAATATCACAAGTGGAAAATCTATATCTGGAAAAACAGGTAGCTGACTTCTGAAAGTTGAAGCATACTTGGCCCAGAGAAATGTTATGAAAAAGAAATTCTTGTCTCCCAATGCTAAAGGGCACCTTCTGCTAGGTTAATATCCAACTTTTTACCAGAAAACACTGTTATATAGTTAAGAACAGATATCATATGTACTTTTGACCACAATTTATATATAGTACATCTGTTTTAATTATAGGATATGGACAATTTTTTCTCACTGACTCTGACAGCCTGAGCTCTATGCATTAGCAGATTTATATAAAAATCTTATTTCCATCATATATACCTTGCTTACATACATACTGATTCTTCTAACTGATATCAGAAAGGCTACTTACCTCTATGTGTTCCTCTCCTTTTTATCAGGTGTTTGAATGAACTCCAAAAGAATTTAGGACATCTAGGTAACTGTGTAGTAATAATTACAGAAGGAATTAATTTTCTTAATAACATAATTCTAAATTCATCAAACAGTTACATAAAACCACAGAAAATGTAGGCTTTATTATTTATGACTGAAGTAAAGATTTTATAAATTTCTCTCTTTTCAGCACCTTCTTTAAATGCCTTTTTCTATCAATGGTTATGTGCTAAATTGTTATTTTTCCTGAGGCAATTTTTCATTCGGAAAAGGACAATAAGTTATGTGGTAACTCAAATTTGAGAAGAGGAATGACTGCTCTTACGTGATGGAGCTTTTGTAGTGCGAGAACATATGCACCAGGTGTCACTGATCGACAGTGGTTTTAACAATCAAAACCACAGGACTTTTCCAGGTCTTCAGGAGAGTGTTTGGATGTTTATTCATTGCTCTATGGAATCACAGGAGTTGTCTCTATAATTTAGAGTATTGTCTTGAACAGTGAGGAACAGACAAGCAAACAAGTAATAGTAGAGAATGACAAAAATGGGGATTCTCCTTACCCTCCACTAGAGACTGTTCTGTGTCCTGCAACATGTGAGTTGCTATGCCTGTAACAGATCACCCCCGATGGAAGTCAGTAGCTCTGTGCCATTTTGTTTCAGATGAGAGTCTGCTATTTGGCAGAAGGAATACCATCTCTCTTTTCAGTCCATTTTATCCTTCCTGAGGTGTGCTTATTGCTTTAAACCTCCACCATTTTCTTAGAATCCTGTTAAGTGATCCTACAATCTATCATGGCAATGAATATTAGAGGTTAATTATGTACAAAATGCAATTATTTTAGTAGCCAGACATAAATGTAATATGCTGTGATATCACTGAATCCTTCCAGGTTGTTGTGTTCTATCAAAATGTAAACAGAACTTTCTGTCTATGTCATACTCCATTTTAAGTGCTGCTATCATAGCTCATCTTAATTGAGAGTATTAATATTGTCTTTGTTTGTGGTTAAATTATCTGGCTGAGGTAATGTGTGTATATTCAACTACTGATGGAAATTAGAGTACTCCTACTCCAGAAAGGTGGCTTTTTTTTCATTCTTAGCACATACAGAAGTGTTCTTTTCTGCTCGTTGCTACACTCAAATTTTACAGGCACAGTAGAAACATTACCTTCATATATAGTTAAGAATTTGTTGTTATCATGATTGAAAATTTAACAGTCTAATTCAGGAAATTCTATGTGTAGTTCTAATAGAAAAAGAAAATAATACAAATAACACAGGTAAACTTGTTACATGTACAATTCCTAGTTCCTACCCTGTTTCATATGTTAGCCTCATGTCTCTACTGATGCTCTGGCTGCTGAGCTTTATGGTTTCATGCTGATGCTGTTGGTGGGGCATTACAGTGAACTGTCAGCATCTTAAGTATTTTGCCATGAGAAATATATGTTTGTGTAGATAGTTTCCGCTTACTTGTTCTAGGATTGATCAGGAGTGATTTTTATACATTTCCTAACATGCTTTTATGCCTCTCATTTGTCTTCCTTGGTCTGCAGTTCTCCATTACACCTAAATTTATTATATATGGTGATTTTCCTTATCTTAGACATTGTTTTTTGTTACCCCCTTAAAATGAGTTCTGTCTGGCTCCAGGCCTACATGTCTTTGACTGTGGGTACATTTTTTATAGTCAAGGGACCTCCAGTGCCAGCCTGTGCCCTCACCTTCAGCATCCTGCGCTTGTGGCCCTCTTCCCTGCATCCTGTCTTTACCGCTCAAGGACTTTTGCTGTAACTGTCCTGTTTTTCTCTGCATTACGTTATCATGTTAGAGTAGTAGATATCCCATTTTCCATAGGACAACTGCTTGTTATTGATTTGTAAATGAAAGGATATAAAGTTGCACTCTACAAAGATCAGCAAAAGTACAATAAATTAGCCATAGACTTGTGGTCAATACAAGAAATTGATGTCACATCTAAACTAAGTAAAACAAAACCAGAGGCAGGTCAAGAAAAGTTCAGACAGAGCAAGCCTGCCAAGCCTGAGTCCTGAAACCTTGTAATTCTGCATGAAGCATATGGTCTGTTAGCAATGGCAATACAGTATTACATGGTTACCTGGTTACATAATCTTTTATTTATTTCTCTTTTTGTAGCATCTTGCCTGAGACAGCAAAGGGAGAGCTGAACATTCATATAATGATATTATAAGGAATTGGGTCATTATTCTGGGCAGAGAACTCTCAGTAATTCTCAGTTGCTGAGTAACTGCAAAGCCTTCAGTTGAAGCTCATCACTGGCACAGTCTGTCTCTGATTGCTCTGCATATTAGTATTGCTTCTTTCAGGTACACTAATATAGCACAGCACCACTCGTTTTTCTAATAGCATGTCATCTTCCCCCACTCTGTGAGTCCCAAATGTCCTTACTGGGATTACTAAGAGTGATAAAATTAAAAAATAATGACAGAGATGGGTTCACAATAGTGAGAAGGCCAGTGTTTCCTCAAGGATTTTTCAGTGTATAACAAATTGACACCAGCCTCCTGACTGCATTCAGACAGTAAACTGCATGAGAGCACTGCGACATCCATGTGATGTGCTTCTTCCTCTGATGAACGTGGTGTCCTTGGGGGCTATTGGACCAGTCTTTCTGCTTGCAAATAGCTCAGAAATCAGCTTGGTTGTAAGAGGCATTAATATAATTTGATGTTAAATGCTTGAAAGTAGGTGAAAGGTGAAAATCTTTGGTGATTATAATCAAGCCACTTCTGACAGAATCTAAAGGCAATTAATTCTAACCAGAGAATATTATGAGAAATGTACTGCCCAGGCAGCTACATTCACGTCTGAAGAGGGAACTGATTTTTGCTCTTGCTTTACCTCATTTAACAGTGAGTGCATCTATTTCAAAATCGCTGAAAGGAATGATTTCCAGCTTACTGTAGGCAAATTCTGTCTACTTTAACCTAGTTGTGTTAGGAACTGTTAAGAATATAGTAACATCTTCCCAGAAGTGGCTGCAAAGTGTTTGAGCTCTTCTCTTGCTACGTTAATGCCATTGCTGGTGTCTGAGCCAATAAGGTAAGGTTAACTTGTATGGGTTATGACTGCAGGAATTGTGCAGTACTTTAGAGGACAGTGGGAAGAAATTTCAATCCCATTTGTTGCATTACAAAGATTATTGGCTTCAATTTGGATTCTGTAAGAAAGAGGTGTTTCTAAATGAGAAAGAGCGGGAAAGAGTAAATTTAGGACTTTTTTCTGAATGAAGGAAAAACATATTTGGATCCATAGAAACACAGGATGATTTGGGTTGAAAGGGACTTTTAAAGATACCATTCAAGCCCCCTGCTGTGCACAGGGACATCTCTCAACCAGATCAGCTTTGTTGAGCAGAATCTTTCAAGCCTCCAAAAACAGATATTTAGTAAGGTGTACAGGCACTATTCTCCTCAGGGTTTCATCCTTCCAGTGAAAATCTTTACTTGTGTCCAATCTGAATTTCTCACACTGTGGTTTGCAACCACTGTTTCTGGTTACACTGTTTGGTGCCACCAAGAACAGTTTACTTTCAGGTTGTTGGAAGTACTCATCTACTTCCCACCTACATTGCAGTCAAATTGCCATCACCTGCCTCCTCTCCCGCCTCCACAAACTCCCAAACACAGGTGATTTTGGCAACTTTTTGATCTCTTCAAGTTTTATTACGTCACTTCTGACTTGGAGACTCAAAATTCTAGAAAGTCCTCAGCTCACAGAGCCATGGGTCATGTCAGAATATTAGATACACGACCAAGAAATCTAACTCCATTGCTAACACTGGCTGAAATGACGTACCAGTCTGGTGCCTGTGGTGCATCAAGTTCCAGCTGTCCACCTTTCCAGCTTCTGCAACCTAGGTAAGCATTCTTCGACTCATCAAGACCTGAAATAAAACTGATGTTTGGTTTTTTCCCAATATGGCTTCATCTCTGCATGAACTAAATTCTTTGAAAGGAAAAGTTCATATACTTTTTTGTCCTAGTGGATAGGTCAGAGCTCTTCAGTTCCAGTAAATCCATCTCTTATATTTTCTTTACGCTTTGTATTGTTTTCTGGATAACGTGTTTGGCTTGATATTTATGGCCTACAGAACATCTGAAAGCAATATTTATTTCCTGTAGTTCTAGAGCAGAGAAAAGATGTCTTTAAATGTCTCCAGAACTGTTATATAAACTTTTGAGTTGCCATACAGGATTCCAAATTACCTGCAATAACTGAGGAAGTAGGCCTGTCTCTTTTGGAGTATAGCTGGATGAAGAGTCTGGTTTAATGAGCAACAGTTGTACAAAATCAAAAAAAGATGTTCTGGTAACAAAGTATTGGATGGGGAATAGTAAGGAATACATTATAATGCTGCTATACCAATGAATCAATAATCTGGTCTCAGCAATGAAACTGTGATTCTTACTCAGTCTCAGAAAAGATATTGAAGCCTTATGGAGAGGTCAGAGAGAGGTAACAAGAAGTGGTACAGGGAGAAACACTTTAACCCAAAGGTGGTTTAAAATCTGGCTATGTTTACTTTAGAAAAGCTGCAAATAAAAGTGAACTCAATAGTTGAAGAGTTTTGTAGTTCAGATTCTCTTTTATCTTTTCTTATGACACAGAGCAAAAGGAACTGTTGCACTGGCAGTGTTGACTCTTTAGATCAGTGAATTTAGCAGTTCAAGGAGGAACTGAACAAGGCTATTGGAATAAGTGGTAGTAACGAAAATATATTAAAATGAACAAAAATCTTTGTAAGTGAGGATTTGATCCTGCTCCAGTAACTGAAGTCTAGAACAATGCAAAATTATCCCTATCCCCATTCCTGAGTGATGATCTCAGGCCAGATCCGGAACTCCCTGATCCTCTGGTACGGAAGTTGAAGAAATTTTTATAATGACGATGTGCACACAGTTGTAATGTCTCAAAAGAACTTCTATTTAGTTAATACCAGAAACTCTCAATATCTAGTGTAATAATTTATCTGCTCATCCCAACCCTCCTTTTGCATCTGCTATATCTGTTATGAGATTCAACAACACACTTGAAGAAATTATGCTTGTTTCCTCAGTTTTTGTAATACAGATTTTAAAAATTATTTCCAAATCTGGATTTTTAAACAAGAATTTTTAAGCTTCATTAAAAAAATCTCAGTTGCATTATAATCTTTTTTTTTTGGTGATTTGCCTAGAATATGTTCATATTTTTTCCTAAGTGATTACATTTCTAGGATCCAATGATATGTATGAGTAATTTAAATTATTATACCTCTTGCCTCCTTAAATCTGGTAGTTCTGTACTACAGCTTGTTTCTACAGCTTGTTGCTTTTGCTACTAATTAGAAACTGCAAATCAAAGCCTAATTAAGTGCTTCATCTATTAAAACTGTGCAATACCAAAGAGTAGGTGGATTAATATGTTTAATATTTGACACAGCCTGTGCAAAGAAAACTAGAACAGTGAAAGTATGTTCAAGGAATTGTGAAAATAAGGTTCAGGTAGTACAAACTGGAAATCTTTGTTATGCTATTTAGGCAATGCTGATCTGGTTTTTTGCTGCCTTCTCCACAGCCTCTTTTTTAGACATACAGACTTTCACAGTTGACTATGTAACTTAAGAGCCAGATAGTGATTTTTTTGCTCCAGTTACCAGCCTTGTTAGTGTGTAACCCACTGAATTTTAGCAATAGTTTCATATTGGTTAAAAGGGATTTGAGATAGTCCATCCAGGAGGTGCACTCAGTGCAATCATGATGTATGTTGATTTAACCTGAGAAAAATTACCTAAAAAATGCCAATGAAGTGTGGATTAAATTAGAGAAGACAAAGTTATCACATTTCTGGTCTTGTGGAGTTGAAACCACACTTTTAATTAAACTAGGACAGGTGTGACTAGAGAGGAAGCCTTTAACTTCAGATGTGGTATGTACTATCATGCAATCTGTCACGAAGAGCTAATGTGTTGAACACAGTGCCTCCAAGAAGAATTTGTAGAAATTTCACTATCAGCTTATGAAAACATCACATATAGGCATAAGATTTTCTTTGAGGCTTAATTGCTAAACTATTTTTCAGTCAAATGTTTCTACACAGATAATTTCTCAGGTAATAGGGAATAACCAGGAAAAAAAATGGTTCTTGATACTGGAACATCTTTCTAAATTTGAAGAAATTGCTGAAGTTGTTTCCATCTTTCAATTTTCTAGCCTACTCTAAAGCACACAATCTGCAGGATTTAGAACTGCTGAATGCTACACAGCCTTTCCACAAATATGCAAAATGTTGAATGGTTTTATTTGCTTCATGGATTTTTTCCTAGTGAATCCCATAGAGTAGTAATTTTAGATACTCTAAAATGTGAAAACCAAATTTAAGAATTTTATTACTTGTTCTGCATGCCAGCAATATTATTCCAATTTTCCCAGCTTTGGCACATCGGTTTATCATGTTGTCAGCAAGTTCAAGACAGACTGCGCCAATTACAAATATGAAATTCTCCAATTATCTCTTTATGAAATGCCTTCCAATTGATAAGTAACCCTACAAAAAGCAAGAAAGAAGTTATTACCACTTTGTGAATCAAAGAGAAAAGAAAAAACTTAAAAAAAAATATAATCCTTTATGGTGTGTGGAAAAATTTTGACCATTCCCGCACTGAGCTGTGCATTTCTCCTTCCCCTGTGCATCCAAAATAATGTTGAGCTGAGCGTTTGGATACTCTTCTAAATGGGACACATAGATATAAGCTCTTCAATTTGAGTCTTCCAGTACCTAATGGACAGTTAGAGACAGGATAAAATTAGACTCTTCTCAGAGGTCCATGAAAGGACAAGAAACACTGCTACAAAATTGTACTTAAAAAAGAAAAGTCTGCTCACTGTGGGTGATCAAGCCGTGTAATAGGCTGTGGAATCTCCAGCCCTGGACATCTTCAAACTTGTCTGGGCAGAGCTCTGAGTGACTATGAAATTAGATCAAGTTTCTCAGGAATTATATTGGGTTACTTTGAACAGGAGGTTGCACTACACTACCTCCAGAGGTCCTTTACAATTTAAAATTTTCTGTGATTCTGGGGGTTTTCTGCATGTAGAATCCTGCATTCTTTTCTCCACAGTACTGAAACATTAGCTGATGGAATGCAAGGTGGCTTCAGTTATTCTCCTGTGAAATGGAGGAGGTGGGGGTTTGAACCTTTCCTGTGTGGGGCTTTGAAGAAGGAGGATTATATCTATCCTCTCCCAGCTGTCTACAAAGCAAAGCACAAGTCTTTCTTTAAAGGGATCTTTTGAATGGGTCCTTTTATTTCAGAAAAGAATTCTAGGCTGTGGATCCTGGGCAGATAAGGATGCTCATGTTCCTCTTTCACATTTCCTACATAGAATTTTTTTGGCATCTTCCATTCTGCTTAGACAGAAAATTTATCTGGATATCTACAGTGAGCTAACGGCTCTCTTTGGCAATGGATTCAGACTGAAGTTCAGATGTGAGACTCTGCATGATGGAGGAAATAAATATTAGCTCTAGATTCAAGCCATTATGCAGTGTAGCACTGGTAGAAAGAGGGTCAAAAGTGCATAGCAGAACATTTCTCTCTAGTTTATTTTTCAGATAGTCTGTATCTCTGTTTTTGATATATTTTTCTGGCATGGTTTAGGGCTAGTTTCAGATTTTAGAATTTACGATCCAGAGTCCCACTCACATGTAAACCTTTTGCAAGTGACTTTTGATACAATTAAATTCTACTGTTTGCTTGTTTTGGTTACTTTAGATCCAAAAGAAGACTGATCGTATTCTCCCTGCATCAATGAGTGGATTAGCTGTTTGAGCTACTAATTAAAAGATAGTGGTTTCTAAAAACACTTTGTTAAGACTGAATTTGATAAATTATTTTTTTGACTTGAGTCTATTCCAAGCTTAGTTTGTGGCTTAAGCTTTAGTATCACAAGCAAAATATGTCTGTTACCTACCTCAATCATGAGTATATTTTTAAAGTGTGAAATGAACTTTTTCCCTTTGGTTTGCTGATGTGAGAGGGTAAGATAGGAAATTCTCACAGCTGGCAGACAAAGAATTACTGTAGTCGCAAAGTGGTTGGAAACACGAATGTTGATTATTTCAATGAAAGAATTTAATTAGGCCTCCTAAGGAACAGGATATTACTGACATCACTGATTGCCAAAATGAGCAAAGTAATACAGCACTTACCATTGCAATATCACTCTCTTAATGATGCCATTATTTGAGTTTGGCTGGCATCCTGAAATGTGTACAATAGCTTGGCAATAGTATAATGATTTGGAAATTGCAGATGTAAGGCAATGATGTGAAAGCCAAAGGTTTACTGAAAAGAAGTCCAGTTGAAGCATTTTTAGTGCCTCTCAATGTCAAGGATCTGTAATGGACACCTCACTGCAACATATAGGATAATTAAAAAAGGAAATTAAAAAATAACCGTGTTTTCTTAGTCTCACTTTCCCACAGGCAAGCTTTCATTCCTTTTTAGTTTTACCTCTTCCTTTTTTTGTGAAAGTTCTTCTACCCTATAATATCCCTATAGACAAGATTTAACAGGTTCTCTGAGAAGTTTCTCTTTTAGTTCCTGCACTGCTATCCCATTAAGTCAAAGAAACAAGGGACTCCACAGGATCCTGTTACAGGTCTCCTTATGGATATACAGTTTTCAAATGTGTTGGATTCACTGACCTAGATCAGTTCCTGTGCTGCTCTAAATTGCAGTGCTCATGTGATATTCCTAGAAAAGCCAGGTTAGGGAAGACTCCTTTCTCGCTGTTAACACACACCATTCTTCTCCAACACACCTGACAGGCAGACTAGCAGTGGAGAGACATAGGTGATACAGCCATAAAATCGGGCACTATTTGTACCTCTGACAGATAATATTCAGTTTCTCCCTATAGTCCAATTGTATTCCTTCTGTAGCATTTTAAAACTGCAGTAAAATATGGCTCATGCAATGTGAACTAAGCAGTGCTAGCTGTTAAATTCTGTCTGAATTTGGATAGACGAATGTAATCCTAAGCACTTTTATTTTCAATTTGTATAAAAATACTTGTGGGGAGGATACTGAGGACTGAATTAAGAGGGAGATATTTAGATGAATGGCATACAATGGAAGAATGAGGAGGGGATATCCAATCTATATTTGGAGCTTATAAATTCTCTCCTCATACTCCTTTTCTGTCTCCTCTGCAGTAGAGATGTGGTTTGGTATGCTGGTATTTGAAACAACTGCCTTTAACAGAACCATTTATAGGCCAGATTGAATTTGCAATATTGTTTTAAGAAAAAAATACTTGAATTGGAATTACATTTGATATTCACATGCAGCTAATATTAGTTCTAGTAACTATGAAATGAGAAATATTTTGAAAAACTTCTTATGGTATAAATATCCCAAAATACTTTGGATTGCACTTTACATTGAATAGATCCCAATGATTCTCAAAATTTATTTTCCTTCTAATAATAAATTGCAGTGAATTCTGCCCCAGCCCCTCATTGCTGAATGTACAGTAATAGCAGCTAACAAAGCTCTTTCAGCTCTCTGTGCAGCTTTCAACTCCAAATCCCTTCACACATTTTCAGATACTGGGTTTACCCAGACTGTGATTCCATTCTTTACTCTGAGCCTGCAACCTCTGTTTTAGAAATGGAGCAGAGCTGTTCCCTTCATTCATTTCTGTTATGTAGCATTTCCATTTGTGGCCAGTCAACAAGGCCTTTGCTCCCCCTCTACTCCATTCTGAATCTGAAATGGGTCATCTACCATATAATTTAGATTAATCTCTTCACAATATTATGGTGTACCTATAGGAAGTTCCTTGCAAAGCAGTGAAATATTCAAAACTTACTTTCTAACTATTTATAAACCATTTGTAAGCAATTATCCATCTGTTAGCACTGTAGAGTCACAGCAAAATTTGTCTGATAATAAGTAATTTCCTAAAATTCACTTAAATAAACTATTTTTGCTGTCAAAACCAGGTACAGTGTTCATGCTGAGGTGGATAAACATATAAACGACAGAATTTGGGTCGCAATCTCTTTAACCTCTGAACATGCCTGGAATAATGACTAGAAATCTTCATTACTCTCATTCTTTTCCGTTGGAAGAAGTGGATAGGAATTGTACATTTTCTTAGGTCTGAGAGCAGCTGATATGGCATGTGCCAGGGGAAAAGCAGCTGTCTGTGAGACTGTCAGTAGCCAGGTTGTTTGCTACACTGCATTGACACTGGCTGTTCTGGTATTTGTATCCCCTCATGTGGGGTTTATGTAGATTTCCCTTTGTCTGGCAGCTGGTTGAGAGGTCTAATCAATAGTACTGCTCTCACTTATCAAATAATACTGCTCTCACTTATCAAATAAGTGTAATCCTGGGAGCTATTTTGATAAGGAACAGGCTCTGAAAACCTCAAAGTCTTTTAGCTGTTGGGTGACACTGTTTTGCCACAAACAAGTCCAGTCTTCTTTAGGGAAGACAAACCCCGAGAGTTTTACTAAGACATAATTGAGTTACTATTTGAATTATAGTAGCAACATCTGAAAATACAAAAAAGAAGTGAAAACATGTCTTGGGCCTAACAATGTAAATAAAGACTCTAGTAATGCTTTGGATCTTTTACTCCCCTTGAGAAAAACATATGGCCTTGAATAATGATTTACCTGTTGTTTTAATTTTGTAACCAGCAAAATACCTGGAGTGGTCGGTACAATTAATAGTTAAATGCTTCCTTGTAACAAAACCCCATGCCACAACAAGGTTGATTTTTTGTCACTGCAATTATTGCTGCTTATACCCTGAACTGTAACTATATTTTTGGTGCTGTTATGTAGGAAAGCCATGGTAGTATCCACCTGCTTCACAAGGGTGTAAAAGCTGTGTAGCTGTGCTACTAAGAATAATTTTCCGTCCTCTAATCTTTAATGATTATATCAAATACACTTGTTGCCTCCTCAGGGCAAATTTTTCTAATTATTTATGGCACTTAACAGGCCAAAAGGCCAAAAGCTTAGTGCTGCCATTGTGAGCATCTCTTCCTTCCATATATAAATCCTGATCAGGTGAATGATTTTGAAGTCTTGTTTTTTGGGTTCTGAGGTCCGAGTCTGCTTCTAGATGGTTATCTACTGAAGAGAAATTTACAGCAACTCTTATGTTATTGGTGTGAATGATTATACAGTAAAGTGAAATTTTTTTCCAAATGAATAAAGCTATTTATGTTCTAGCAGTAGCAAGATGGTTTTTTTGGAGGATGATAGTTTTTCTTCAGATATGACAAAGCTTAAAATAAATAAATCTTTATTACACTTTCTTTTCTCAGAGTAATATCTCAGTGACTGAATGGGGAAAAGGAAATATGATGTGACTATCATTTGATGTATCAAAGAGCTGCTGGTTTAAAGCAGTGTTTCTGGGGAAATCTTGTTATACGGCAAGTTTATGACTAGATTTTCATTCGATGAGATTTTGAAACCAGAATGAATGAGCAGTATTACATTCACTTGAAGGCAGGTACAAGTCCATATCATTCGTGGCTCTCTCTTCTGAGGAGATATAACATGGTGATGTCACATGTGCCTCGCCTGGAGGCAGGAAATCCACTAACTGACAGTTGATCAGAAATTATCAAACATAAATAACAAATCAGAATCTTTTCGTCTGTAAGGAAAATAATATATTTAATTTTTATTGTTATGCAATAATTTCTTCTAACCGCTATTGCTGTTTGCATTATCTAATAGTGCAAACATGACTAAATAAGTAATCAGATATACCTCTTGTTAGTCTTTTGCTAGTGGTAAGTTATGTTCAGTAATATCAACAACTTGATTTTTCTTTTGCCTTAATTTACATAATAGATCTAGAATTACCTTTTAAGAATGTCTTTAAAATTTTATATTCTCTAGTAAAAGTACCTGAGAAAGATTTCAGATGTGTAGGCTTGAACATAGGTTAAAATTTGAATTTTTAAAATATTTATACTTTGTTTGTCTCAATAGAATATACATTTTATAGCTTAGCTTAGTAACTCTGAGGATAATCCATATACTCCTTGCCATGAAAATTAATTTATAGAAGTAGGAGAACATTGAAAATAGTCTGTCAAGACCTAATAAATATCTTTATTTACATCAGCACTGTGCAGCTTTTCCTTCCTAAGGTCCAATTATGTTATTTCAAAAAGGTCAGGGGGCCAGAAATCAATATTCAAACTGTTTTCCCAGGCTCAATTAGATTAAGTAACTTTTTGAGGAATTCTCTCCCCCAGGCTGCCTTAATGCCTGTCACTGTGAAAAGCAATGCCCTCGCAGGACCACTGTCTGCAGGGGAAGCTGTTGAGGCCCTGCAGACAGAAAGCGAACCCCCGGCTGTTCAAGGAATCAGTCAGTAGAGCACCCTGAGAAACTGTCCTCAGGGATAAGGGAGCACACCAGAGCTTGTAGATCTTTCCACAGAGTGCAAGATGTCTCGATCCCCAGGAATAAGAAATCAGGAATGGAGGGCAAGAGACTGACGTGGCTCAGTCAAGACATGCTGGACAAACTAAGGGGCAAGAAAGAAATGCACGGGCAGTGTGATCAGGGACAGGTATCCTGTGAAGGGTATAGGGACACTACCTGGCTGTGTAGAAGGGGTCAGGAAGGCCAAGGCACAGATGGAGCTGAACTTGGCAAGGGGTGCAGAGAATAATAACAACGTCTTTTACAGGTATGTCAGCCCAGAAGACCAATGCTATCCTGGGCTGTATCAAAAGCACCGTGGCCAGCAGGTTGAAGGAGGTGATTCTTCCCCTCTACTTAGCTTTGATGAGCCTTCACTAGTAATGTTCCAGCTCTGAGGTCCGCAGCACAGGAAAAACATGGACCTATTGGAGTGGGTCCAGCTGAGAGCCACAGTAATTATCAGAGAGCTGGAACGTGTCTCGTATGAGGAAAGGCTGAGAGAGTTGGGGTTGTTCAGCCTAAGGAGCAGAAGGTTCTGGGGTGACCTTATTGCAGCCTTTCAGTATTTAAATGGGTCCTATAAGAAAGATTTGAACAAACTTTTTAGCACAGCCTGCTGTGGTAGGACAAGGGGTAATGGTTTAAAGCTAATGAAAGCAGATTTAGACTGGATATAAGGAGGAGTTTTTTTGTGCTGAGGGTGATAAGACACTGGAACAGGTTGTCCAAAAGGGTGGTAGGTACTCCATGCCTGGAAACGTTCAAGGTCAGATTGGACAGGACTCTGAGCAACCTGATGAGATGACCCTTCTCACTGCTGGGGGTGAGGCTAGATGACCTTAATAGGTCCCTTCCAGCTCCAAGTATTATATTCTGTAATTCTATGTTGAGGTTTTTTTCCCAGTACCTGAAGTATTAATCAGATGTTGGTGTAACTGGCAGTGAATAAATTAAGCAAAAAGTCCTCTAGGTAAGACTCTTTTGCCCATG
This sequence comes from Platysteira castanea, assembly GCA_013397175.1. NCBI lineage: Eukaryota > Metazoa > Chordata > Aves > Passeriformes > Platysteira > Platysteira castanea. Next base: position 580,237 of record VYXC01011445.1, read on the forward strand.
ACAGGTGTTCAGACTAAGTGCATATGCCAGCTGTCCTAGAGTCTGAAAGACTTACCTAAATCCGATTCAATAATCAAATGGCATTTGTGGCTTCTTGCTGATGATAATTGTGTACCAGAAGCAAATATCAGCAGATGGAATATTTTCCAGATTCACAAATAATTTTTTTGGGAGGGAGGAATTTCAATCTGAGCCACAGTAATGCTGTGTTGATTTTATGCTTTTTGTAAAGGAAATAGGAAGCAAATAAGCAGTATAACACAAAAATTAGAAACTGACACAGCTGTAGTTTGTAACCTATGCAAATTGTCTTTCCCTGAAACCATCTGGTCAGAATTACCAGACAACTACCAAAAATGTGGTAGGTCAATAGCAAAAGCAAAACAGGCATGCCCGTGTAGAAATGTAAGTGGCGTAGAGTACAATCACTCTATGCAGCGGATAAACTTGTCTTTGTTGGTAAGCCTGTATTATCTTTTCTCCTATGAGAAAATTTATACCAGATCAAATCAATGGTGATATATGTGTGTGTTTACATGCATTCTCACCTGCCATCCTAATCTATATTTTCCAATAAACTAATTTTTGTTTCCCAAATTTTAGATCATGAAATTGGAAGATATAAAATCTTCCTGAAAAATACTGTTTTATCCTTGTGCAGGATGATCTGGGACAAAGTTCTTTGAAGAGGAGAAAGGATAAAAAGTATTTAACTTAGTTAAGTCATTCTACCAAAGAGCAGTTAATGAGTTGATGTAATGAATATCCATCTTGACAAACAAAATTGTAAACTTTTTCTAATGAATATAGTTTCAGGTTCCCAGGAAAATGATGCCACAGAGATACTATTTTTGACTTTTCTTTCTATCTTTTCTCTGTTCCTTAGGGCTATGATGGCCCTTGATGAATATAAAAGAACCAGAGTTTATGCTTTACTGAGCAGAAACCAGCAACCTCTCTGTCTATACCTCTGCTTCTACTTTTGATGTGTTTTTCCATGCTGTGGAAACTCATGTAGAATTCTTATGCCAGTTCAGTAGAATTGGATAACCAAGAATATGTTTTCCATTTAATATCCATCATAATCCATTAAGAATTGAATCATAAATGTTATCTGTCTTTGTATAGCCACTGGATATGTGGACATGGAATTCAGAGTACAAACAGTTATGTCTTTATGCAAAGTATATATAAGGGACTTTTCCATGTTTCACTTCAGGGAAACGAAAGCCAAGCTCCAATTTAATCACAAGAAACCTTACTTAAAGATAAATGGTAATCAGTGATAGTTGGGTGCAAGGGACCACTGAGGTTATAGTACTTAGCACAACCAATATCTCTGAAAAGAATGATCAGAAATACAAAAGAACCTTACTTGTGTGCAATTGTAAATATAATTACATATTAGAAGATGAATAGCAACTGAGAATAGGAACATGGTTAATAAAATCTTTTACATAAAAAATGGAAAAGGCTGCACAAATCTGGCTCTCAGGCAGCTCCATTGTCAGTAAGAGGAATGTTTTATCCTGATGTCTCAGACAAAGTACTGAACAAAAAATAGTGTGGAGATCTTTAGTTACCCTGCACAGTGAAACATTCTCTTTCTATTTGTTCCCTAATAGTTTGCATGCTGGTGCTTACATGGTGAGGCTTTTTTTCCCCCTCCATGTTAAGTTACAACTCTCATCTTACCCAGTACTTCTGAAGGATGAATTTTATACTCCCTTGAAATCAGATTCTGGAAGTTGTCAGCAGGAAGATGAGAGCTTGTATAATGCTGGAGTTGTTTGGAGATTCAGAGCCAAGGTCTCTGGGGTAATTGTGCATGACATTTCAGATCTGAGATCTGTCTGCACCAGTATGATCTCAGTGCATCAGAGATCTGTCAGAATTCTTATTTCAGTGGCTCTGTTGAAATTTAATCTCTAAAATCCCTCATCAAAAATTAGGATTATGTGTGATTCCTGAAGAAAGTTAGTAGCAATGGGGGATCAGATTGTTAAAAATAAAGTGTTATTATAACTCTTGATCAGTCATAAGAAAGGTTTAGTAATCTAAGATAATTCAGAATACTTAGAGAGAAAAAGGAGGTCTACATTTGAAAATAAGTTATGATAATTTAAGGAATTCGTTTCCTTGATTCACTCTGGAGGAATAAGTGACATTTTATGTAAGATTGTATATAGTTTTGTCTACCTGGTTTCCTTGGATGTTTACAGTCAGTTTTTGACATGCATCACTTAAAAACCTCACGGGAGTTGTAGGATATGTGAATTTAAATGTGAAATACAGTGTTACTTGACGGAACATTTTACTTTTAGAAATGAGGGTTGAAATACACTTTTTGCAAAAGTTTATTCAGAAGTAACGTGTAAAACTCTTCTTTGCTAGGATATGATCCAGCGTCTGTCATAGAGGATGTACTCTGGAAAATAAACTCTGCCCTGGAAGACTGTGGGTCTAGAGGGAGGTGGGTTTGCCTGCACTGTAAATCCCTGCCCTGTCTCTTCCACTGCGAGTGAGAACAGTTTTCAGGTGCATTCTGTCATGGGATGATGTTCAACACTGAGAAAAAAGATACACAGACTCTGAATCCAGAGTCCATATTTCTCCCATGCAGGTCCGAATTTCTGGACTTTGTAACATGCTGCACAGAAAGGGGGGAGAGTGGAGGACCGGGTTGACTGCAACAATTTATCTCTGAACGTTTAAGCACTAGAAGTCTATATGATGTGAAATTCCTTGTTTGTGCTTTTCTCTTGGAGCCAAATGTGCAGAAAGGTTTTGCATCAAAGATGGGAATAGTATTTGTTTCAAGGCATTTCAGCTACTGAAAGAATGTGAAATTAAAAGACCAGAATTAAGTACACAGTCTGATATTTCCCAGGAAGTGCTTGGTAGTTTCCTGAGGTTCACAGAGCAATGGTCTGCTTGGATGGTTCCTGGATGATCTTCTTGGTGCTTTTGAAAGAAATTATATTGTTGAGACACAGGAAGGTGCTGTGAAACAATAAGTGCCTTAAGTTGAAATTTTACACGACTTTGCTGGATTTCTGCTAATTTTTTCTTGTTTGTTTTTGTTGTGTTCTTTTACTCAGAGCTTGGATTAAGACACGAGAGACTCAGTTTTTTCTTCAGACTTGGTTGTTTATTATTTCTTATCTATGGTACAGCTACACAAGTTCTGGTCCTAAGCTAACGAGGTGGAAAATGGCTGCAGAGTTCTTTTTCCAAGGCCTTTTGAAGGCCAAGTTATCCAATAATATAGTGACAACAAATTTATTTTTACTTATAACCCAATAATCTGTTAACTTGACCTCTGCATTGCGGATTTTTCTATCCAGTCACTAACTTGCTCAAACGTATGAAGAAGAAGGAAGAAAGTACAAGTTCTAACCACCACCCTAAATCCTCCATCTTGTTACCTGTTTATATATATTACTACATCCCAAAACCTATAATTCTATATCTTCACCCAGTGATGTAACACGCTTCTATTAGTTACACACTAACAATCTCAGTGTTATCACATAAATTTGGAAGCCTTTTCCAGGGCCTCAGGTCAAATGCAGTGTATTTTTGAGGGTCAGTGCTTGTCAACTCTGAGAGATTAAAATTCTCAGAATCCAGAGTTCCAACAGATTTCCTCTTCTGTTAGTATTTTGTAATTCATAGAATGTGGATTTTAATGGTTGGAGTTCCTGTTGTTGCTGCTTTGGGAAGATTTGGAGCCATGTTTTGTTCAAAGCTCAGGTTTAATCTAAGCACAAACATAAATATCTAACTTTTCAGAGCTTTAAATTGTATGGTTCTAAACATCAACGTGGGCATTAGAATATACAGAACAATGTAAAAAAAAGCCCCATGGAGAAGACAAAGGGAAATGAGTACAGATTGCCTTGGAATGGTTTTCATCCTGATATAAGGTATTTTCATAAGAAAATTTTAACAGTAAGAACAGTCATACACTGGAACAACCTCCCCAGGGAGGTAGTAGAGTTCCCTCAATGGGTATTTCCAGTGTGAATTTGGACAGATAACCTAATTAAACTCCATTTCTCATGAAATGTTGGACCAAATTATCTTTTGAGGTGCCTTCTATCCTGGGACATAATCTAATCTTCTTCTAGATGGAAGCTGTATAAGAACTGGTCATTACTGGGGACAGGGCCTGGGAGAATTCTGTGGCTGGTGGTCTCCCAGGATGGTAAATACAGACTGTATTTGGCTGTCTCTTGTTTCATGACTGAGGAAGTTAATGTTTTAGGACAAATGCAGCAATGCTCTCTTCCTTTTTCTGTTAGTCCTTCTCCATACATTCAGAAATCTTTTAGTTTTAGTTAGCAGTATTCAGGGTAATATTTTATGAATATCAGTTATCTTAACTTCCTTCAGTTCTTGTATAAGGGGAAAATATCCCAGTTTTTCCCCAAATATCAAGATATTTTCCTCTGCAATATCGAGAAACCAAAGCATGATAAAGTGAGATGATAAGATACCTAGTAGCTTTAGCACTTAGCATCCCGCTCAGATGAATTGTCTGGTCTTCAAAAGACTCCTGTAAAATCTATGGGAAACTGAAACCCCTAGATTTTTCCCACTAAACTGCAAAGACAGTTGCAATGTAGCCAGGGTGTGAACCTCTTAAAACATTTGCTTAAAGCCAGACAGAAACAGATCTCAGATCTCCAGGTTTCTAAACCTGGGCCTTAATTCTGAGACCAGAACAAATATTTGTAATCCTCTCCATCTCTACTGACTGGCTCTCAAGACAAGGATATAAATTCTGGTATGTGAGAGCAGAGTTTAGCTTAAGTGATTGGATCCTGTGCTTTTCAGATAATTTCTGTTTGAAATATAGTGCACTGATTTTTCTTGGGGTATTTTTATTTGTGGTGTCTGTTTATATGTGTATCTGTTTATATGACTTATTGTCTTCTATGAAATTTTTGAGCTGGTTTTTCATCATCTATATGTAAATAAATTGCACTGCCAAAGTTGGGAATTGACCTCCCAGGGTTTACCTAGAAGTCATGACCAGATGTATCCTCAGGTGAGTAGACTGAATTATGGAGATTAATGATGCCACACTCTCCAGGCAGAATAGGAAGTTCACATTTTAGGATGTACAATGCCTTGTATCCTTCATAAAGTCTTGTGGGTGTTCATTAGCCAAGGAGGGCATCAGTGAGCAAAAAGAGCTGTCTCTTGTCTGTGTATAATGATGTATTTTGCTATGGGAATGATCAACAAAGGATTTGAATCTTGAAATATTTCCTCTGTTTTTCTTAATGTTTCATACTGTGGCATGATAAAGTGCCTCGTTTGTACCCTGTAGGCCAAAGTGGCCTGACAGAGATGGTTTTGTGTCAATGGTGAGTGATTGCACTGCTTAACGAGTCATTAATGGTAACATTTTTATTACAGTGGTGAGTTGCAGAGAGTGAGCTGCAGACTGGGATATTTCACTGGGATGTACTGACTTAGATGAAGAAAAGAGCATTTACCTAAATACAAAGCTTTGAGGAAAAGTGAATCACATAAACAGATACTCTTTAAAGCAAACTTTCTACTCTGTATTATGGCAGTGGTTTCAGATGATGGTCTAATTTAGGTGTTCTTCAGAATTTGCTGTGTTTTATATCAGTTACAAGCAAGGCGGATCTGAATGAAATACTACGATGGGCTTGATGGTAATGGAGGAACCCTTGTGAGTGGCTTGGTTTCCCTGAAATGTCTGTCATATGTTGGGAAAATAGATGTGATGCTAGAGGGCACACAAATAAAAACTCGTGGAAGAGAGAGGGTAAGCCTGCATGGGTGAAAGGAAGCACTTTGGATTATGACCTGTTCTGCCTCTTCACCACCACCAAGAGACAAGAGACAAGAAAAAGTGCTGTGGTGCTAAGCCTAAGTGTTACATCTTGATTCTTTGCTGCCAAGAGCACTTGAGCCTACATGCCCAGCTAAGGATTAGACTCTCATTCTGATTCGTGATTTTTGTGCCTCGGTGCATCCATACACTGACTCTGTCTATCCTGGACAACAACAGCTGCTGCACTTTTCAGGACAGCCTACTACAGAGCTTGTGTGGTCTGACTTTAAATACAGTTAATTCAGTGTTCCTTTAAAAAGCAATGACAACAAATAAAACTCCAGACCTGTCTTTGGATATCTGTGAGCTGTATGCACCTTGAAAAAAAATCTTCCATCTAGTTTCACGGGTCAAGTTTACTTTCCTTGATTAGCTTTTCAGGACCCCAAGGTCCTGCCCTGAGAATCTTTGTTGCTCATTCACTGCCCTTTCTACACCCTAGAACTACTACACACAGCGAGGGTACAGGTACCTGTGGCACAGACAAAAAAATGCACAGCACAGACTGGTTAGAATATATGCATGAAAATATTTCCCACTGTGAATGCGTAACTAGCTTTTAGCATGGAGCATGGCCCTGAGCAGAATTTATGTACAGTCTAATTCATCTCTCATACCCTTGTTAAGCTTTGTTCTTCTATGCCTGTGTGAATGCTCCTGGTTCCCCTCTGCTTTCTTCAGGTGTAGGTTCTCTGTTTAACGTTTGTTGAGATAAGTATCTGTGGCTGAGAAACATATGGAATTTGATGTGGAATAGGAAAGGAGCATTTCGTGTGTTCTTTAATGTTTATGAAAAATATATATATTTTTGGAGGAACTATATTCTGAAGGCTTCAGGTGCCAAATTGACTTGCTGTTACTGGATATTCTTGCGTTGTCCCAATACTGCTGCGTGGATTCTTGTGATCAGCTCCACAACACTCTTATCAGCACAAATAAACAAGGATAAAGCTGTTTAGTTTGTAAACTGGAGAAGAACAAATGGTACTCTCATACAACTTCAGCCAAATAGTTCCCCTTATACTTTGCCACGATTCTCGTGTTTTGATGCAATTATTTTAAACTGGGGAGTCAGCTTTAGGGACGAAGCCATCCTCTTTCCACTGTATTTCTCCATGCACACAAAACTTTATCACAAAACTTTATGACTACAAGGTCAGAGGGGCTGTCAGGGAACTGGTTTTTGATTTGGTATTAGTCTCACATTCTTCTTTCATATAGACTTCAGCCCTCATTAGAATTTTTTTCCCAATTGAAGTTGTTTTTATCTCATTTTGCCAACAAATCAATCAATCAGGACCCATCCCTATGAATACAGAATAACCGTGGAAGAAAATATTGATCTCTGCTTAGTTGTCCTTAGCTGTTTCTTATTATCCAGTTCTCTAACAGATGCTAAACAGAAATTAATAAGGTTAAAAAGATGTTTCTCATACTTTGTTTTTCAGTCCTGAAGAATAGAAACTTGTACAGGTATTGGAAGTCCTTATTCATTCTGCTCAAAGGGTGCAGTCACCTTGCAAGGATTTCTCACCTTGTAGAAATATTTATATTTCCTGCTGTGTTAATTGCTGTTACTAGTACAGTCTGGAAGACAGGTAGCAGCTACCACAAAGTCACTTGTTAGCCAGTCAGATTATTATAGAGAGGGAAAGGCAGCCAAATAATTTTAATAGGCTTTGTAGCTGCTCCAGAAAATAAAAGATCTCAGAAACAAAAATAGACCACTTCGAATCCTGCTTGTTTTCCCTGCTGACACTACTGTCTGTTGTGCACAAATATCTGTACTAGCATGAGATCATGGTCAGGGTTGCTAATGGTAGCTGCATGATGATGAAGAAACACAGGACAAAATAAAAACTTTTGAAGTTCACTTGTTAACATGGAAAGTGGACTGCTCCTCTTATGTAAAAAGAAGTCTCAAATCAAACCTCAAAAAATCTTGGCCCATTCCCTTTTCTTATTTACTACATTTCCTGGGGACCACTCCCTGTTTGGGTGTTCTGCATGTGTGGGTTGTTACTTGTAGTTGTCACCGTTAGGCATCTCCTTCTATTCCAATAGTTATAAATTTCCCCTCTCTCCTTCTCATAGCTGGATACTAAAGAATTCCACCATGGCAAAGTCCCAATGGGCACTGCTGTCTCTGATTGTTCAAACTTTGTGGAAGTAGGATAAGATACCTGTCCTCCATGGACGAAAAGTGTTGGATCACGCACTATCTTAGCCCCTTTCAGCTGAAATTCTTGCTTCAATTTCCTCTCCAGCAACTACCTTAATTCAAATACAAACTCCCCTGTTTCCTCCCTCAGAAAATCAGTAATCAGATGAGCATGTTGAACAAGTCTAATATTACAAGTTATAGTGAAATATGCAATAACACAGTATGCTTCACTTGAGGTTGGAGTTTTTCAGCAATAAACATTTTTTACTTTGTACAATGAACACAAAATCCTTGGCCTGAGTTTCATGTGGTAACTATGATTTATTCACCAGTTGTCATATTGTTGGTAGTGCCTATTGCCATTAGAAACCAGTGCATAATGGGTTAGAACACTTACAGAAAATACAAAACCAGAAAGGAATATCCAGGGGGTTATTACCCTGGTTACCCATGCAAGCGTGTGTCTAAAGTAGAAACACAAAAAAGTATTTAGTTGTATGACTTAAAAGCAAAACACAAGAGGGCAGGTAGTTATCAGCCTGGTGTTTCAGGAAACTTGATTTTCAAACTACTTACAGACACAGCAAAACATGAAATTTATGGACTCCAGAGAAATACAGATCTAGCCCAGCCTTTTTTTGTTCTCAATTCCCAAATGTATGCTAAAGTAGAAATAAACACCTACAATACAATTTCTTGGTGTTAATATCTTTGCAAATGCAGCAGTCATGCTGCATTGTGGCAAGATGTTTCATTTTAGAGAAGCTAACAGAAGAAGAGCACAAAACGTTTATTGGAAATATCTGTTATTTTCAATTAATTTATTTGCAAATGTGCTATTCAAAGGCTGTATGCTTTTCTCATGATACTCTCTCCCTACTTTAGATCCTCTGCTCTCTGTGACATAGATTTTATCTTGGTACTTTCCAAGGCAGTATGTACCCATGTATCACCACTTCTAATAACAATTCAGTGATCAACTACTGAGACTTTTCTTGTTTCTGTGATTCATACTGTAGAGTTGTGACAAAATTGGGTTTGAATCATTCTGAACATTGACTCTGTTAGGATACAGGATTTAAGTTCTTGGATGTCTATGCAGTATTTTGCTTTGTTTTTTATGGAGAAACGGGAATGGAAATATTTCTTTGCTCAAGTGTAAAACTAGAGTAAGTTCCAAAGTTCCAATAAGTAGAAATACCATTTTTGAAATGTTACATAGCTTAAGAACTTTTTTTCATAAGAGAAGGAAGCCTGCAAAATGTCAGTGTTCCCTTATCGAGGAAAAAAGTTACAGTATATATCAGATATGTAAAAATACTTGTAAGGATAGAAGATAAAAACATTTTAGGGATAGTACGGAAAATAACTGAAATAACTGAAAGAAACAGTGTAAGTGAAAATGGTGAGAAAATACGCTCACAAAAATACATCAACAACTGCAGTACTGAACTTCAGCTTCTTTATCTAATTTTCATTTGTCACTCACAGCAGAGTTTGCAAAATTAGGTATCTCTAGAAATGAGCACGTATCACAGAATTCAGAAAGAATTGACAACCTCCAAAAGAATAGATGATTTTTTTCCCTTTAAAACTGAGAAGGAAAGTTTAAAGTAGAAAAGTATAAAACTTTTTTCAAAAATAATGTATTTTGTAAATGACACCAGTATTGGTAAATATCCTAGTCTGTGTTCTTGATTCCTTTCTCATTCTCAGTCCTCTAGTTGTATCCTTTGCCAAACATTAAGAAAAAAGTTGAATCATAGAAACTTGTCATAGAATGTGTTGAGTTGAAAGGGCCCAATCAGGATCATTCAGTCCAACTCCTGGCCTGGCACAGGACAGCCCCAAGAGTCACACCATGTACCTGAGATTGTTGTCCAAAAGCTTCTTGAACGCAGACAGGCTCGATGCTGTGACCACTTCCCCGGGGAGCCTGTGCCAGTGCCCAACCACCCTCTGGGTGAAAAACTTTTTCCTGATAGCCAATGTAAACCTCTCCTCACTCAACTTCAGGCCATTCCCTTGGGTTCTGTCACTGGTCACCACAGGGAAGAGATCAGTGTCTGCACCTCCTTTTCCCCTCATGAGGAAGCTGTAACTGCAGTGAGGTGTCCCCTCAGTCTCCTCTTCCCCAGGCTGAACAGACCAAGTGACCTCAGCCGCTCCTCATACAGCTTCCCCTCAAGGCCCTTCACCATCTTCATTGTCTTCCTTTGGACACTCTCTAACAGTTTGATGTCTTTCTTATATTGTGGCACCCAAAACTGTCCCCAGCACTCGAGCTGAGGCCTCCCCAGTGCAGAGCAGAGCAGGACAATCCCCTCCCTTGCCTGGCTGCTGATGCTGTGCCTGATGCACCCCAGGACAGGGTTGGTACCCCTGGCTGCCAGGGCACTGCTGACTCAACTTTCCTTCAACCAGAACTCCCAGGTCGCTTTCTGTGGCACTTCTCTCCAGCATTTCATTCCCCTATCTGTCTGTACATCCAGGGTTGCCCCATCCTGGATGCAGAATCTAGCATTTTCCCTTCGTACAGCTGGTGATTGCTCATCTTTCTAATTTGCCAAGATCTCTCTGCAAGGACCTTCCTGCCTTCCAGGAAGTTGACAGCTCCTCCCAGTTTAGTATTGTCAGCAAACTATGTGAAATCAGGAACAGAAAAATGTTGTACAAGTTACCTTTGATTTCAAAAATACAAATCATAACAGGAGCAACAGATGCCAACATGTAAATTAATTCCTCTAACAGTGATTTCAACCAAGTAAAGGAAATATAGTCAGAACTGTGCTTGGTGAATTTGCATAATTGCACACATGAAAGACATAAGTGGCAATAACCATTATTAAATTGCTTTGTTATATGATTTTTCTAAATTTCAAACTGAAGTTTCTACAATTACTAATTGAAGGAAATAAACTAGGCATGGCTATTAGAAACAAACAAAACCCATTTTTAAACTGATCTTAAAAGTGAAATAATGATTTTTCTTGTTAAGCTTTGCTGTCTTGTCTCTTGTCACCATTCCTTGTTGTTCCTAGAGGCTATTCTCATATTTCATATCAATCTCCAGAAAAGGTGCATATATTTTGGTAACAAAATCTGATGGGACCCAGAGTTCAGAATATAAAATCAGATTACAAAGATTGGTCTGTGGTGATTTTGTAGCATGCTTCCTACTAGCAAATTGAATAAAACCATGGGATCCTCTTATATAAACTGAGCAGGAATGATTTGCAACATGTGATAGTCCTGTTGATTTGAAAATCTATTTTGTTCAGTATGCTTCCTTGATTTTGAAGTGGAAAGATTCAGAAAAACTAAAGACAGGCCCACAGAAAGAAACCATGCAAGGTGTCACCACAACCAAATCATCTTTCAGATGCCTGACAGAGTAGATTGAAATATCCATCCTTAAAATGGACTCTATATAATTTTTCTGTATGTGTGTATTGCAATTATGTAAGTGAGGGTAAATACTGAGAGTGCTGAGGAGTTGTTAATATCCTGCTCGTGAAAGCCCATTCATACAAATCTGTAAGAGTTCAGATAGGTCAGAAACCATAGCAATTGCATTATGTGCAGAGAGGCAATCTGTGTAGGCGCTTAAAAGGAAGCTGTTGCTCAAAGCAAGGGAGGACTCGAAAGAAACAAGAAGAAACCTGTAAAGAAAAATGTCAGAAAGAAGCCTTAAGGAAAAGCTGGTAAACAAGACAGTGTGAGAAGTGATCTAATTTTTATCTGATATTTGCATGGAAGAGCTTTCCCATTTGTGTTAACTTTCTCTATGATATTTAGGCAGAGAGAGGATTCATGACTCTATATGGGATCACCTGACGAGCTAGAGATACTTGCACAAACCACAAAAATAGTGTTTTTCTTATTCCTATGTATAGAGGAAGTCTCAGTGCCTGGTTTGCACTGCATACCTATGGTTTGGATGGGTGAAGTTATATGAGTTGATTGCGTTTTTAAGTGAAATACTACATTTGCATTTCTTTAAGAAGAGAAAAGAAAATCAATAAGGAATATTTTATAAGCTACTTAAACACTTGTCTTAGTAGAGTGCAAGGTGAGAGAAAAGGTAGAAAATTTGGCTTTTGCTTTTTTAGAATGTAGATTTTTTTTTTTTTTTTTTTTTTGCCAGGGAATTAAATTACAAATGTACTAAATCATACTTTTTGCCTGAGAAAATGAAATTGAGGGAGTAGGTTTCTGCATATAAAACCCCACTCATAACTGTTACAAGAGAAGGGTCTTTGCCTTAGGGCACTCAAAAATGTAAAGTTTATGTTTACCAGAAATGTATAGGCTTTTTAAAAAGTATCCTGAAAAAAATGCAAGGATAGTGCTTAGGAGAAATACTGTATGAAAAACTGTATAGAATCTCTGACAATACATTTTAAAATACTTCAGAGATAGGAGATGCTTATGCTGTTTCACAAAGCAAAACATTACTTCAGGAATGGTAAGATTATGTTCCCTACCTGCTCAGGAATAAGTCAATGAAGTCAGAGCTGCTTGAGCAGCAGCCAGAAGGTTTATTTCTGTAAAGAGGAAGAAAATCAGATTTCTCACTGCAGTTTAGTGCCAGAATTTTAGCAATAGGCTCCCTTTAGCACACCAAAACCAGAAACACTAGTACTGTTCTGTAGGAATTCCCTTGGCATTATATGTACATAAAACATATGAAATGTAGTCCTATATTTAAATATGTTGGTAAGCAATAGAACAAATAGATGTTATGCTTCGTGTTACCAAGCTGAAAAACAGTAAGGTCCAGTCTCCCTGAAATAAAAACAGGTTAATGGAGACTTTCAAGTACTTCTAAATCCACTACTCTTTCATTAATCAAAGGCTGATAGAGTATTTTATTATTTAAAAACATGTCTTTGGTGAAGTACCTGCCTGCTAGAAATGCATTGTCAAATAATGTATATTCCTTCCCCCATTCATCATGCTTTATTTTTTCACAGAAACATTTTCTTTGTACAATTGCAAATCATGCAAGAGAGGAAGGAGAAAAATAATCAGTGCTGTCTTCTGAAACAAGGCTAATGTCTACCTTTTTAGAGAGAAAATAAAATCATTCTTATCTTTCAAAAAACAGCTAAACTTACCCAGAACAAATATTTTCATGACTCATGTATGTGAGAAAGTGCAAAGTCCTGTTGGCTTAAAAAAAATAACCCCTAGGAGTATTTTATTTCAGTCTGTGTTTAGGAGATTCTCCCTATTCCTCCCTCCCCAGCCATGTTTTGTAATGTGGCTTGCCTGTTTCCAAGACATTCACTTCAGCTTAGAGTCATCAGTTGAAAATAATGGCCGTTTTTTCTCCATACATACATTTTGCTCGACAGAATGATTCTGAACTCCTGGCAGTAAGATCAAAGAGATCTTTCACAATGCATCTCTCTTACTTAGCATGTAACAAGCTCATGACAACTTCTGAAGGTTATCTATTAGCTCTCCCTAACACAAGTACAAACAGAGAGTAAGAGGGGCCTGACAGTGAGATTTTTTTAAAATTATTTTTCTCTCTTCCTAATTTCCACTGTGAAAAGGAGCTGCTTACAAAGCTGAGAAAATTTTTTTTTTCACCAGAAATAGGGGATGGTTAAAAAAATAAGTTTGCATTGAGATCTTTCTTTCATCTCCTGTTTGCCCCTTTTACTTTGCTGGAGCAACACAAAATAGTTTCTGTTTTGTTAAATCCAGCCCAGAAGTAGTTAAAGTCCTCATACCTGTTTCTTTTCTGATCAGATAATGCTTGAAGTATTGTTCATTCCATTAAATTTTGAGTTACATTTTTTTTTTTGCCAGTCCTTTATTTTATTTAAATCAAGATGGCACCACTGGTTTTGTTTAAGAGCTGAAGGTGTCATCTCTATTGCACTCTATGAGGTACCTCTGCTATCAGCTATATCAAATCTTATTACTGATCTCATTATACTAATATAATTAGGAAGGCCTGTGTTATATGTAATCTGAGCGTTGATGCTAGGGAAAAGGACTCTATTTAAAACTTCTGAGCTTATGAAGTTGTCAGAAGCTCAAGTAGTATCCTAGTATGTAATTTAGCTATTAAATTCCATGAATTCTGACATTTTATTGTACTTTATCTTGGAAAGCCTTTGCACCTGTATGAAGTGAATGCCAAATGTTGTCATCATGAGGCTGTTTTTAACAGTGCACTTCTTTGTCTTATTTTACACTGTACTATAGCCTAGTACAACATAAATCTATGTAACTTTTCAGAGTTTTGTTCTTCTAAGCTACCAGCGTTCACAAAGGATAAAATACAGAAACACCTGCGTTTAGCAGCATTTGGTTCTGGTAATGATAGTTATTTGCTGGCAAGAAAATGTTCATTATCACTTCCTGCTCAAAAGTAACAGGACAAGTCTGAACTGCATATAAGAGCTCATACAGTAGTTATAAATGTTCAAGGAAGCCCAGAATTCTCTTGATCCACAATTTGAGCCTAGCTCCCAAAATGCTACCCACCAGATTTTTAGTTTGTCTAAACTGTCTCTATACAGTTGAATTTGTAATTATTTTTATTGGTTGAATTCTGATCCAGGGTACACAAGCAGTTAAAGAACCCCTATTTCAAACAGGTTGAAAGTTCCATTGTATGCAATGGCACAAATTATATGCAAAATCATGATCAAGATCTAAAGACTTCAGTCTGTATTGATACCTACTCAAAAGCCCTAGGATGAGCACCCTTAGTGAATGGAAAAAAATCATAAAGGATGAGTTGCTGAGTAGGTGGGATTCGAAGGCCAGCTGAAATCTAATTGACTTCCTGAATTAAAACCATCAGCCCTCTGATATCAACCTGGGAGGAGTCCTTTGGCCCTCAGTTGAGCATGGGTACTGATCTTCTGCTGGATTAACTGGGGACTGCAAGACTGGCTCAAGAATCCTAACAATAATTTGGGAGCTTTTTGTGATGCTTAAGTTACTCTGCCACTCTGTTCCCTATTTATTTACTATGGTTAAGAAATTCTTCTCTATCATTAGCTCTTTTTTTTTATTGTTAGTCTTGGGCAAAAGATTTAACCTAATTACTGTTTGCACATGCTGACTCAGAGACTTTGAGAAAATAAATTACTATGATGGAATTGGCCTAAAGCTCTTCTTACCAGTATGCCAAATGATCTTAGAAAAAGAGAAGGTACAGCTACCTAAGCTATTTTTGTGATAACCCACTTATCCTATTACAGATCTAACTCTCCACACACTCTACTGCAATTTGAAACAGGGCTTCAGTGAAAATCAAAGCATGACCACTGACTTCAATGAATCTACATTGACTTAGATCTGCTAAATTCCAGGTACAGTATTGGCAACTTTTAGACATTTACTGCAAGGAATTCTATGGTTCTGTTATATGTATAAAAATATATCTATTTATACAATTGATGTAAAGAATTTTGTAACTCGTTCATGAACATCCATTATTTCCATCCATTCTTTCTCCTTCTGAAGTATCTAAGGAAATGAAAGGCAGCTGGTGTTGCAGAATCCTCATGGTACTGTCCAGTTGTGACCTCTGGACCTCAGAGCTTTCACAGGAAAGCAAACAAAATGGATATGTTACCTTTAAATTCAACAGAGGCAGGAATACTTTGTTTAAAAGCATTAAATCTTGGCAAAAGAGATTAGAAAAGAGAAGCAGCTGCAACTGAAATGTCTGTAGCCTATCCTAAAAACAGGGAACAAAGTGTGCAGCCCAGCATGCCAGTGTTCAGAATTTTGTATTCTTCTAACAGTGACATCTTTGGGAGGTTTGTATTTTAAATTTTCACTAAACTTACCTCAAAAATACGGGTAATACTGTAGTAGAATAGCAAGCAACTATGCATTCCAACTATGTTCTGATAACTCCACAACTTTTCTTCTGACACATTTGGTCTATGGGATTGTTTTCAGCAACAGTCTATAGAGTCATGCTACATCATGACTTTATTCTTTATTTTCCTATGTGGTGGGTGTAGTCTGAAGTGTATTGGCATTCCTAGGAAGCAACCTTAGTGATGGAAAGGAGGGCAGGGGCAAAGGGAGGAAGGATAACTCCTTTGCAAGTTCTGTCTCCCCAGGCACTGTAGATGTAACTGGCTTTGCAGACTTAGACTTGAGCATGAGCACAACTGCTAAAGGTACTGAGTCTTTCAGAGTGAGAGTAACAAACAAGTAATATTTGTCTGGAATAATAATAACTTTTCTCTTTTTTGATCTTTTGTAAGAGTACATACGTGCCTACAAATGGTGAAAATGTTTACCTAATTTTTTTGTATGATACTAAGTTGCAAGGTTAAAAATTCATAGAAATCATAGCAGAAGATGGCTTCTGACAGGGAAGTTTTGTCACCAATATAAGAACTGAAGAAAAATAATCAACTGTCCTATAATAAGCAGAACTGGAGTAAATCCACAAAGGCCCAGAACCAGAGAGGAAAGCACTAGCTAGATACTTTTCCTTGAGACTGATCCAAATATTTCTATGGTATTAATTTCAGCTAATGCAATGAAAGAAAAAAATATCCTATCTTGCCCATAAATGTTAACTGTCATAGGCCAAGACACCGTCACTGCTTTAGCACTGGATTCAATTTAAAGATGTTAATAAGTAATAATAAAGAGTGACTATAGGGATTTTCTGTGTTTTAGAAGGAAAAATAAGAAAAGTATTTAATTTTGATATAGTTGCAATGTGTAGGGATTTTGATCTTCCCTAAGAAACTTTGGTCTCTCCAAAAGCGTCTATCAACTGCTTAAAACTGTGATGTCATTATTTCAATTTGAATTTACTTCAAATGTCTTCCCTTCATTGATAAAGTAGGTTGACAGAGGGTGTGAATAGAGAAATGTTGGCTGAGTGTGAAATGAGTTCAAATATTGGCCAGAGGGTGTGCTGCTTGTCTCCTGTTTTATGGATAAACAGTCTCACTGGGTGAGTAATTTAGTTACATTGTGGATCTTGGAGTGATAAGGCTGTTTACCTTCCTCATTCATTTTGATGTCTTTAATCCTGCATAACACAACTCCACAGATCACAGATAAGTACCTTAAATCATTGCTGTGTAATACACTTCTATATTTCCTGACACTCAAACTAGTTTCATAAACATACTCTGGGACAAACAAGGAGTGTCTGGATATATGATAGAGGTAGGAATGTAGTACGTTTGAAGGGTGGCGAAATAAAGCTCTTTGAAGTACAGCTTCTTGGAATAAGATTAAGATTCCTGACTGTTCAAAATCATTTGGCAGATCCACTATTTCTCCTAAAGATACCTTCATGGGACCTTAAATAGTGGCAATTTAATTTGTTGAAGTACGAGTTTTTTCTAACAGTTAATGGAAGACTAGGAGCAGGCACAATTAGGAGTAGCCTGTATTTACCATTATATTTACTTGTCCATGAAAAACTAATTTAGGTTTACCAAAATCAGTAGCAGGATTTGAACCTAACACTAGAAGTTCTTTCAGCATTTCATGACAGTTATTCATTCTCATGCATTTGTTTTACAGAGGAATTGTTAGTAATGACTTGAAGTGAATAGCAAAATACAGAAGAGCCATTACTACTTCACACAAGGCTGAACACTGCAATGAGAAGACTTGTGTAAAACACTGCTTAGTTTCAGACTGTGTTCCATTTGATCTCTCTGTTAGTAGAAGATAGGTATGTGTTAGTGTTAGGTTTGTATTTTCCTATTTTCTTGAAGATGTTTTAGGATTCTTTAATATCTGTTTTGTAAATGTGCCTGAGAAAATTATATAGAGGTTATTATAGTAATCAATTTTGTTCTCTTGAGTTACACTGCCTTTGAAGTTTTCCAATCTTTTAAATATTTGCATCTTGCTAACTGCAAAGTTACAGTAACAGTTGTGAATGTTGTGGTAAAGAAGTACATAAAGACTTCCAGTCACACGTTCTTGGTGAAAAGAATTCACCAATTGCAAAAGGCTACTAAAAGCAAAACCCTGATTTTTTTTCCAAATTAGAAAAGCACACCCAAGAGGGGGAAGAAAAGGAAGAGACAGCACGCTCTGACTAGATCACCTATTTAGACAAACAAGAGTTAAGGAGCCCAGCCTACTCAAAACAACATTGATCTCCCTTTAGATGCTTCTACAACTGACTCCAAATGACAATGTAGACCATCTACATTTTTGTAGACCATCTACAAAAAATCTACATAGGATTTTTTATGTTAGGATTAATTTCTAATTTATATTAGTCTAAACTTCCAGTCTAACTTTTATTTTTGAATGTCTCTCTATCAGAAAATATCAGCAGTCAGTAGTCTGTAGTTTACAGAGGAACACTGTATAGCCTGCATTAAGTGCCATCTTTTGAGAATGAGAATAGCATAGACTGATCTCCCCTGGGTAAATCTGTAAATCTAGGCACAGCTGTAAACAACTGGCATTGCCTGTGTTAGGAACAGCCTTTCTTGTCTTATTGTGACAGAAACTTTGTGTCCACAGTGGATACTCTTGAGTTGCTTGCATGATATTATATATAAAGTTTAGAAAGAGGTTAAGGAACACTGCTGGTTCAAATGCGTATAGCTGAGTCTGGAATTTATTTCTGTCTCTAGAGTTTTTTGGGGATGTTTCCCATCCATGTAATATAGACATCTATAGCTCAAACACCTAACTGAACCACAGGTACTAATTTAATCTACTCCTTACAGTCCCCTAATAAAACTAAAACCTATTGAATCTTGCATACCTAAATGTTAGAAATTTGATCGAAGTTAATCACATAGACTTCCTCTTTTGTTGTAGGAGAAACCTGCAGAGGGGGGCTATCCACCCAAAGATGGTCTACATTGTCATTTGGAGTCAGTTGTAGAAGCATCTAAAGGGAGATCAATGTTGTTTTGAGTAGGCTGGGCTCCTTAACTCTTGTTTGTCTAAATAGGTGATCTAGTCAGAGCGTGCTGTCTCTTCCTTTTCTTCCCCCTCTTGGGTGTGCTTTCTGTGGAAACAGAATGCAATACAGATACAGGCCTTATCCTGATGAAGGGTTGGGGCACAGACGGGAGGCGCATCCACTCGTGTGTTAGGCACTGCCAGTCTCCCTTGTCTGTAATACTGTGGTTTAGACTGGGTGCCTGATCTTTTAAGTCTTTGAAGCTTTGTAAGAAGAATATTTTTCCAAATAGCAATCTCTTGGCATCTTTTCCTTCGGGCTGTGGTTGGAATCTGGAGATGGATTGTACGTTTTTCTCTCTTTGCCTTCCTGTTTGAAGATCTGAGGCCAGCATTTATATCTCAATATATACAAAGATGATTCAGAACTTGTTAGAGTCAACTCCACCTTTGGGCTCCTGAAACTGGGAAGCTTCATCTCTGATTCAGCTATCTGATACATTCTATAATCAAATCATCCACTTGCTTATGGTTCTTGTTTCTTTAGATTATGCAGTCTAAATGTTATGATGTTTATCTCTTGTGTACTTAGCTTTTATATATTTAGGTGTCTGGTGGGTTGATTAAGACTGTTCCAAAAAACCACTCACTTCTCAACTGGACATGTACCCTCTTCAGAAACAGCAGTTATGAAAGTACTCCCAAGCCATGGCTTATAAATTGGAATTGTAGAAATAATGGATCATACCTTTTCCTGACCTGGCTTTTCTGTTTATTCTATCTGCCAGTTCTTTTCTTTCATGTCCCAGATTTGAGTATAATTATTTCAGTTTAAAATTCCATCAGATCCATCGGTTTTAAAATTCCATTCATGAAAGGATATACCTTCTCTTTTATCCCCTGTATTCCAAGAATAACCATTCTACCATTTTCTTCTCCAGTCAATGAGGTCTCTTTTTAACTTTCTCCCTCCACAGTTCACAACGTATTTTTATTTTCTGTTTACTGCTTCCTACATTTCTTCCTAGTTTACACCATAATTGGCACCCTTTTCATGCTTCATTACACCAGATTTCCTTCCTATTTCCATGTTAATTTCCTGAAATGTTCTGACTCTTGGTGTCCAGGCACCCTACTTTGAGGATGTGTAGGCCTATAGGTTTACATGTTTCAGCCACCAAAACATCATCGAATGTCTTCGATGGAAAGACCCATAAGAATCATCAACTCATAAAGGTATGTGTCTGGATAGCAAAAGTAAAGCTTTGATAGTGAAAGAATAAATCAGAAATTAATATGAACCACTAAATATGAGTATCACAAAAATATCTGTATGGGATAGATGGATAGATAGATGGATAGATAGATGGATCGATAGATAGATAGATAGATAGGCTAAAAGTAAGTTTGTGTGGAAAGTAGATACTTCATATGGTTTAAGATACGTTAATTTAATGAAGTTGTGCCTTGCAAGAAAGAAGTATGACTTGTACTACATTTTGTTTGCATCCTATGTAGTAAATCATGAGGATTTACTACAGAAATGTATTTCCTCCCTTTGTATATCTTCATAATTCAACTTCAGTGGTGGAATGCATTTAGATACTAAGAGGTTCCCTTGAACAATCAGGTGAGATTAGAAATAAACCCCAAAAGTTTGCATAACTCTACAAATTGGCTGCTGTGTATATATATATATGTATATATAAAAATTGTATGTGTGGAAAACCGTATGAATACAATAACTTTTTGCGGATAACAGAAAACTATCCATGCTTATTGCTGGAGCTGGTCTAAACTTGCCTATCAAGGACAACTCAGAAATTGTGATTACGTGTGGCACCTTGCGGGTTTAAGGGTAAATTCCCTAAACTAGCTTTCCTTTCTTACTACGTCATGCATATCTATGTGAAAGCAAAGGAAGTTGATCCATTTTCAGAAAATGAGAATGATTACTTTGAAACAATCAACTTCTAAAATCAGTAGCTGTTCCTTGGTTTTATTTAGACACCTATAAAAGGAAAGAAGGATAAAGAAGCTTCACACAAATATGGTCTGAGTTCACCCCTCTCTCCCAAAAGAAATTAAAAAATCAGTTTCAGAACAGCTTTTAAAGAAGGGTTTTCCTTGTTTCTCTTTCACTAAACTGTAAAATTATTTGTTTACATTAAAAAGTGAATTAAAAAGTCACATATAATGCTACAAAGTCCTGCTCAATAGGATTTGCCTTATTCAACACAGTAGGAGATAGCAACACATAGCACCTAGAGATATATTAAGACAGTTTTATTTATCAGTTATGTAGGAAGTCTTCTCAAATGTGGGTGTGAATGAGACCAGAGTTATAGCAAAAGAAAAATAATTCTGAATATGTGAATTATTGTTCTGGGTATAGATAAAATCTTATTCAGAATCTCAAACCATCCTCTTATATGCTGAATTCCTGTAGGAAGAATTCAAAGTACGTATGAGAGTGGTGCAAATACAAGGGTCTATGTTTATATAGAAATACCATCTGTGTCTCTCTTCTTCCATCTCTCTCTCCTTAACCATCCATCCATCCATCCACATGAACACTTGCATGTATGTATTTCCAAATATGTTGATGTCTAAGCATTGAAATTCAGTGTGCATTTGTGTGAAATCAGTCATCATGTGAATTTATGTAGTACAAGGAATTTGTGCACGTGGAAGAGCCAAGGCCTGTGTTCTGAAGGGACATTTCTGTAGTGATGAACAGTTGTTCATGTATCCTGTGGTCACAGAACACCTACTCTTTTCACTCCAGAGGTCAGCCTTGCTTCTAGGTAGACAGCTGATCTACACTGCACTTTATATACTCCATACTACCTCCAACAGCACTCCAACATACACCCTGTGGAGCAGAGGATTTGATGGAATGGGGAGTCATGCTGAGCTGATGGCTAGCTGTTTGAGCCATCTTCTGCTGAATGTAGCTGACATCCTCAATAATAAGATCCTATGAGCATAATATTTTCATTAAAAGTGAAAAAACAGCAGCAGGTGTGAAATAGTTAAACATGGAGACTTAAATTTTCAAGTGCAGTTATTTTGAGAATCCAGGAAATGAAAGAGCCTAAACATACAAGGAATTTCAGAAGGATGATGACAACCTTTGTTCTTACTATGGTTACATTATGTATTGGATTGTGTGTTAAGTGATTATATTATGAAACATTATACATTAAAATGTCTGTCAAGAAGATTTCTATCTCAATGCAAGGTCTTTATTCTGAAAGTATTTGTGAAAAATAAAAATATACTAGAATATTGCACCATTGTTTTTAATAGTCATACATAATAAATACTCTGCTATGTTAATACTCCATACATTTATGTTTATGGGACAGAGAAATGACATCAAGTTTCCATAACTTTATCCCCCATATAAATCTTATCTTGGTTTTTTTAAAGTATATATTTGTTGCCATCATAATAGTACTAAGTTAAACCACTTCAAATCCCTCTTATTTTGCATGTTCTTAAAAGTAAAACATATATATTTGTTTTCCTATAATCTGAGTACTAACTTTTTTGTGTGGTGCAAACTGATCCAATCGAAAGATTAATTTGTACCTTCCCTCAACCTGTGTTATTTCAAGGGATAATGTCCCCTATATTTGCACAGAAACCTTGTGGCAGTTACAGCAAGTTGTTCCACAGAAAAACAATATTAAGAAAATAGTAGACATAGTCTCTAGTCTTGCAATGAAATTTAATACCTGAAAGTATAAATTGCATGATCTGTATGACTGGCTGGCTCTGTTCTGATTAGCATCTAATTGCAGTTCAGATCCCTAATGACATGGACTCTTTTTCACCCTGTACCAATAGAAATAAGAAGACACACTTCTCCTGATGATGCACACTTCTCCTGATGATTAAACCTAGTTAGAGTTTAATTCTGTGAGGAAAAATACGCAGTGGAGTTCATTTTCTGCATTTTGCTGATGATCTTCAGCTATGCTCCAGTGGTTTACTATGCTCAGATCTCTATGAGCCATCAAAGCTTCCCTTTCTGTTACTCTGAAGAGAAAGAAAATGACAAACTTTTTTTTGTAAACTTCTCCTTCCTTTCTCCATATAACTCTATATTCCTATCTATGTAAACACGGATTTTAAATTTTTCACTGAGCAGAAACATAATCCCTGAACCCTAACCCACAGCTTTGTGCATATCTGGGATTCACCCACAGAGTTGTTGCTTCCTTTGCAGTACTCTGCTGAATGAAATCTGTTGATTCTGCTCACCAGACACACTCAGGAGTCATGGGAAATTATAAGAGGCCAGGCACTCTCTGAGTAGATTCTGGTACACACGCTTGCCACATGTTAGAACATTTTAAGGTTAAAAATAGTTTGAGAAGCTCTAAAAGAGTGAGTTCACAGTGTGAATTAAACAATACTGCCTTAGCTTTTTGCTAGATATTCCACATAAATCTAGTGAATAACTGTATTGTTATATTATTCTTTAGGAGAAGATCAAACCCTGAGTTATCTGGTTTGCTAGTTCTCAACCAATATCTACCTAGGCAATATTGAACGTTTTTTATTTAGACAGAAACTTTCAGAAAACCTTTAGATTGTTAAAGGTATGAAGCCTGCAGATAAAGGCAACCCTTTTGAGTATGTTTGAATTAATGTCCCCCTGAAGTTCATTTTTCTTAATTTCAGCATTCCAGCATGCATGAAATTGATACAATTTATAGAGTGGGGATTAGAGGCAGCACTCTATAATTTCTCTCAAATGGTAGGTCAGATGCTTGAAATTTAGCAAAGCGTGATTGTAGTGTATGAGCCTATAAACAACTGTCCCCAGCTATCTGTATTTGTTTTAAAGAATCAGAGCAAATGTATCCTTCAAATCACCAATTTCACTTAAGGAGATTCAACCTATAGGAAGGAAAGTATTTGTGTGGCTGGTTTCCTTTAATTCCTGTTGAAGGAAACTATAAAATAAACATACGTTGCTAAAGTGTTTGAATAAGGGAGCAGGGATCTCATTCAAGGGTCTCATACCACCTGACATTCCCACTGTTAAAATGAACTTCTGCCAAAATGTAGAAGTTATAATATGATGCCAGAACTGTTTGAAAAAGAGTACAATAGTTTGTCAAAACCTGCAAATTCTGAAAAACTGGCATTTTTCATTTCACTGCAAAAACATGGAATATCAAAAGTCCTGTCTGCACAGAACATTTGCAGAACTATGAGAGGAGAAAAAAAGCGTAACTCTTTTTTTAAAAAAAAAAAAAGAAAAAAAAATAGAAGTTTAGGCTGGATTTTAAAAAATGGGAGTTTTTACATGAATAATATCTAACAAAACACACAAATTTGACATCTAAATTGTGATAGTGCCGAAATCTCAGTGGAGTTTTGACATTCTTAATAAACAATATTAATGTCAAATTAGCAACCTTGTTTAATCACTATGTTTTGCATTCAAAGACTATCAAATTCACCTATTTTATTCTGTTCTTCCTTATCCATCCAATTTGTTTTACAGTTATGATGTCCTGAAAGCAGTTAAAAACCAAAAAGTGAAGTTCTCTCTTTTTGTTGGAGAGAGCAGTTATAACTCTGAAGGCATGAAAGAATGAAGGAGAACCTAGCTCACCTTTGAAAAGAAATAGTTTAAGTGTTGTGTTAATATATTAACTCATACTATAAACAGTTGTATTAAATAGAGTGATCACTGAGGTATTCTGATAAAAATCTCAAGTATCATTTACTCCTACAAGGGACTCAAGTCCTGCCAGCATTTCCTTATATTTTCTTATAGCATACCTGTGCTAAGGTTTCTTTCTGCTTCAAAAATGTTACTTTGTATTCTTATGACTGGAAAAAAACCAAAATTTCTTTAAGCTGACTTGCTTCATGTGACTATAGCTATTTCCAGGGTATTTTTAACCTAGATATAACACAAACTCATGCTTTGTTCCTCAAGTAAAAGGTCTGCATTTATTTCTCATGCTAGTGGGAAACCCATACTTTTTCTGTGGATTATCATGAATGCACCCTAAACTGCTCTAATGCTTAATCCAAAGAGTACCTGGATATTTTCCATCATTATAAACAGCACAGATGCCCATATTTAGAGAAGTGCTGTTCCCACATTTAAAGCATTTTTGGCATTTTCTACTGCAAGAATATCTTTTATTCAATTAAAGCATAGACAGCCTTGAGGTTTAAAATGTACTTTGCTGCTTTTCTATTTCAGAAAAAAAGAAATGTGATTAACTTTGGTTTGCTAACAGGCTTTTGGCCAATTTTATTTTAAAATACTAATTTGTTGAGAAATTATGCTTTTTTGCTTTGAAGCAGGGAAATTAATTTCACTTTGCTTCGTTTGCCAGAATTTTCCATTATACAGATCACAAAATATGTTCTATTCTCTGAAAAATCAAGCTACAGACATGTTACAGTGGAAGTCCTGAATTATCCTAAGTACTGGTGCTTTTGCACACACTTGCCAATAAGAATATTTGTTGTTGTTATTAATTTTATGGGTACAATATCCCGTTATCTTCCTTGTGGTGTAATCCCGTTATAACAATGGAAAATCCTCACTGAAATTAGTAGCTCTGACTTCATAAGAGTGTTTGAATAGTGGACGATAAATCAATCTTCCAAAACCAAGTGTAGACAAAATATTGGATAGCTGCCAAGACAAATACAGTTCACCTACACAGTAAATAAGGTGGACCCCTGGAATAACTTATGGTCATGTAAATAAAACATCTTTATTTTAATACGGACCTAGTTTTCTTTATTGCCCAGTTTACTAATGTTTAAATGTATTATATTTCAAAAGAAATGTCTCGTATTCAAATTTGGTGTTGTGTCTTATTTAATTCATTTATGATATATACTATAATTAATATTACAGAATTACGTTTGAATAATAAATAGAATTTCATCTTTTATTATTCCTATGGTAAATGCTGTTGCATGTATATAAAATGTGCTTATGTGTCTTGGAGCCATATGAAAATAGCTAGTGTTTTACCTAAGTGAGCTCACAAATTTTCGT
Source organism: Platysteira castanea (assembly GCA_013397175.1). NCBI lineage: Eukaryota > Metazoa > Chordata > Aves > Passeriformes > Platysteira > Platysteira castanea. The sequence goes on from VYXC01011445.1 coordinate 606,229, forward strand.
TTAATTTTATGAGTAAAAAAAAGAAAAGTAGTAGAAGTTATGCTAGAATTTTAGATAATTTAGTCTATCTGAGTGGGGTGCATAATGTACTTTCAGAAAACACGTGCTGTCAAAGCTTGTGTTTCCAAATTTGGGAATAAGAAGGAACTCCTCTCATTCTGTCTTCGATTTCTGTAGCAAATAAGTAGTTGATAGGCCAGTTCTTCAGTTCCCCTAGCTCTGTTGACATCTGTATTACTACAGTAGTTAGCCCAGTTGAGGAACCAGCCCTTCTGAGTGGATGGAAGGAAAGAAACACAGCTGGATCTAACCTTTTTAGCAAACAAAAAATTCTAACAGTATGTTCAAGTAGGATGAAGTGTCATGAGAAAGTAAGTAGTTTTGTTTCACTGCAGAATATTCTATATGGTTTAATTGAATTTATTTATACCAAACCATTTCCTACAAGCCTTTGTAATTACTATTTAGCAAGTGATTATACTATTTCCAGATTTTCCCATAAATTTTACTTAATCTTTCTTTTTTCCTTTTTTTTTCTGCTTAGAGCATCTTGTCTTTTGATGTGCCCTGACCCTTTAAACAACATCCACATGAAGTGGATTGGTCATGTTCTGTGTGGTCTAACTGAAGTCACTGAATTGAATGGAAAAGATACGTTTACTTTAATAGGGCATTGCCTCAGCCAGTCGGGAGACTAAGAATGTCCAACTCATAGAGTCATAGAATAGTTTGGGTTGGAAGGCATCTTAAAGACCACCTAGTTCCAATTCCCCTCCAATGCAAGGACACCTTCAACTAGACCAGGAAGCTCAAACACCCATCCAACCTGGCCTTGAACACTTCCAGGGACAAGACATCCACAACTTTTCTGGGCAATCTGTTTCTGTGCCTCACCATGTTCTCATTAAATAATTTCATACTAATATCTAAACCTCTCCTAATGCACCAAAATCCCTCCTTTTAAAATTTAAAACCTTTTCCCCTTTTCCTATTACAATATTTCTGTATAAAACATCATTATTCTTTTTCTCCCTTGTAAGCCCCATTTAAGTACTGAAAGGCTCAACAAGGTCTCCCAGGAGCCTTCTCTTCTGAAGTTGAAGAACCCCAATTCTCTCAGCCTCTCCCCATAGCAGAGGTGCCCCATCCCTCTCATCATCTCTGTGGTACTCCTCTAGACTCCAACAGATCGACACCTTTTTTATACTGGAGACCCCAGAGCTGAGTGCAGCACTCCAGGTGAGGTCTCACAAGGACAGAGTAGAAGGGCAGAATCATCTCCATTGACCTTCTGGCCACGCTGCTTTTGATGCATTTTGATGCTTTTGATGAGGTTGGCCTTCTGGGCTGTGAGCACATGCTGATAGCTCATGTCCACCTTCTTGTCCATCAGAACCCCTTCTCCCCAGGACTGTTCTCATTCAGCTCTTCTCCCAGTCTGTTCTCCTGTCAGAGATTACCCTGACCCAGATGCAGGACTTTGCACTTGGCCTTATCGAACGTCATGAGAGGTTATGTTTCCCTTTTTCCTGGAAAGTCACTGGGAACCTTACCTGACTGCCATGACTTTTCAAATATGATGGAGAGTGACTTGGCAACAATCAACCAGTTCCTTTAGGACCCTGGGGTGCCTGTCATGAGGCCCCATAGACTTGTGCCCATTCAGTTTCATCAGATGGTCTTGAACCTCTTTTCCTGCAGTGGGATGTATTTCGCTCCACTTCGACCTAAAGTTTTGGGGATAAGAGATACCAAATGTGCAAGTGTGCTTGAATATTTCTGGGGCTTTGGAAAACAGCAGAAGTCCAAAAGCAATTGGACTAGCTGGATGTTCAACCTCATCATTTAGATTTAGGTCCACCAGCGCTGTGCTTTTACAAAACTGCTTCACAAAGAAATAACCCTGCATTGACAGACTTTCAAGAGACTAGCTGGGCTCTTCTTCAAGATGTGTTAATGAATATTAAGAGAATAACTGACAGCTGAATTTATTGAATTCATTCATCATCTACAGACATAAATGTCTGCAGTAAAACACTCCAAGGATACTAAGTCTCACGTAAAACCTGGAGAGAAATTTTTACTTATATGTGTCTTTTTTTTTCTTCTCTGCCTTGACATGGATTTGAGGAAACTGTAAGAGAAGAATTTGGTTTAGGACTGGTGTGGTTAGATATTTGGGGCCTCCTTGTGAGCAGTCAAGTGGTAGAGGACTTCTTGCTTGCTTCAGATTACAGTTCACTTTATAAAATTTGTGTGTGTTTAGTTTGCCAGTTTTCCTATCTTCAATTTCAAATCGCACTAATGAATCACAGCTTTATTTCAATATCATAAACCCCACAAATCAAGGTTTTTGCTATTATATATTTTTGTGTTAAACTAACCACGAATAAATGTCCTTGGTTTTGACACCTAAAGTACTGGAGACCTTTTCTGCTCCCAGGATCTCTTAGATCCACTGCTGCCGTGTTGTTCCTAGAAGTATAATAGCCATGTGCTTTTCTTCTTCCAGCAAAAATAGTATTTGGAGCGCTTGTTAATCATTCTGATTGAGGGCATCCCAGATAACTGTACACTTGATTTGTATGCCTCTTATCCCATTTCTAGTAGAGCCTAATGACTGTGGAGACAGGAATTAGGAGGCCAACCTCTTCCTCTAGCCAAAGAAAGGTTTTTCAGGAGTATTCACTGAAGTATTCACTCCATCCACAACTATGTTTAAAGAGACGTTTTGCTTTGCACAACTCACATCCCTTGAGTTAGGCACTCGTGCACAGGAGGCTAGTGAGTGAGGAGGCTGAAAAGCTAGTCTGTAAAAAAGGCTGTGGAGGAGTAGCCCCCATTTCTTCCAGCAGCTTGGAAAGCACTTGTTTACTGGCTTGGAACATGATGAAAGACTCAATCTGTGCAATCTGACTTGAGCTCACTCAGTTTTTCCTCTCTGATAATGACAGAAAGAGCAGCATGAACTAGAGCTGAGTAGTAATTGCACTGACTAAAGAGGAGTGAGAGCTTGACTGTATTTTTTACTTCAGGTATTCCATTTTGGCTGTTGCTGGAATAAAGGTTTCCATGCACAGTAGAAACGATTTTAACACTAACCATCTAAATTCTTTGGCCAAAAGAAGGACACTTATGAACAGGCATATTGGATGAGATTTCTTTGGATTTGTATGCTGAGTAGTGCCAGCACATGCCATTGTATTTGGCAAATACCACTTAGTACTGTCTGGGTCTTGTTGACTGTGTGTACTCAATACAGAAGAAATTAGAGAGTTTTTAATGCTAAGGGAAGCAAAAAAAAAAAAAAAAAAGGTTGGAGAAGGTACAGGTGGGAAAAATAGAATGAAGAAATGCAAACACGCAAAAAAATTTGGTTTTGTGGAAGTATATTTTGTTCTCTTGAATGAACATACATTTACACAGGTGTGTGTATATTCAGTTTGCCTCAATTGTTTTAAAGACAGAAATAAACTGCAGACCTAGAATCTGAGTCCAGTAATCTGCTTAGAATTCAATAGGCTACCCAGAGCTTTCAGACAGTAATGAAGTTTCGCTTGAGGGTTACATTTGTCTGAAAGTAAAGAGCAAAAGAATTCTGATGGAAAATCTCACTTGCATTCGTTAGAATTGTGGTCCCTAAATTCCACTCAGAATCTCAGGGTTTGGTGTTCCTTTGTCTCTTCATTGAACAATTATTTTCATTTGTACTCCTCTTTGATTACTTTTGGTTTTTTATAGAAACACACCCAGATAAGAGCATCTGTGTAACTGATACGACTTCTGATTTTATTTGGCTTCTGCTAAGTATTCTTCTTCACTGCATAACTTTCTCCTTTCACCAGAAAACACTAAAACCAAAAAACTTCAAAGTGTTTGCTATCATATGACTGAAGTCCAATCTGACTCTTGGCATTTTTCTTACAAAATCAAAACTTAAAGTTATTTTTTCTTTAGACTGTTAAGTAACTGTTCTTGAATGCATTCCAGATCTGAAGGGCTATTCTTAGGAATGTGTTCAATATTTACTTGAATAAGATCTTAACCTTTCCTGTTTTTAAAAATACTTTTTCATATCTTCATTCCAAAGAGATTGAGTCACTATCATATACAATAAGGCTTGTTATATAAACTATTTTGGCTAGGTGAGCCAGATGATCTTTTGGAGAGAAAAGAGACTCTGAAATATTTGTTTGATGTTTCTTTTCATACTGAAAAGGAAGGTCACAGAAAGCAGGGACAAGGTCAATTTCTGTTGTTTGGTATAAATTTTCAAACTTGGTTTTCAGCACAAGGCAGAACTGGAAAAGGAATAAATGACCTGAATTCAGAGGAAAACATATTTGTGCACTGCCCAGGTACATCAGGTGGCCTTGTGACTGTATACCTAACTGATGACTTGAGATCAGAAACCATTTAAAGATAAAAATTTATTATTCAGTATTAGAAACATGTTTTTGCTGAAAGAAACAGCACTGTTAAGTCTAGTGTAAATTGGTGATCCTTTTCTTTCAGTGTTTCTCAGCATTCTGTCTGAGTGTACTAATATATATGAGTGGAGAAATGGGTCTTCTCTGCAGTATAAACATCCTACAAGATATAAATTTTTGCATACACATAGTGAGAGACTATGTCCCAAAAAGAAACAAACAAAGCAAAGGTCTTGTATGTAAAGAACTGTGAAGTAAAGGAATTCTATGTCATTCTGAAAATAACAGCTAAATGTAATATGTTTTATTAAGTGCTTTACTTTTTCAATTGTAAGACCATGGCAGAAGTAGACTTGTCATCCATTAGAATCCCAGTGCAGTAAAATGATATTTGAACAAAATTTCCTAGGTTATATAAAAACCCACACAGTGCAAATTGGTTTAGTGTCTAGAAACCCTCATCTAATATACGGCGGTATGTACTATATAATCTCTGTTATCCATGAGCTGCTTAAATGAGGTACAGATTGTTTGTAAGAGCAGAAAAAGCCATTCTGGCTCCAGGCAGAGACAGGTTAAGTTTAGGAAACCTTATTAATTTAGACATAGTCCTTCATAGAAGGGGCTACATTTTTCCAGGACGAGAAATCCAAAAGCATTTTATGTGGTATTGTGCAGCATAAAGCTGAATCATAGCAAGTTCTATTAGGTTTAAGTTAGCTTGAGCATTTCTGACTCATGCTACCAGGGCTAGAAATGCTGTGGAGGGTGTGGGAACACCCCTGTGTCACTCCATCTGAAGACTATTTGGATTTACCATGGATTTATTGATATGCCACAGTTATCGCTACATTACCTTTTAATATTCTGAGTGTCAGGACATTAGTTTGGATATCTGGAACTAGGCATAGATATTTGGGGCTGCACCTGAGCTAAGAATCCCACTTCAGACCAAGAAGAAGTTGGAAGGATGTGCTGGTGCTTTATAATAATTTTCTGAAATGTAGACATGGGAAGGGAATGACGAGATTACGGGAAGGGGAGTCTGGATTTTTTTTGCTGCTCAACATACAATAAGACAAACTATAAGGCACAAATCTATGCTATATCCCTTATATACGATAGGTATATATTGACACTGGCTTTAATGGTTTACATGATCCAGAGATATATGAAGCTTTTTGGGTTCTGCTGTGCTGAGGTATAATCTGTTAATATAAATTGATAAATTGCAAGAAGACTTTTGATAGAATCCCTCATCATAAACTTGTGAAGCCTACAGGATTCAGCAATAAGCACTTCTTGTCAGTCCTTAGTAGATGAACTCTAGTCTTTGCTAAGCTCTTGTGATTTCTGCCTGATGCAGAACCACCTGCTTATGCCTCTGGTAACTATTAACTCCTACTCTGTTTGCCTCTAACATCCTGCTATTCACAGCTAAGTGAGGGGCTGAAGGGTGGATTTTTTAAGAGCAAAACATTACATGAATAAAATCCAGATCACAGCAAGCTTCATCTCAGTTTATTAACTTCTGTGTGATGGGGTGCATCGTTTGCCTTACCCAAAACCTGAGATTCCCTGGTGGAAAAAGTAGTTGGGATTTTATTTTCTAAGTTTTTTTGTGGGGAAAAAAAAAAAATCTGTTTAATGACATTTATAAAAATTTAAAAAGCAAGTACTTCTACTAATTTACTGTCAGAAGTACTGAAGCCACATTAGAGTTAAAATGTTTTAACTAAGAAGGGAAAAGTAAGCAAGACTTTGAATAATTGCGTAATATTGATTGTAAGTGTATGCACTGTAAGGTCACAGCGCATTGACACTCAGTAATGGCTGCTGTACCCTGGGTACTGGTGCAAAATTTTTTTCCAGTTGTTTATCTTACATCTGGTTAGTTTGCCAGAGGTTAGTAAACAGATAAGCATGATTAGGGCTTCTACATATGGAGTCTGCTAATAATCAGTACTAGGATGGGTCTGTAGAGAAGGAAAGAATGATCATATTTCTGCTTAGCTTTTCTCTGGGCTGTCTCTGCAGTCAATTTTTAACCAAAACGATAAGTACCTTCATAGATCAATAATGATATGGGAATATGGAAACGAGCATGCTGGAATCATACCACTGGCAGTCTGAGTCTTGTAAAGATCAATAGCTATTTTTATGTAGACCTCACAAATGTGTGCATAAGGACTCAGAAAAGTCAACCTCCATTTGCCAGATGCAAATGGTTAGCAGAGTACTATACTTCAAAAGTTAGGTGTCCTCCCACCTCCTGGAATCCATAGTGAGACCCTCAGAATATGAATGGTAGTGACCACTAGGCTGAGCAGGAAAACAGCAGTTATGAATACTTCAAAGAAAAAAATCACAGCATAGGTAACCAACTACCCACAACTTACAGACCAGAAAGGTCAACAATGTTTTCTTCTGGCCTGTGGTGTTGCCTAAAATCAGAAGAAAAACTTTCCAAACGATATTAGAACTGATAACATAAAGAGCTGTCTTCTACTGAAAGCTTTCAGGTGCACAGATAATTCCTTTGTGCATGTGCAGCATTCAATTGTCACAATTTTTATAAGTTTAACTAATTAATGTATCTAGCAGGTACATCCAGTAGGAGACTGGTTGCCCTGGTAATCCACCCTTGGGCCTGCCCCTGGAGTCCCTCCAAGGTTTCTTAGCCCTGTATCTTGTTATGTCTCCCAGGTGCTGGTGCAAAACAGGATGTCCTTTTAGAAATCCTTTTCCTTGAAAATAAGACTAAACAGAACATGTGAGAAAGGAAACTACTGTTCTAAAGAGAGAAAGTGTTAGAAAATATATAGCTATATATTAAAAATCTAGAAAGCTACAAATACGTAAAAAAGCTAAAAATCTTTACGCATCAGTGTTGCCTATAGGATAGAGAACTGAGAAGCAAAAAAGTTAGTAGAGTTAAGCTTTTGCAGAAACTAACTGCACATCTGCTTTGAAGTAATTTCAGGCAGAAATGCATTGGTTTTGTCCAGTAGTAAATTGCCTTGAATTGCTTTGCAGGGAAGAATAGGTCAATTTAAAATTTGCATGAGTTGTTTCCATCTGGACATAAATTCCCTATTTTCTCAAGCCCTCTTTCAGTATTCTCAGATGGTAAGAGCATCTCTCCTGCAAACATATGTTAAGACATTTTAGGTTCTTTCATCATGAATCCATAAAAATATCCTCACGTTCCATCTGGAAAATAATTCACATTCCTTTTTCTATTTAAAGCTGAATTAGAAATCATTAGAGGAAGAGAATTTGGGCGGCTGTTGCTGCAAAAAACCCAAAAACCAAATCAATGATGGTGTAATTATTCATAAGTATAGTTCATTATTCGGCCAGCTGCATATACATGATATCACTGCCATTAAAATCTGTGAAAAAAATCCTTGATTTTCCTCAGCATTCGTAGCTCAAACTATTTTTGATAAATCAGTGAAATTTGCATCTCTTATGTCTTACGTGTTGATCTTAAAAGGAAACTTCAGTTTTATTGGCACTGTAGAGTCATAGCTGTGTACTGCATTAAAAATGGGTCCATTTATTTGGCTTTATGATAGAAAAACAAATGTATTAATCATTATAGGAAAAAGTACTGTTTATTTATAATTGCACCTGTTCTTGCAAAATAGGAAATACAGTTTGAGCCACGCTTTCCTGGAATTGTTTTCAGACTGGTACAGTTCACTAAATCTGATACCCTTGCGCTGCCTTTCAAGAGATGTTTTATTTCTTCTACTTTATTTATTTATTTTTAAAATGCCTGGCATGTTGCTCTTTACATTAGTATACTAGCTATGTTTCCTGAGCTGCTTCTGAGGATGCCTTTCAGCCCTGGACAGTAGCATTCAGTGTCTTCAAATTAGCATTCCTTAATGAAGTTGACATAAGAGCCAAATGCATGTGATTGTGGGCCAAGTTGGAGGTAAAGAAAACAGTGTTCTGCAAATTATAGGGGCTGTTTGGGATGCTTTTTTTGGTGTTTTACCCTCCTGAGACGATTTCGCTTACTTTAGTCTTAAGGTTTGCAAATCAGCCCTGTCGTTTCCACCATTTGCAAGAAGTGTAGCTCTGCTGTATTGCCCTTCTTGCCCTTAGCCAGAGGGCTTCAGTTTTAAAAGCTTTCAGGAAATATTAGAAAACTTCATGATTTATCTTTCACCAATCAAATAAAAGAAATTGCAATTCACTTTTAACCCCTTTCTAAGCTCAGATCCTTTAATGCATTTATCTCCAAATGGGGAAATTGTTCATATCTAGGCAGACCCCAACACATACCATTAAAAATAAGAGAGATTGAAATAAGTAAAGTGGTTTCTTCTGCATAAGTGGTAGGAAAACCCCCCCACTTTCAAGTACTTAAACAAATCAAATAAATTTTAATGGCTCTAAAAGATAGCTTAAATGCATCCGGTGAGAAAAAAGCCCGGAAAGTGAAATTTCTGACTATGCAAAACTCTTAAAACTTGGATTTCTTTTTTCATTTTCACTCCAAATGAAAGCAAAAATTAATATTTGTAAAATTTCTTGTTGCAAGCAAATTTTGATCTGTAATTGTTGGTTATTTCAGCCTGAAAGTCTGGAGCAATGGAAAAAAATAATTTAGCTGGAAAATGGAGTATTTTTAGTTGTGATAAAAAATAAAAAGAAAATCTTCTTTCTTTATGTATTTTTTCTTTATGGATTTTAAATATTTCTTCCCTCTCCATAGAATCCCATAGATTCTGTAGAAGGCTATGAGTTCATGTTGTTAACAAGAAATTATGAACAAATGTAATAAAACCAAACAAAAATGTGAGAAAGAGGGGCACTGCGTACAGTGAATGCTAAAAAGACAAAATGTATTTTTAAATGTTATTGCTTGAAGGGACCAAGGCTGAAATTTAGCAATCAGATGAAATACTGTTGCAGAGGCCTGAGACTCAGACCTCACTAAACTAATTAAATTACTGTGCAACTGAATGGAACATTTTTGTCATATCTGGCAATATTAGGGGAAGGATGGCTGTGAGGAAACAGCTTTGGTTGCTGTTCAAAAGGAAATAACTTTCAAGCACAAGGTCTAAGAATTTTAAAGAACAGATGGAACTGTTAGGAATGGAGAGAGAAGCTCAGGAGAAAAGTTATCTGTGCTGCAGATGTTATGAAATGGTCTACAAGAGAAAAGTGACCTGTTAGCATGGCTCTGCGAAGAAGAGATGTCGGTCAGTTAAGAGCTGGGCAAACATTTCTGAGAGCTCAGAACAGAGGCAGACTGTACAGTGCCATAAGCGTACCCTTGAACATTACAGGGCCTTTGATGAGTAGTGTAAAATCCTGGCTCAAATGTTCATCCTAGTGTCTGGGGAGGCCACAGGAATGGGTTTTATATTTAGGCAGGGCTTCATTCCGTGGTAGTCTATGGCAAGTTTTGATGTGCTTCATTTGCACAACTAATATCAGACCTACCGTTCCTTTAAAACACACATTAAATCAAATTTTAGTAAAGAAGCCATAGAACTATTGGTGAACAGATAGATCCATGCCCTGTTGCAGAGCCAGCTTTAGGCTAAGGTTGTGTAAATGTGTCTGGCATACCAGCTTCAGCGATTTAAGCAAATTTTCCACCTGGTAGAAATTATCTCCCTGTCATATGGAACAATCTTCTGTCTGCTTCTCAGTGGCTTTCACATGCTTTGAAGAGAACAGATTACTTTTCCGTATCTGCAATATATCCTAGAGTTTATCCTTGTCATTGAATAGCTGAGGAGATCAGAAGCCAGTTAAGCCACTATGTAGAGTGTTGTTAGTGCAGTATGACCTCACATAAAGATGAATTATTTTTAGGAAAAAGCTTTCATTTTTGAAATCAGATGTGATGATAGCATTTTTGTTATCTCTCAACATAAATAAGTGCATTTATGTACACTGCATATCTTTCCCAGATCCTTAATGAAAGTAAGTTCGGTTTGGAAATTTAAAATTAATGTTAGCTACTTTTCAGAGCTTTCATTTTATTTAAGCATATTCAGATTTAAGGCACAACAATATATTTTAAGTTGACATTTCTTATCACTAACATCTACGGACAGGCAAATCCACATCAGATTGAGAAGTGTTTTGTGGAAGAAAATTACTTCATGTGACATAGCCTGTCTTCTTGACAGTCTGGGTTAATGAAAAGGTTTTCCATTAAACGGATTTAAAAAAAATATTGTAAAAGCTTTAGGATAAAAAATTGCATGCAGCTATTACTTCCCAAGTAGTTTACTTGGGAAATTGTGTAATTAATAGATTTTTGGGAAAAAAAATTTTTTTTTTTGAAGTATGTTCAGATTAGGTTGAAGTTAGATTTGATCATATATGGGCATTAAGTCCTGTGAAAACATGGTGAAAATGATATCATTCTGGGAGAAACTTTGTTGTGAGTAAGGTTGCAGAAAGTCATAATTTTCTAACACAAAACCAAGGTGGCTTTACTAGTGATGGAGTCATCGGACTGCATCCCAGTAGAGTTGAACTCTGTTCTTGGCTTACACACTGTCCTGATGGGTGAGTCAAGGGAAGCTTCTGGACTTCAGTCAATATGACCATTGGTGATCCTATCTCCTTTGAAACAGATTTTGGGCTCTACTGATGAAAAGTGTTACTATCATTTATCCTTATTTACTATTATATTAATATTATTCAACTCAGGTGTTTTCTGAGTGAAAGCTGTTTGCTTTAGGAAGATTCAGTTGTATTTTTTTTCATGAACTTTTAAGAAATTTTGTTCCTCTCACTGTAGCATAGTCTAATATTTAGTTTTTTGCACATTTATAGGTTTAGGGAGAAACAATAAATACTAAATAATTAATAATTTGTGCTACATAAACTTTCTCTAAGAATGTGTCTGGAGTAAGTAATGTTAAACACGGCAGGACTTTATTTAGCATGTAAAGATACATCTGCTGTTAAACGGAACAAAGTGCTTGCTTAGTGGACTTGAACACAGTGCCACCTTTCTTTCCTATGGTTCAATGGAAAGCAAGATCCCTTCTGTGTGGTTTTTGCCTGTGCCTACGGGTGCTCTCCCAGGCAGCATCCAGTTCTGGAGAGAAATGACATTCTAGACATGATTGTTAATAATCAATTTGGAAGTTGCTTCCATATGCTGGCAAAGATAGACTTGTGCAACTTGGGTCTGGCAAGGTGGTAATGTTTCCTGTTGTGGCCAGGGATTGGTTTTCTTTATCATATTTTACTATTTAAATTCATATATATATATAAAATTTATGTATATGTATATATTTAAATTTATATATATATATATATTTAATTTTTTTTATATATATATACCATTTATATGCTGTTTTATCATAAACCAAACTGCTGAGGGGAAAACACTGAAATAATAACGATTGTAGTACTAATAGCAGCAGGGGCATGGGTATGTGTGTTTTGCACTATCTATTAAGAGTTTTCTAAGCATAAAATCTTAGTATCACTTCAAGCAGAGCCTGTTATATTATCATATTTATATATATTACTCAGATGAAGCCAGAGTCTCTTTCTCTGAGGGCCACACGTTGACATTTTTCAAAAGCCAGACTCAGAAAAGACATATTACATATCTCAGGAAACAGCAGCTCTGATGTTAACGTACCAGGTAGTGATGGCCACAGCTACTCAAGGGCAATGCCATTTTTAGGACATCCCAGATGTGTCACAGCTGGGCAATGTGTGCAGCACCTTCTGACCATGGCCCACAAGGTTTGTCTCAGCAAGCTGTCTGGCTAATGTGCCTCCTTATATTGCTGGTATTTGGACTGCTCGACTGAACCCAATCAACACCTAACACAGCTGCTTATGTGACATAAATGCATCATGTAACTACATGGAAATGCTCACGCCGTAATTCAGAAAACTCATATCCAAGGTTGCTCAGCTAACACAACCTGCCTAATCTGTATCTGACTTAGGCAAACAATATCATGCTTATGATCCCGAGAGATTCACATGGATTTTTTGCTTCTTGGGAAGAGTTTAGAACACTAAATTGCTGTTATAGACAAAGATAATTATTCTCTTCCTACCATAAATAATGTTCTTAACAGTACAACACGTTAAATGAAAAGGTAGGTAAAACTGTAGAATCATAGAATGGTTTGGGTTGGAAGAAACGTAAAAGATCTTGGCAGTGAGGTGCAGATAAACTCACTAGATAAACTGTATATATTGCCTAAATTTTGAGTGTTTAAACTCTGCCTAGTTTTGCTTGTCCTTCGCTGTGCCACTGGGCCTGTATGATCAACAGGGCAGATGTTGTCTGAAAAGATGTGAATGAGGAGTGTTATCTGAACCTCATATACGAGGATAAATTCAAGAATTTTCTAATCTGCTGCTATGGTGCCTTTTCCTGGTCTTAAAAATTAAAAGCCAGACACAGTTAAGGGAAAAGGATTTTACCTTGGTATTTAACAAGGATCCGTATGGTGCACCACTTCGCCAAGGTGGAATGTGCCGAAATGCACACACATGGTAGATCACGTATACCATTTTATAGACCTGGCAAATTAGCATCCCTAACAAAGATTCCCTAATGAGAGGCTTGAATGAATAGCATGATATCCCCCTATCCCAAGGAATTCCCCCCTGGATGGGCCTAATCTTAGTTTACAGGATATGGTTTAGAGAGGACCTTGGTTTCTCAGGATAGCGTAGGGCTTTCTGGCCTCCAGCTGTGAGGCATCTAGGATGTTTGGTCTCCTGGCTTAACAGAATACTAGGACTCTGCTAAGTTATCAGACTTAAGGAATTACAAGTATGCATGCTAAGAGCACTGAGGATACATAAAAGCTATATAAAAGAAAAGGCAAAATTCATTCAAAAAGCTATATAAAGAAAAGGCAAAATTCATCATGGCATCAGCTAGGGAAAGCATAATCCCGTCTAGAGAACATCTCTCTAAAGAATTTATTCTTAAATAAGGGGTATAGCTTAAGGGTATATTGCCTTTAAATATCAGGGAATTTTGCAGCATGAACCTTAGCCTTTTGTCTGTGATCTCTTGAGTACTATCTCCTGCTGGGCTGGTGAGCTGTGGGTCAGCAGCAGCATCAGGAAAGGCTGGAACTACTGTGGATTCTCAGTAAATTCAATTTGCCAGAACACATTAAACTGTACACTGAGCTCTGCTCTTCAGGCTCAGTCAATGGCTGTCTCTCTGTGAAGAAGCTGACAATTTGTTAGGAAGACACCTGTCCTGGGATTTGGCCCTTTTGTAACAATGAAAATATGTTGAAATCTCTACAAAATTATCCAAATCCTCAAATTACACCTGGACAAAATTTTGGCTGGGAGAAGGTTAAAGTGTCAGAGAAATAGAAATTCAAACATATTTTGACTCCATCCACTTTCCAGACTGAACCTGGCATCTCTCATCACAGCATAAGAACAAACTAAATCTTGTTCAAATGTAAGTCTACTTTGGATGTAACCAGAGGGAAGATGATTATCAGAATCATGGCTCAGCTCAGCAGAAATATTCATGAATTTGTTTTTTCTAATGTAAGCACAAGCTGTACCTCAGAAATATTTGTTTGACTTTGTGAAAACAACAAGGAATTTGCTATTACCTTAGGCAGGGAATTTCATCTTGGATTACATAATACATAGGAGTGCCCAAATGAATAATACTCCAAATAACTATTGCAGCAATTTCTGCATCTTTGAAGTAGCATGACTTAGCTCCATGTTGGATGCAAGTTATTAAACAGTTGAGGAATTGCTGATGGTAGAAATACATCTAAAAACTGATTTCATTTCTACAAATTGCATCATATTTTTCTGAATGAGACACAAAAACCCCACAAGAACTTTTACACCAGTATTTCACATGAAAGTCTTCCTTGCAAACTGAAACCTGTTTATTGCAGTCAGAGGGTATTATTTCCTTGTGGGTTTTTGTTTTTGTTTTTTTTTACTTTTGGCCACACTGTGCATTTCTCCTTTCCCTAATGAGTCTTTAATGTGATACTGTTGCTAGCAAAGTAGAGTTCTGGTTTCACACAGAATATGTGCTGAAATTTCAAATTATCTTGTTAGAAATGGGCCTTTAAAGATAATATCAAATGGTTCTAGGATTCAGAAGAAATTACATCCAAGGAGAAATTCAAATAAAAATACCTCACGTTTGCATGTCCTGAATTTGTGTAATACATTTTGTATTACAAAATAGATGGGGCTAGATCTCTGGATAGTACCCCTATTATACCACTGCTGTGGGATTCTCATTAAGAATCATAATTTCAGGCTCAGGGAGATGAGAAGGATTTGAACAACATACAGGAAAAAAACCCTAGAATGGTCATAATGCTGCCATTAAACATTGTATCCCAATATACCTTCAGTTTTGCATAACCTGCACTTCTGTAGCTTGTCTGCCAGTTTAATTTCTCATCTACGAATTTTAAAATCTCACTTGTAATTTGGAAAGAATGAGAAAGTTTTTTGGATGCTCAGTTCTGTCATGCTGATTTTATTCTCACAATTAATAAGAAGAATAAATGAAAGACAGCGTTGTGGGTATAAAATGTAGTGATGATCTATTCTAACAGCAGCTTCAGCTGTGCCCAGTAACAGGGATGATATCATAAGGCAGTATCTGTTGCAAAATCTGAAGTTTCAGCAATGTATCACATGCAAAGAGTGCTTATATTAGCATTCAAGGCAACATCTAAGTTCTTTGATGTCTAGTCATTATCAAACAGTTAATTTTTCTAACACCTAAAAATTATTTCTAACATCCCAGGAAAGGATAATTTTAGAGGAGTTTGAGACTTCACTAATTTGAATTGTATGGGGTGTGTTTTTCTTTGTTTGGGGTTTTTGCAAGTACAGATTGCATGCAAGACTGGAGATAATTCTGGAGGAAGAAAATAGGCAGTTGAAACTGTCATCGCTGACAGAAAAAATGGAAAAAATGTGGAGTTTTAGAATCACATCCCTGAAAGAGTTAAAGAGGACTAACTCCTCAAAGAGTGTGTGTATTTGAAGATCAAGATAAATAAGGGACGAGAGCCAATGAAGAATTAATTTGCATTAACCTGAATTAGAAGACTTTGGAGATAAATTTTAAAGGATTCTATGAAAAAAACCTGAAAGATTTAAGATAGAAGAGAAGGATGTTATCTGTGATATTATTATAATACCTGCGTAAGAATTGTAGCACTTATACATTAAAAACAAAATTGCATTCATCTTTACACTCCAATACATTTGATAAACAAATTCTAAAGTAATATCAAGTATCCTAAAAAATATGAATAACCTCCTTGTTAGTTAGTTGGCCCAGAATGAGATTATTGGAGAAAATTCTTTATTTCTTAGCAGGCAGGCTCTGAAAATTAATCTTTCTTCTCTGTATGTGCATCTACCTTTTTCACTGCAATGTGGTTTCCTTCTGCAAAGCAAAGCAGAATGGAAAAACATGCCATTCTTCTGTAAGAGGTCTCTGTGAAGTAGATAACTCTCCTTAGATAATTTATGAATGTCAAAACTTTTATTGCAAACAAATTCACAGACTTTTCCATACAACATTACTTGAATAAGATGTCTTTTTAAAACACTTGAATTCAAAGTTGCTCTCTGGTTTTTCTACATTCAGTGTAAGAGCGGCACTGTAAAAATTACCAGGACTTTCCAAGATCATTTTTACTTTGGCTTTGACAACAACTATTATGTACAGACAATTCAGAACTCTCAAGAACTATGGAAATTACTTGCCTTGTTGACTAAAATGATTTGAAAGCATTCGAATTTAGGAGTTGGCCAGACATCAATTTTTTGCTCTTCTCAGGCAGCTCCATCGCTCCTGTGACTCAAAAATATCAGATAAAATAAATGTGTTGAGGAAGAAGGTGGAGGGAAATCATATTGTTCAAAAGCCAGACAGAAGAGAAGATTTGTTAGAGCATGCAAAAGCTCCCACATTCCTGTCTGCTTGGCATGAGCAAAGGGTAGGGGAAGCCTGATGGTACAATGTAGTGTCATAGAGCTGCCAGTCAGAGCTGTGAATAGATGAAAAAGTAGAAGGGGGTGTGAGGTAAGGGATATCATCTGGGATCAGAGGAGAACAGTATGAGTGTTGCCATGAGCTTTCCTACCAGATGCTGGCCGCGAAATCTGATGTCAAACATGCGAGTTATGCCTGAGAGGATTCAGGGGGAAGTGCACTTCTGATAATGCCTGAATGATGTCCCGGTCAATGCTCTAATCAGATGTCTGTAAGAGAAGACGAGGACTTTTGACATTTTCACATTTTATAGGTGATTATAGATTATTTCAAAAGGTGAAAAAGAACACAGTAACTGAATATGTTGGTGTAATCTTTGCACTATTGACTGGAGCAGATGGCAGAAGTGCTGTGCTACAGAGATAGCAGGAAAAAAGGAAGAACTGGTAGCTCCTGTGAAACAGCAGACATGTTATGTTTCTTGCATCTGGTCCTATGCCCATCACATTTCATTGTGAATATTTTTGCCAAAATCAATTCCACTTCGAATTTTCATTTAAATGTGGTGGTTTCAGTGATTGCCTGAAAAGCTGTCTCACATTAAAAATACAGTCTCTGGTCAAGTCCAGAGAAAAATTTGCCTGAGAGCAACTCAGCAGCAATGAGGAAAAGAGGGAATGTTAGGAGCTGGTATTGAACTCCTGGCCTGAATAAAGCAGTTTGGAAAAAGAAGCTTCACTTAAGTTAACGCAATCACTTACTCTAGCCTGGGATTTTCCTAGATTTTTTCAGAAAATTTCAGCAGTCCCAGATTTGCCTAGAGCAGGATGGAAGGAGTTTTTTAGTAATTTCCTACTTTTCTGTAATTCTTTTGATCAAGCTACATTTCTGATGAAAATGGATGTGAGAAAGGGACATGAGAAGCCTACCCCTATTCAAAAGATGGGAGTCAATGTCCTAACTTCTCTAGCTCCAGTAGAAGGAAGTACCCTGCAGTGATATGCATCCAAAAATAATTTAATTCATAAATTATATGACCTGTTCTCACCCTTAGTAAGTAGCAGATTGTTCTAGTTCTAGAATCTTCTGAACTGTTTATCCTGTTTCAGCATGTTCTATACATCTATGTAGATTTAGGTAATTGTCAGATAACCTTCCATATTTTATGTGCTTACTCAAACCTCTCGAACTTTATTCCTTTTCTTTTGTAACTGTACATTGACATCTGTACTAAAAATTAAAAAGAAGTTCTGAAAATTTACTTGCTCTTTTCCCATCATTGAAAGTGACACTACAGTTGGGATGTGACTCACAAGTTACCTGCTGAAAAATCATTTACATTCTCATCTGTGCATTACATTGTTGGGAAAAAATAGGTGATGATCCTAAGTGGATCTGACACCAAATGCTCATGTTGCAGATAACAATTTTCAGCAGTTAGACTCTTATGTCCCCATCTTTTCTTCTGCCTCTCACTAATGTCAACAGCTATAACATTTTTAGAATACCCTGGGAAGAGTGGCTCCATTTTGAGCAGTTAAGATTGTAAAAAATGTGCCTGAAGAACAAATGTTTATAAAAAGCCTTGGAAGACTTTGTGAAAGTATCAGGAAGCAATGCTGTTTGTTATCACGTACAAGTGGTAATATTTACATCGCTTAACCTATATGCAACCTTTTAATGTAAGGTTGAATACTGCTTTAATATAAGCAGTGTTCACAAAGTGTATGTGAGACAAGAAAGAAATTCTGAATGCAAAAAAATCCTTGACCTCAGTTATCTGTGACTCCTTTAATGTTCTCTAAAAGTCATTTATTCTTGAATTCAGATAACTGATTTGGAAATAAAGGTTATATAGCTTATAAAAAAAGAAAGCAAGCTGCAGTATTAAATTTCTCACCCTACCACTTCATGTACTGTAATGGAATGTAAAACACCTCCCTCCATTCCCTCTCTAGACTTTATTTATGGAACATTGAGAGTAAAATGCATCCTTAAGAGTTCATGAGGTTGGGCGTTTAATAAGTTGGAAATAAAGTTTTTCTATGTTGTTTCTGAAGGAGCACAAAGAAATTTTAAACCTTTTTTCTACATTAAATGTAAAATGGCATTTTGTAGTCCAGCCAGAAATGATGACTTATTTTATTACCTGTTCCATTTCATGTGATTACCATAGAGTATTAATAACTGGCTGCATGGACATATTTGAACTCATGACAGCATCTTCTATATGCTCTTTACAAAGGGTTATTTCAGTCTCATTGTGTGCAGTATTTATGCTTCAGGACTTTGTGACCAAGAAAGTCTTCCCTGTTGAGGCTTAAGACCCTGTTCAAAGAAACAGTCAGAGGATGAAAATATTGTACAAGAATCTTCTGAGTTAATTCAGAAGAATCCAATTTGGTCTTCTCCATACAGTGAACACTCAGGCTACCCTTACATAGTCATTGGCAAATTATATTCAAATGAATTCTAGGATGCTGTTGTTTTTCCATTATACTAATCATACAATTGCTTCTTTTTATATTTGTTCTGGAAAAACCGTCCTCTAAAGACCAGTCCTCTAAAGTAAGAATCAAAATCTTAATCTTATTGGTTCTGTATTTCATGGGAAATTTTTCTGGGAGGAAGTTTCAGAGGGTAAAAGTTTTTTATCGCCTTAAATCTTTCTCAGGCCCTTATAAAACAGTGGTTTAGAATATATGCACTTTCTGCTGACAGCTTTACCAGTCTGACACAATTCCACTTTATATTTTTAATAGCAAGCATGAAAATGCACTTCTGATTTAGAGGAATTAACCATGCACTTGGAATTAAACCAAACACTTCAGTTGTTTAAGACCTAACGTGTTCAGTTTGATTCCAGTAAAAGAATGAGAGATCTGAATCAGATCTGGCTCCCCTGCATGATGACATAAATCTGCTCACATGGTTAGGTACCATTATCAAAAGCTAAGGTTAATGATAATAACATTAGGTCTCAGTAATGCTTTTCATGTCCTTGTATCTAATGACCACAACAGGTTTCCATTGAATGACTTCACAGGAGATTCATCATGTAGCAAAACTTGAGTTCTGTGAGTGACCAAAAACAGCCTTTTGGAAGGTACTAACTTATACATCTTTCCAGTAACATTACTGTACTAATACATGGACAATGTCCTTTATGTCCTAACATGTGAAATCATTATTGCCCTGCAATATAAACCAAGCTGTTTGCTTTTTTGGTTTTGATTATAATTTGTCAAATATGTCAAAACCTAAAAATGCACAAACCCACACTATTTTCACTATGAGATTACTGTGTGCAAGTGTGCTTTTGAGAAGAATTTTCCTTTGTTTTGTTTTAAGATTTTTTTCTCTGGCTCCTTTTCCTCTTTGGTCTATCAAAAATATTATGTCCAAACTTTGAGCCATAGGAAGTTTGCAAAAAATTCATAAAATACCTATTATGGTTCTTTTAGTTCTGTCAGTGGAGGGCACACAGGGGATAAACTTCAAAGAAAAATGAATTTTCAGTTTTTAGACAGATTTTAAAATTAACTTACTGAATATTTCAAAATAAGAAAAGTAAAAATTAAAGATATAGTAGAGAAACATTTAAATTTTTACATCACTGAGCAGATAAAATAATATATTTTATCATTTATGAATTATGCACAAAAATGCCTTCAATGCATCACAGAATAACATGAATCCTCTGAAAAACAGCTTTACAACAACAGAATTTATCACTTGTCTGGATTTAATATAAGGATTGTATCTTTGTCATTAGCTAATGAATAATTTTTGTACATATTAATGACAAATTTTTGCTAAAAAAATAATTGTATATGCCCCAAACCTGTTCATTAGAGTTAATGTGAGTTATCTGCTGAATCAGTAAAAATAATGGAAAGAACTGGAATCTGGTAAGAACTTCAGTATCGTCTGTTGCACTAAGTCTTTCATTGAAGTGCATTTAAAAAAAAGTAGTAAAAATTTATAAACCGTAGCAGTTTATCATGACATCTAGAAATTATTAATTAAAACCACAGAAGGCATAGCATGCAACACTTTTTCTTCTAGGAGGAAAATACTAAGCATTTATTTTCCTTCCAGAGTCTGAAAGAAGACGAGATCTCAGAAATGGCTTTCCATGCTGCTGTGAATCACAGGCAAAACAAATTATTCAAATATCAATATGAAAAGTTGGAGATTTGGTTTTCATTCTTTGAATTTTCTAAAATTCAAAGGAGAGGTGCCCTATACACAGGCTTATAGAATTCAAGTCTTAATGCGTTTGAGTGTGTTATTAAATAAATTCTATTTTATATTATCTCAATTATCTTAAAAGTTCATTTGCCAGATTTAAAATATAGAGACAAATTTGCAGGTATCTTTTTTCTGATCTTCATCCAATGAGAGAAAAAAATACTTGCCTCCATTTTAAGAGACCACATTATTAAGAAATTCAAATTAATTTAACCTCAGAACACACTTTATAATCTACAGAGAAAAGGAGAAATGAAAGAGCAGAATTTTAGAATTTAGCTGATGTTTTCCATCATTAGCATTTGACTTACTAAGTCAATTTAGACTGTGTGTTGGTCTAAGAATCTGATTATTCACACAATTTTTTTGTGTGGTAATTACAGTGGTTCGAAGAGCTGTTGGGTAGTGCTATGAGAAGAAAATCCATGGAGGGTTGCTACATAAGAAGAATCTAGTTTCAGAATTTAGTCTCAGGAAACTGAGCTTCAAATTTTGGAGATTGCTATAATATTCAGGAAAGTGCTGTAAAATGTTTATAGTGTTTTTACACTCTGCATTTCCACTTCTGACGGTGTCGGAGATTGAGCTAGGTGGTAAAGATGGGAATAAAAGCCCTCACATTTTAATTCCTCTTTTCAATCCAGTCTTAACTCTAATACTGTTCTTCCTCCCCCCTATTTTATATGTGTAGCAAGATGATGATACAGAACTATTGCTTTACGCTGGTTGCAGTCTGAATTGTACTTTTCTAATTATAATGATCTTTCCTGAATTTAGGTTGGTTTTGCCTCTGCACAAGTTAAAAAAAACCGAAGTGTGTTGCAAGATCTAAAAGTTTTACCTAACCAGAAAAGGCAAACTCTCAGCACACACTCAGCAATCACATTCAGTAATCTTGTCCAGCAGTAGCATACTTGCAAAGGATGGTTGTCTATTGGTTCAGCTGGGTATGGCAGTTTTAAATACATTTCACAGAAGACAAACTCCTCACTTTGATGATTTTAAAAAAGTAGACTGAGCAAAATTTGCAATTTATTCTTAACTCAGAACTTCATGAATATATAAGATAATTCTGTACTCTTTTTTGTCACTTCTGTGCATCTCCATCACTTTGGAGTTTTTCCTGATATTGAAGAACTGAAGTTGTTCTAAAAAATTGTGTATATTATATAATGTTATATAGATGTATTGTTATGTAATATAGATATATTAAATACCGAGGTTACTGTATTATGCAGCATCTCTGCATTTTCTCAGTGTCTCTTGTAACTTTATTCTAGGCCTATAAGCAGTGAATAGGAAAAGCTGTGCTAGGGATGTATGCTTAGATTTATAGCCAAAAGGTGAATTGATTACAAGTCTCTGACACCTTTGGCAGATGTGCTATAATGAAAATTCTTTCAAGGACAATGATTAGCAGGAACACCCAGGATTTGCTGCTCAGTTCACTTCCTCACTTTGAAATCACAAGTTAGGAGATTTCTCCCTCTCAATACCAGAGGATGAACTGTATATAGTGTCGATGTCCCTTTAATGACTGGCCCTGTTTACAACTTGTGAGGCAGAAACAGAGACTTGGTAATTTTCAAATGCAGGGGGGAATTGATGTGGGGAGAGAGATGAGTTGTCCTACTTCGACAGTGTTAGACTTGAATTATATAAGATAATAGTATCTCACCTTCCTCCAACTCCCACAGCAGAGCTAAAAAGCAAATTCACTCAAATTGATCATCATGCTGGAATAATCAATTCTCTGAGATGTTAGAAGTAAAAGACTTCACTTTTGCATTGTATATTTTTAGTGTGAACACACACACACACACACACACACACGCACACATACACACCAATAAAGATTCCTTGCTGCCTTTGCCTTTAAATTTTAGGTACCACAGGAACATTATAGAAATTGAGCGAAAAAATCGTGCAGACTCATTTCCTGAAGGAATGAAGTCATTAAATCTCCTCATCTTAGACTGTGATGTTGGTCCTGTTCATTACTTTTTGATCTAAGATTTGAAGTGGGACTTGCACCTCCGACATCATAATGATAAGAAACAAGTGTAAAAATTTGAGGAGTATGTGCATTTCATAAAAATTAATGATTCTTTAAAAGAAGGAAAATAATAAGCCTTTCATTCTTGATGCATGGTGGAATGAGCATAGGGAGAGAGACAAAGGCTGGAAATGCAAGAGAAGGACCTGATTGCTCTCTAAAATGGTTTTAAAGCTTGTACAAACCAAAACCAGTGTATAGCAGACTCACATTGGACATTACAACCAAGTGCTTTTAGGATTATATTTCCACAAAGCCCATAGGAGGATTTTCTTGATTTAGAGATCCATACCAAGCTTGAGAATAAATGCCTACTCAATCTTACCTGCACAGCTGGAATTTACTTTGGAGTTTAGTTACCAAGCCACGTCATGACATTTGAAACATCATGGCAGTCAAGTGAAGTCCCTGGACTCTGGAAAAAGTGGAACTTTGTACCCATCTTTCAAAAGGGTAGAATGGAGGGCCCTAGGAACTACTGACCTGTCAGCTTCACCTCTGTGCCCGGTAAGATCATGGAACAGATCCTCTTAGAATCTCTGTTGGGGTATATGGAGGACAGGGAGCTGATTTGAGACAGCCAGCATGGCTTTGCCCTGGGAAGGTTGAATGAGGCACTTCATGAAGAGGTTTGATCATTTTTTCTCTAACTTATATTGCCAGAAAAAGCAAATAGCTTTTTTAATTTGCAAGCAAGTGACAAGCTTTTCCCCTCGAATGAAGAACTACAGAGCTGAAACAAACTTCTGTACTGTAAATCGACTTCCACACAAAGGAAGATGACTGATTCATACTTATCAGAGCTTTCCACTTACCTTTTTGAGTTTATAAGCTGTCATTTATATTCAAGCTTAATTTGATTTGTTGTTCAGTATACAATCTTCTAATGGAAGACTCCATGATACACAACTGTGTGGGAGTCATTTTTATTTTGGATGCCTGCAGATGTAGGTTGAGCTTTGCCTATATGTTATTTACTTGCCATTTTCCTGTTAGAATATGCTGTTTTCTGCTGCTTCTACTGTTACCAGAAAGAACACATTTGGATTCAATTTTCTCGTATATGGCATTTGCTACATGAAGAATTTACCTTGAAATGCTCCATTTTAAATGATTCCTCTTTGACATGAAGAAGAGCAAAGGGGATGAGGGAACACATTTTGGTTCTCCCTATTAAAAATAAGAAAAACCGTCAAGTCTGGTAATGACTAATCTTACTCAAGGTTTGCCAGATTCAGGAGCTTTAGTTTTTGCTGTCCTTGTCCTGAAAGCTGAAGTATGGTCAATAACAATTTATTTGCAGCCATATCCTGTCCTCTGAATCTGAAGGCTACATCCAGTGTGCAGATCACAGTGTGTATATATATATATATATATAAGTTTATACAATAACACATGTAGGTGAAACCGAGCAAGAATTTCCATTCAAATAATATTTCTGACTGCTGTGAACAGTCTCTTGCACGGTGCCACATCAAACATCTTTTTCCTGTCCTAGCCATTTCCCACCTCATATCCAGGCACTGAGGAGAAAGAT
Source organism: Platysteira castanea (assembly GCA_013397175.1). Lineage (NCBI taxonomy): Eukaryota > Metazoa > Chordata > Aves > Passeriformes > Platysteira > Platysteira castanea. The sequence continues at coordinate 630,501 of VYXC01011445.1, forward strand.
TCAGTTGACCTTAGTTCTAGTGTTTCTTTCTTTACAAGTGCTTGAACATTCTTAAAGAATTTTTTTTTTGGCTGCTGCTGTGAGTTGTACATAATTCACTCTACAGCCAGCACCAATTTATAAGATGTTCTGAAGACAGGATAACTCCCAATGATGAACAAGTGTACACATCGTGATATGTTTGATCCTAACTGTAACAAAACTTGCTACACTTTTTTAAAGTTGTAAGAATGTTGACTACAAAAAAATGTACAAAATTACCTACATAAAAACTTAGCATATATACTCACACAAACACAAATAGGCTAGCAGCTGTGAATTATTTTGATGCACTGAAGAAATCTAAACAATATGCTGACAAAAAAGAAAAAAACAAACTCAGATAACTCAGCCACAAACATGATTGAAATATTTTTACTCTGGGTTTGATAAGAGAAGCACTAATAATTTTTAAAAGGCCATTAACTTTAAACTTCTTTCTCCTTCAGGCAAGGATTTTATCCTTTTTTTCCCCATTATTATTATTTAAAACTGGCAATGTTTCTGGACAAAAATATAGATGTAAAACCTATTAAAAATACTATTTCCTCGGAGAGGTCAATATAAAACACTACCAGGGTTATTCATCTTGAGTGATATTTTACATATATGAAGAGTGCCAGTGATAAGAAACATTTTTTTTTTTTAGCTATTAAAGTATCATATATCTTAATATAGGCCCCAGAGAAGTTGTGCACGCAGACAATTGTGAAGCGTCTTGTTTTGCTTTACCTAGATTTGAAACTGGGATGGACAAAGTCAAGTTTTGATCTGCTGACAGAGTTACTGCTCCTGAGCTAATACAGTAAAAAAACGAAGCAGTCTATGTTAGTTTATGTTTGGTGATACATTAATATAGTTATAGGCAGGGAGCTGGCATATGACAGAAGGAACACTTATACCCTGAACTTATACACTCCACGGTGTCATGGAGTTCCACCATTATTTCTGCTATGAGGTGTTTAAATGTTGAAAGTTATAATGTTTAATATGCATAGTATGTAAAAATATATGCTATATAGTTTTTATAGTTTTTGCCACTTGCTAAATGTTAGATAATCTTGACTAGAAAAAGAAATGAACCAGTGGTCTTTGTAGCAGGTGAGGAGGAAGAGAATCTATGCTGTTTAACTTTAGGTTTCTAGTTTGCTTGTCTGACAGAGAATCCAAGATGCATTACAAGGCACTAAGGGAAAAGGTTCATAGTATAGGTACCCTCCATAAGATTTTTCCCTATTCTTTGAGCCCATGTGAAGCTTTTGTGCAGTGATTGGTGTTGAATTCTTCATAGCACACTCAGGTCATTTGCAATAAGCTCAGGTTTTGTCAGAATTTCTCAGCCCATATAGAAATTTGATGATTTGGAAGTGTGTTTCAGGAACAAAGTGGACATAATATTCACATTAATGTGTTCTCAAAGAATTTTGTTGCCTTCCCTCTGAGTCCAGGGAATGAGATTACTCAGTTCGTTCACACAGAGTAAAGCAGTAATACACAAAGGTCATTTAGGAGCTCTACAGCTGCCATTCAACATGTGGGAGGCTATCAGAATATATCCCTGGATTTCCTGCAAATAATGGATACAGAACAAGACACTCTTAAATACCATGTGAAAGATTATCTTTATTTTTTTTTCTTTTTCATTCATTTTATTTACCTTTTACAAGAGACTGTAGATTTGATGCAGCACCAGAGAAGCAGTAGCAATTCTCGTTGGTTTATTGCACTTGGTTGATTTTCCTTAGTCACGTGTTTGTATTTCAAATACTATTGAGTGCCTACACTTACATTCTGACACACTATTTTGACTCTACACATTGACTCTACAATTCATTTATTCCCCTCATGCACATATGGAAACAAATTCACAGAGTAATCCGCCTTTGAAAGCTTATTCCAGTTGTAGGTCAATACTTTGTGCTAATCGTGTGCTTTTTCAAGTGTATTGTGTATTTCGTTGTGATATAGCTTTGATATGACTTCTCCTTTTTTCTAACACATCAGTTTTCTTTCTCTGGCGTGTTGGATACCACCATACCAGGGATCTATAAAAACTTGCTGAGGAATAGTATTTTATAGGTATGTTTATATTTGCTATTTTGGTGTCCAGAGCTCTACTAAGAATTTTTCTTGGAAACTTAAACAGAAAAAGCCTAAAACATCACTAATAATTTGTACATCAAGAAAAGGCTACTTAAACTACTTGCTTACTCTTAAAAAGTGTGTTTGAATCTTTTTTCTTTGCTTGTTTTTGTTTATTGTAAATTATCTCTGTAAGTCAGAGAGGGGGAAATTCGTTTCACAAAATAGAGGTAAAAATATCTGAGCTTTTTATTTAGTCAACAAATGGAAATAGGCATTTTTATCATAGAGATAATGTCTAAGAGACGATAGATGAGCAAATAGGTCTAGGAAACATTTTCTTTTAATTAGACTGGAAAATAAATTTTTCTTTGAGTTAATTGTAGTTTTGATTATTTTCTTAAAACTTCTATAAATATAAGTTGAAAATATGTTTCAGGACAAAATTTTTTTATATTATAAGAAATATTTATATAGAAACCATTTAGTTAACAATTCAATTAATCCGAGAAGATTCAATGAACCTTTTTGGTTGGCCTCTGACTTCAGTTTTTTATTTGGATAAGCAATTTGTCCTCTACTAATGTGCTCTTGTTGATTCTGTGAAATTCAGTTCAGAAAGTGAAGGCCAGTGCAGAATAGTTATAAAGATCATTACACTGGGATGCCATATGTTGTCATATGACATTGAGCTGCTGCACATCTGTACAATTCTTTTCTCTTCAAATCTTATCTGAATCTGTTCTGGGGAGTACATAACAATATTATAGTTTAAAATCTGGCATATTTTTTAGAAACCACAGCCGAATATGCTGCCATTCAACTTCTGTCCAAGCTAAGAACCGTGGCCAGGTTTCCACGTCTCATTCAACATTTGCCTTTAGTAGCATGATTCCTGTTACTGGAAATAGCTACACTACATACTTCAGCAGACCACGATAGCTCTATCTTGTTTTGTGTGAGGAAAATTATTTGACACACTTATAAGCATTAGATATGGTTTACAAAAACTTCATGCTTTTGTAGTATCCGTGGGGTTTATCCTTCATTGGTATAAATTATCGCTTCGTTGACTTTCTATCCAATCATTAACTTCTATAAGGTCATATAAAATTTTCTATTGAGTATTTTCCGAGGGTGTTTTTTCCTTCTTTGTTTGTTATTTTTTACACTGAATAGGTACAGACCACTGTATAAGTAGCACTACTGATTAGATAGCGTTCCAATAGCAATTCTTTTGTCCTAGATTAAAACCCAAATGTTCTGAGCAGTAGCATAAATTTCTATTTATAGAAAACAGATGAGAACCTATAAGAGTGAAGGCTAAACCATTTTACTCTGTAAAATAAATGCAAAGTTGTACTTGATATCCTTACTTTTCACGGCATGTGAGGAATGTCCCCATGATTTGTCAAATACATATGGGGTGATTTAGAAAAAGGCCATCTGCCCTGTGGTATAATAAAAATAGAGACAACTGTTGCACTCAACAGTACACAAGACTAAAAGAATTTGATCCCCCTGAGATTTACTTGGAAATATGATTGTAAGAAAATTGGATTGCTTTGGTGATACTCATCATTGACAAGAAAATGTGGTAAAAGGATGATCAAAAGTGAGACCAAGAAAAGATAACTATAGAATGGAAAAATGGAAAATAAAGAAAATGTTTTTTATTTAGCTAGGTTCTCTTTCTTTGTGTTGCATCTTGTAAAGATGTTCACAGTACTTGTTTATGGAGTGGTTCAGATCCGCTGTGTGTAACCATGGGTTGTGGGTATAGAGAGGCCATACCTTGAGAGGGTGACACTGGCTCTCCCACTGCCACTCTGTTACACTCAATTATTCCTTGAAGCCTGTGGTACAATGCCTACTTTCTTCTGTAACTCATGGGATGTGCTTACATGGTTTCCCTAGCTTCCTTTCTTTCTGTCTTTCTGGGAAGTGTATCAGAGGGCTGTCGCCATGTTGTCCCTTCAAAGGCAGAACTGTAACTTTGCTCATGTTTTAAGACACTGGGTGCTCTAAAAAAGGCTCAAAAGACAAATGGACTAAAATGATCTGTCACTTGTGTGTATTGAGATGGCGTCTGAAGTCCATTGTTCTTCCTATGCCACCCCATCTCTTCAGAAATCATTTGAGAGGCAGCTCGTGTAAAACTGCTAATATTTCCATTTTTCTTGGGCTTTCTTCTGCAGAAGAGGGAAAGGCACTTGGACCCTTTGTCTGTATCTCATGCTCACAGTAAGGCAGCTTTAACTTTTAAATTTACCCCTGTGTATGGTAGTGCCTGTGTGTTAGTCTCCAGCCACAAGCTCACTATAGGTAGTGGAGATGATTCAATCAGAGTCAGATCCTTCTCTCATCTCCCCCCATTCCTTTTTCCTGGGTGAGTCATCTTGGTCCTCATTGTCTGAGTGAAGTCATCTTTGTCATGAATGAATGGTTAGGCCACCTAAAGAATTACCATCAGAGATATTGGCCAAAAGCAGGTTTTAATATGAGTTTGTGAAAGTGCAACTTAAACAGAGTTTGATTGCTAGGTTCACTGTATATATTTATTATGTAGATGAAGCGTATAGAGGAAAGTCAGATTAGAATAAGTTTAGAATGGTTTCACGGAGACCGGGGATGCCAGAAAGGTAAAGATATAAAGGATACAGATACAAAAGATAGGTGTTCAAAAGGGTTTAGTAGAACTTAATAATGGATTATTTTATGATTCTTATAATGATTCAATAGTATTTACTACAATTATGACACTGACATTTATATCATAATCAATTCACATGCATGCACCCATGGAAAAGAGATGTATTTATCTGTACCTATATCCATGTACATCAAAATTTCCCTCATGTTCATGGAAATACATCAAATTTCTTAACTTTTCTCAACAAGCATGGGTTACACCTTGAGGACTATGTGTACAGCGGCCTATCAGCCTTGGCTTCATCACCAGCCACAGTCTGTTGAGTGTCAGAAACTTGACAATTCATGAGTTCCAAGAGGCTTCCTACTCAGAGAGAAGTGCTGGTGCAGCCTGCTGTGGTCCAGGAGATCTCCAAGGGGCCTACCTTAGGATCACCCTTTAGAAGGTCACAAGATGATTTGCTTTACACATCTGCAAAATTTTCATCCTGGAAATATACCATCTTGTTAGCTCCTGGACTTTCCAAAACATTTGGAAATTACTTCAAAAACCGCAGCAATAATGGTACTGCTCCATTTGGGCTACAATGCAGTTGGGAATGTTTCAAGGTTGTCAAGGGTGACTGATTATTCTTTCACCACCTTGGCTAGGCAGCTGATGTTCCTGTTGTTCCTGCTGTTCACTGCTGTTTCCACCTGAATCATACAAGAGTGCCAGGTATGGTCAGGGATGCCTCGCCAACCAAGTGCTAGAGTAAAGCGACCCTTCAGTGCTCAGCTGCTTCAGGTTCAGTCAAAGCTTTTTAGGAGTTCCTGAGGTCATAGTGCAGACCCAAGAAGGAGGATGCAAGAATACATTCTTAAAAGAAAGAGACATCTCAGAAGTGGGACATTTTTAAATATCACAATGCCATTCCTTCTGCGTTGGTGGGGAGCTGGCATGAGAATGTGCAGGTGTGACCCTTGGTGGTATAATACCCAGGGACTGTGCCAGAGAAGTGTGTCTTAGAAATGCCATCTGGGAATTGTTTGGAAAAATGTAGTTGAGAATCATAAGCACGCCAAAGTCTGTTCCAAAAATTTAATCACATGAGCAATGACCTTTTAGCTTCTTAAGAACATGCCCAGATTGTGTTCAATTTACTAGTACAGATCTAGCTTCTGCTTGACAAATGTTAGTCTTGTCATTTTTTCTGAGGTTAGATTTCAGCAATGCTAGTCAAGTTTTACCTGGGAGAAAGCTGCTACTCTTTTCCTGATTTCTTGACATAATGCTTTTAAAAATAGCCTAGGAAAATGCTATAGGAAGTAACTGGATTGCTTAAGGGCTTTGCTGTAGTAGGTTACACTGGATTCTTTACTGATGTCCTTAACATAGAGGATAGCAATGGGACAGTGGGATACAGAATTATTCCTTTTTTAGTATTTCAGATGTTAAGGAAGAACAAGTATGGATGAGAACAGAAGACTGGAAAAACAATGGTGGTCATTATCTGCTCTGCAGTTTTCTTACAGCAAAATAGATACTGTCCATCTACCACATTCTTAGACACTCGTGGTATAGCAGCAAGACTTCTACTTAAGAAGGATGAAATGAAGATTCTTTCATTGCAAATAGATTCATATCCACCAGGTCTGTCAGACTGAGAACAAGATAACTGCCAAGAAACTTTTTTATTCGATTATGGTTTTCTGTAGTGTTTTGCTTGGAAATAGAAAATTATGATTTCTTCCTCTTCCATAGTTGTTTTTGATTGTTGGGATTATTATCATCTCTATTTCTTCATGAAGCTTGTGGAAATGAATAATCGTAAAGTCCTTTACTCCATTCTGAAAGTCTTCCAGTTGGTCAGCTTCAAGTCTTCAATGGGTTTTGCTTAAATGTGTTTTGCATGTCCATCTGTTAGAGAAAATGAATTAAAGCAATTCCAAAACATTTAGCATTTTCATTTTAGAAATTGGGTTCATGCTCCTTCAAGATTTGGGGGAGTAAGACATAAATGAAAACACAGAAAAAAAGGAGATCAAAGCATACCAAAGGGGGAATATGTGGAGTGCCTAGAAGGCATTGTCTCAGAAAAAAAGGTACATTGCTGTGACCACAAACAGCTGACTTGTCTAAAAGTATGCTAAGCTCTGTGACCTATTTAGTTTCCTATTAAGTGAATTTATGACAGGTCAAAACACGACAAATTGCTTCCGATTGATGCCCAGTCACAGCACTGTAGCTATTCTGGTGACAATGTTGGTGTGGCTAAAAGCATGTCTCACCGTTTCAGATTATGTGTTTCAATAAGTTATATTTTAGAAAATATAAGTTAGGTGTGTGTGTTCATTCTGATCAGCTTCTGGCTTTAAGAGATTCTGATTTCACTCATTTACTGAATGTTGGGAAGGTCATTAAAAAGTGTGGGCTGCGTGGAAGTAGCAGTAACATTAACCTTGTTAGTATCAAACCTGAGAGAGAAGAGTGTTATCAAGTCCAAAATGCTTCCAGCCACAAAATGTGGAAGGGACAGGCAGGCCTTGGGTGTAGGTAGCTACCACCTGTCTCTATAAACAGGCTGCTGGCAAGGTCACCTTGGTCATGAAATGGACTGTTCAGTCGTCCCTGTGATAGAGTCAGGTAATATTGTTATGTATTAATAGGTTACATTAGAGTAACAAGCAAATAGAGAGCTGTTCAGAATTTGCAATGGGTCTGAATTTGGTTATAAAAATAATCAGACAAATAGTGACAATTAGTTCATTTTCTAGTTAATCAACGTGTCAAATTTATGGAAAATTTTTTGTTAGTCTATTCTTTTTTATTGGTGCACTTAAATTTGACAGTCTGTTTCTCTGAAGGGACTCATTTTATTTTGGTTTGGCTTAAGGCTATCAGGAATTTGATACTGTGCCATACTGAATTCAAAATATTCAAAAGTTTATCAGTGGCTTAGTTGAGTCTGTAAATAATTATGATAGAAGATGGATGGCAGATTTTCAGTTCCTTATCCATTCAAGTATTTGAATGTCTTTCTAGTATATGCCAAATGAATTGCATATTACTGTCTTGATAAGAACTATATGTCAACTTCTCTTGCAATATCTAGTTCAGGCTAGAGACTGTGAACTCATGGCCTGAGCATCAGCAGGAGGACAGAGGTCTTCAGTGAAGCCTGCTGGAAGCAACAAGCTCAGCCTCAGGCTCAGGAAATGAGAAACGGAGTGCGTGGGTGACAGTGCTGCCACTTGACAAATGTGTGTGAGCTCTCAGATATTCTTGGTCTGTGTTGCGCTTAGCATTAGATTTTTTTTACAGGAAAAGTTGGAGATAGTGACTGTGTGTTGCTAGGATTTGACCTACTGCAGGAAATGTCTTTTGACATTACTTATGGAAAAATACAGTGGCTACAAATAGGAGTTACAGAGAGAACACCATTGTGGAGGAATATAAAATATAAAGAACTCTCCTAGTGTATGGGAAGTTATGGTTTAAGTTTGTCATCTCTATCCTTTATCAGTGATCTGGAAATTAAACCAATATTTTACAGTTATGGTCTCACTTCTTCTCTGGCTTTACCCAGTATTTCCTCCTAAACCAAAATGACATGAGCACTCCTGTGAAAACCCACAGGATTTCCAAAACCCTCTCACAAAGCAGATGTTCCGTCAGCTTGCATACACAACTGGTGCCCTCATTCACTCGTTATGTAACTTTTATTGTTAAAACCAGTAACAAGCTATCAGAATTAGTGTCAAGTATTATACCGTCAGGGGCTTTTGTCTAGCAGTAGGGGTGATGAACTATAATCCTTTGAATTACAGTACCTGATATCAAGAATTTTCATTACCTCTGACTACAGCTTTACAAGGAGGGTGCCACGATGTGCTGTCACTTGGTGTCATGCTGTTGACTGAAACCCATGTGTTGTGATATAGTCGGGTTCTGGGATGCTTACAGGTACAAGCACTATACTTCAGATTTACCCTGTTTTCCTCAACCCCATGTGAGGCCCTGATCTGCTGCACGCCACAGTACAAATTCTGAAGCAAAAGTTTGCTGAACCATTCTAAATTCCTTAACATAAACAGCATACAGCTGTACACAGTCCTACATCTGTTCTGTCCCATCAAAGCGAAGGCATTCCTGTGTACCATACTCTCTGTTGTGTTTCATGACAAAACAATTTCAAAAATATTTAGAGATCATTTTCTTCTTCTGATAATGATATATGTATGCCAGCAAAAGATCAGAGAGAGGATGGAGAGCTATTCTTTATATAGTGGTGAAAAGATTTTTCAGCAATTCTTAAAATTTTTTCAAAAGCCTCTTAGTAATTTCCTTATTCTGACCCTGTGACTGGCCTCACAAAGGACTATAAAAGATGATCTGGCTGACCTACACATATTATGCTATTATATTTATAAATGGTATCATATACAAGAGCAAATAATTACTGAACACTGGTATCTGGCACTGTTTCTGTACTTCTAATAAAGCATTCCCTGTACAATGATGTGTCTATTTGGGTGGAGGAGGTCATTCCAACATGTCAGTAGCATGTGCAGACTCTGTGAAACTCAGAATATGTGCTGTATGCCGTGGGATGTGGCATGCAGGCATATGGTTTAAGGTATTAAACCCTTTTGGAGTACTGCTGGAGGATTACTGAGGGAGAAAGAGCTCACACTTGGTCTTTCCTCTTCTGTACTGACTACTGGGAGCTGTCTTTAGCATATTCAGGCTCAGCTGTGCCTGGGCTTTGTCCAGAGGGAAAGCTTGTTGAGACAGGCCAGTGTAATGCAGGAAAACAGGCTACTACGCCTGCTCTTGATGTGAGAGGGTCCCGATGATCCAATTTGCTCCCTGACATTTAGTTTTATGTAGTGTCTCGAAAGCATTATGAGCAACCAGTTTTCTTCTGTAGTGAAAATGTAATGATATGTCTACATACAGCCTCATATTTTAGCTGTGTTCATGATATAATATCTGCTCAGCTGGTATCATCCAGCATCATAACATGCTATGCAAAAATGTTTGAGGTAACCCTTTGTGTGTCACAGAACTAAGTGGAGTGATGCACTGACGGTATTGTTTATTTTTATAGTATTTGGGTGTCTTTGACCAGCACTGCACTGGGCCACTGGGCCACATAAGCACTTCAAAATGCCCAAGAAAAAGGAAAAAATGTCTTTTCCCCGCTTTTGTGCTTTCCTCACATAAGTTGTTCCAGCATTTCTTTGCAAGGTCTGGTTTCTTTCCCCTGTGGATCTCTCCTCAGACTGTGTCTATGCCATCCTGCCAGGGGCTGTTTATACTTAGCAAAGAGACCATAAGTCCCACAGTTATACCTGTGGTGTTTCTGACTGAGAGATTAAACACTGACCTTTTAATGTGTGACTGGGCCAAAGAGTCTTAACTGCAAAAAGTGCATTGTGACATTTTAAAAAGCAAATGTCAAACATGGAACTGATGGAACATACACAGGACAGAAGACAGAACATTTAGGGCCTTATATTAATTTATCAAAAATAAGGAATAAACAGCAATTCAATGGTACCTGTGAGATACCTAGGCTACTTGAAGTCCTACAAAGTACAAGAACTGGAAAATGAATCTAGTACTAGTAGACTAGCTATGAATCTAGTATTATGCAATGACAATACTAAAGTTTTAATATTAGAAGCCAAGTGTTAAAGTTCTTATACTATATTTTTGTCACAGAAAATTTTGCATGTACAAAGGGTCTAAAATTTTCCAGTTGTATTAAAATACAATGGTTTATGAGAATATGGCAATGCCCCATTGTGCTATTGTTTGCAAATACCATTGTATAATTTAAGCTAGGACACTGTGGTTATCCCTTTAGGAACATATGGTGTATTAAGCAAAACCAATTACAAAATTCTCAGGTAGATTTTCTCTTTCTCTGCTCTTGTCTGAGGTTAGAACTGCAATGTTGCTACTTTTCCAAAGTGGAAGGGTATGGTTTTGAAAGCCTCTTATTCTTTTATTTATTAGATATTCTCTTTCAATTTCATGCAGGGATAATCTGCTCTTTTAAAACTCTGGAACTGAAAAGTACTAAACTCTTTCTCACCTGAGAAATAGCCTTGCTGACTAAATCGAGACAGTGTTGTGTGATTCATGAGAGTCTGTCTTACTGCATAAAGAAAGTAATTTTTGATACGGGCACTGTGTTCTTAAAAAAAAAAGTCCTTCCTGTGGTTTGGAATCTTTTTGTACAACTAAGATGATCAGCAGTAAAGTGGGTGATTAATAAGCATTAACATGGTAACTAACATTTTCTCCATCACTTCCATTCTTTTTCCCCCATCCTCCTGCTTTTTTTAGCCCCAAGTAGCATGAAGAGTGCCTCTCTGAATCTTGTGTAGTTTCTGTATCCACACAGCTATTGAACTCAAAGGCCTTTTAGGTGCTTGACTGTATGTTCTTGGATGGACATCTGTGCAGGAAAGGTTAGGAGTTTGATTGTAGGTTTATGGATAAAGAAATGACCTGGACGCTGTGAAAACACATTGAGATGTATCAACATACTTAAAATTAATGTTAAGTGAACCTGAGTCATTGTTCACAGGTAGATGCCTCAGGCAACAAAAACCTCTTCAAATCAATTTAAAGAAGCACAGGAAGCCCTTGTCTGTTCTGTTCACATTCAACATGGAAGTGATCTGACTCTTTACCCACTATAAAACTCCGTTTAAGACATGCTTCCTGAAAGATGTTCTCTCTTCACAAGTAAGTCTAGGTAGAATACTGACAAATTTTATTACATTAATTTTCTTTTAACAGAACTCTATGTTATGGTGTTTTGCAAATTAACATATTAAATCTGAAATAAATCAGGTTCCTTGGACAGCATCAGAAGTTAGAGGCTTGTTTCTCTGGGCTAATAGTTAAAAAACCCTTTCAAAGGTCAGTAGCATTAAAGAAAAGTGGCTATCAGGCTACAACACACATAAAACACATAACTATTGATTTCTCAGGCTTTAATTCTAGGTGGGCCACCAAAGCAATTTATTTTTATGTTGTTTTTTCAGACGAAAATGTTTTATCAATGGAGTTTTGCTAAGACTGTAAGAATAAATCTTTCTTATGAGGAAACTAAAGTAATAGGATTAGAATTTGGACTACATAATCCTATATGATTTTTTTCTTTAAAAGCCTGTTTGTATTAACTAGTTCTAATTGAATGTTTTTAGGGTGCTCAAAAGCCTCCATGAGGCTAACGTGTTAAGTGGGATGCATTTCCCAAGTAACAAATTTAATGATCTGCTTTGAAAGAGAGGCTAAGAGATAATCAATAGCCCCCTAAGGATGTGTTCAAGCTTAATGGATTTGACAAAGCAGATTATAGTATTTATAGTTGCTCTTCACTAAATGGTTAGAAAAAGCATATTTTTTAATGGAAGAAAACAAAGAAGTCATGTAATCTTATTTATGAAGTTACTCGGCAGTTTTAGTCCTCTCAAATGAATGTATCTTTTAATATTTTTATTGTAAATTCCATCATGAGGTTTTAAATAATTGAGAGTCACTTAATCTTCTTGGGAATGGAGTGGTATGCCCTGACATGTGGTGAGGCTCGTGTGGTCAGAAAAAAGTCTTGTCAGTTGTTTCTCTTGATAATAGTGGTAGGCACTGCTTAAAGATTCCATATATTTTTTTCCACTATGCACTCTCTCAAAAATCGAGTGAGATCTTCTTGAGAGTTTCATTACTTTTTTTCTTTGAAAGGTACTTTCCTGACAGACATTGAACTCTGAAGAGTGTCTGGGCACCTTTACTTCTACAAAATTCCTCAAACACACTCAGAAGTTCTAATATTATATCCATTACTGGTTTATTTCCTTTCCAAATAAAATTTTTGTCTTGACTGCCATCCATCCACTGAAGTAAACAGTATTTTTGAATGCGCTATCTGAAAATTTGTTCCAATGAATGTACCAGTAAGAAGACGTGGAGCATCCTATTTATTTGGTATGATACATATTGTTGCTGAAAATTAAGCACAGAATATATGGTAATATTCTAGAGAGAAGACAAGAAGTATCATAATTCAGAAATGGTCATTTGTGTCCCAGTGATTGCACTGCAACTCTACCTCTGTGAAAATCCACAGGTAAAATACCTGTCAAGATATTACTGCAAAGGCATATTCCAACCCCCGCAACCGTCATATCATGCCACATTGTCTTCAGCAACAATGTACTTTTTCTATAACAAGCTCAGTACTAATTAATTTTCATTCACTGGATTGCCCCATCAATGTCAGAATACGAGATGAACTCATGGCTTGCAAGTCATAGAGAAATCCTGCAGGATGGTTTCACTAGGACTGAGAAATATGTCAGCAGACATGACTGGACTCACTATTTTCTTGTCCTATATTTCCCCCATACTCTCTTCTCCCTTTATATAGCCTTGGGCCTGAGTACCAACATTGCTGCATCTGATGCTGGGAAAGAAAAACAGAAAAAACCTAACTCATATTGCTAAAAAAAAGTATCACAGGCTCACTAATGCAATAGGACAGGTTTCATTTTCTAGTAAATATTTTCAACTGTGCCGTGTTAGAATAACAGTGCAGAAAGTATAAGAGTACCTTACACCTGTGATAATGTGTAAGTTTGTAAACATCTGGTCTAGTTCAACAATTTGGCCAATGCCCTCGACAAATACCTTGTGTTGATCCAAATAAGGCTTTTAAGGTTTGCTGGGAAATACACAGATGAGGGCTGATGCCACATCATGATGTCACTTCCTGTGTCAGTGACAAAGATTTATTTTGCAGCTGCATACTATCATCCCTTTTTTCCCTTAAAATGTGTAAAACTCAAGACACATCCTGACAGCTGTTATGACTCGCCACTGAGGTGGTGTAACTGAGATTTCTGTCAATAGATCCCTTGGGACAGATTAGAGTAAAATGACACTGAATGACCGGGGTGGGGGGTGTGTGTGTATATATATATATATATATATGTATGTGTGGCAGGTTTATTTTAGAACAATTTGGTTGCAATGGAAAGGAGGCATGTAGATGTTTTGGTTATTCTATATCACTTAAGAGAACATATAAGGAAAATAAAGGAAGAGAAAGTAAGGATAAGAGTAGAGGAAAGATACCACCAGCTGTGAATCCAGAGACAAACCTGATTGTTGCAATATAGATGTCAGTGGTTGCAGTCTTCATCCATTGGGTGTGGGGAGAGAGCTCGAAACAGTAAATTAAATGGGTCAGTGTTTAGGTTGAGCTGGGAATGCTCAGGTACCTGCCCTGGGGGGTAATTTTACACTGATGCAATGTTGTCCTGTTTTTTGCTAAGCCTTCTGTTGTAACCTTGGAGTCAGAGAATTTTCACACACTTTCATGTAAAAAATAGCCAGTGTTTATTTAACCGTCTTTTCTGTTTTTCATTCCTTTTGTAATAAGAGAAAGTTTGATGAGCATCCTTTTTCTCCAGTGGTATTGAAGAGGAAGTAACATGTCCTCCAATTCCTTGTGGAATTGAAAAACCTATAAAGACGGAAAATGTAAATAAAGTCCCTTTTTTCCCCCTCTTTCTGCTAAACCTAGCAAGTGTCAGAGTTTCCTTTCTTGTGTCCTCTACCGACACAATGCAACACTACGGATAATGCACAGTCCTCTGGTGGAAGGCCCCAGAAATTAGTTTGGGTGTGTTTCAGGGATCTTTGATGGACCATCAAAGACGTAACAGCTGTTCCTCATGCCTGTGCAGTTGTGCTGGTTGTGCCTTATCAGAAGGGATGAACACTTTCAGGATTATGTATGAATGTTTCAATATCTCCCCTGGTGGGGAAAGAGGGGTAGTTTAACACCTTGGCCTTATAGGGAAGGAGGACATTGGTATGTTAAAAAGCATTGTCCCACCTCGTAGGATCTACTTCTTATTGGCCTTTTCACATATCTGGCTCACAACCCAGATTGTTGCTAAACAATGTGGGTTTGTTGTGGTCATCCTCTGGTGGGTGCTCACCCCCTCTGCCCCTGGGCTGTTCTTCTGCAGGTCAGAGACATGGACACTTCACACCCAAAACCTCTCCTCCTCCCCTTCAGTTGTGGGGGGGCAAACCCAGCCTCAGCAAAACACCAGCTGCTTTTGCAAATGTCTGATTGTTTGAGTCATTAACCATTACCATTTCAGTCTCTCACAATAGCTTGGGCTGTGCCGCTTAGGAGAGGTCAGTTCTAGTCTTCTAAGTGAAACCTATGGGTTCCTACAGAGAATGGACAGCTGAGACTGTTCTTAAGTCAAAAGACAAAGTAATGATGGAGGAAAGTCTACAAGATGCCAGAATTGCAGTCAAAAGGAGTGGGTACGTTGTTCTGTGCATGCAGACCAAGTCTGCAAGAGCAAGACTTCCCCATGCCATGTGTTATCTGCCAAGTCCAGGGACAAGGGGGTTCTGGAAGAAGACAGGTGGGGTTTTTTTGACTTCTGAGTGTAACTTTTCTGAACTAAATTTTGTTCTTTACATAAGAGATTCTAATCTGATCACGCACCCTACTTGTATTAAAGTTATCTAAGTAAAAAAGAAGAAATTTTATAAGCGAACTGACTGCATGCATTTAATATAATGTAAAGATACCATTAAGGGTCAATGTTGTTTGAACAAAAGAGAACCATCTTACTTTTTAACTGAAGGGGGTTGGTTTATATGGAAACAAGATGTTGCTGGATATGTTGGTACTTAAAAGAAAATGGAAAACAAAAATTTGCTGTGTTTATGTGTTATGTCGACCCAGAAACAAAGCGCACTCTCCTGTAAAATTATATTTTATTAATGACAATATTAAATAATATAGTTTGAGTTGATTATTCCTCATGTGAAACTCAGGACTGCAGTGTTTATGGTCTTTAATTTCAATAAAAATCTCTTTCATTCAAACCATGAATGAAATAAAAACCCAGATCTGGGCTAAAATGGTGAACTTCTGGTGGTGATACTGAATTTTGTATGATCACGGAGAAATTATCACAGATTTCTCTCCCATTCCTTTCTTTCTATAAGACTCCCTACAGAGTCTCATAGAGACACTGACAGTTCGTGAGATGTCCTCATTTTGCTATTGCTTTGTGCATCGTTGCTGTGTGAAAGCTAATTAAGAACCAACAGGGTTCACTACAGCTCCTTCTTGTGCAACAGCTGCAGATGCATGCAGAAGGACTGCTACCTGACTGAAGGGCACATGGGCATGGTTTGCAACATATTGAAAATGAAGAAAAAGTCAGAAGTCAAGCACTCTTAGAGATGATTTTACACCTTTCCAACCCTATTTGTATCATAACTGAATATGTGTATACCTAGTAGTGCAGTATCTCATGCCCAGTTACTGTTTTACAGCTTATGATGTGACACATAAATGGGTTTATCAGGATTATGCACCAAATTCTGATATTAAATAACAACAATGATTAACAATAATAACATTATTTGAATTACAATGAGTTAGTGGACTTCTAGAACATCAAATTTTCATTTTTGTCAATGGCATGAGGAGCTGTATCAGCTACTCTACATTTCCAGATAATATTCCTTAAATCTGGTGCCTATAGACCATCTCTAAACTTACAGCATGATGCTTTATACTTAGTGACCTTGAACTTCCTTTATAAGCACTAATTCAGTCACTGCTTGGCAATGGTTATAGGCCCAGGTTTAAAGTGAAAACACTAAAACTACTGTATTTTTCACAGTAAAGGGAAATATGACCAATTTTGACAGTCCAAGAAGAGTGATGCAGGCTTGATATGTCTTTATAAATCCTGAAAACACTGGGGTTGACTAGCCATTTGAGGACACCCAAGATGGACTATCTTATTAGGGAATGGGAAATTAAGGCTTAGTAGATCGTGTACCAGGCAAATGACCTCAACACTTCACTAGTTGTGGGTACAGTGGCTCCAATTTGTACTGTTTCAGGATCTGCTTGCCATATTGTTTCATTCTAAGGATAGTCCTCAGTGGCTTTTAGAAACATTTTTCTGTTCCGTACAAAGCCTGTGAACAATTTCAGGAAACTATTTCAGGAGACTATTTTGGAGCTGACCATGAATTCAAAGCAAAATTCTAGGCTGGAGTAAATACTTTAGTCCAAAATTTCTCAAATTTGGACTATGATGAAACTATAGAAGATGCCACAGTTGCATAGGCATGACAACATCTTGAAATTTCACCAACTGAAATCAGTCTACCTGATACATCAGCTTCAGTACTGGGTTCTAGGTTGTTCTGATTTTTGGAGGTTAGACACATTGGAGATAAAGTGAACTCAAAGCTTGGGAAATGCAATTTTAAAATTCCAACATGATGAAATAGATTTTAGGCTACTTATAATGTTTTAAACTACTGTTACATTTAATAAATATGACCCAGTTTTTTCTAAATATCTTTTATTTATTTTAATAAACAGTCATTAGTAAGTGCATCTTTTTAAAAATGGTTCACTCAGGTTATCTTGCAAATGTCATCTTGAATAATTTTATTTGATGGAGATCATAACCTATATTTCTTACCTGCAGAATTACCGTGCATCTTTTGAAGTAGTCTCCTTATTTTATATTCTAGGAATACTTCATGCAGTTTGCTGTAGATAAGAGTCATTATAGAAAGATTTATGTGAGTGTAACCCCCTCAAAAATTAGATAAGCTCCATATCATCTCTTTTACGTGACAGACACTGGATGCCTGGTCTTCAGCAAGACTAAGACCCACCATTATTCCTGTCTGATTTCTGATATACAGTGCTGATGAAGCCCCAGAATCCTGAAGCTGCAAATGACACAGTAAATCAGGTATTCAGATAATATTAAAGTCTCTGCATGGCATTCTCTCATTCATAGTGTTACCTTTTCAGACTTGATTTTTAACCAGGGAACACATGTTGCCAACAATATGTGCTATCTAATGAGAGGTTTTTAAGTGTAGAGGTCCTGGGTCTGCAATTTCTATGCAGGCAGATGACCATGTAGAATGACACTGCCCCATCCAAGGCTGTCTATGCAGAGAATCCCTCTGTGTGGGCTTGTTGTAGGAATGTAGCTGCATGGTGATGTAAATTCATTCATAGAACTCCCATTGAGGTTCATGTCAGACTTAGGGCAATGGTCCTCAAGTGCAAAACTTTGAAGTTAAGTCAAAATAATTTCAGTTTATTCCTTGTCACTGATTTTAACATTTTCTTCATTAAAAAAGAACTAAAGTGCAATCTTACCACGGTGCTTGCAACCAGTAGTTTTAAAAAGTTGTGTTTATTCTGCTATTACTACTTTTCCAAGTAAGTCCTACATTTTGATTTCTGTTCTCTGCCAAGAGCTTTATCCCTTGGGAAATACTAGTCAAATGTAAATGATCTACCAGATTTATCATCTTTCTTAACAAAAGTGCAGTGTGTACTTATGAATAGGTATCAGAGAGCTGAGACAATGCCTTTATTTAATTATTAGAGTGATTAAAATCTGGCTGACATTTTTGATTGATTTTCTACTCCTCTGCACATATAAAAGCAGAGTGAAAAATAAGGTCTTGATATTCATCAGTATCTGTGATATTTAGCATTAATACTTGCAAGAGTTACTTTGATATCAGCCTAATATGCTTTCCAGAAACACATATAGACCATCATAGATTTTATCAATCAGCAATTGCCAGCATAATGGTAAATGCTCGTTCTTCGTTGTCAGAAGTTTTGAAGACTGTGTATCACCTTTAACAACATATCAGTAATTTTAAAAAATCCAAATGACTGATTCCATTTATTGGTTCTCATTCCACAAAGCTGTCTGAGCATCCACTCTAAAGTATATATGCAATCTAAAGAGCTGCTGATAGCATATGGATCTTCTCTGGAGAGCAATCTCTTGTTGAATGTCACAGTTTCTCATCATGAAGATGTTAGAGCCTCCTACCTAAAAATTTTACTACTTATTGCTGCTTAATTCAGACATTTGCTCCTCTCTATTATTGTCCAGTGACATAAAACTTTTTCAAAAATGTCATTATTGATACACTTGAGGGGCTGGATGCCATCCAGAGGGACCTGAAAAAGCTTGAGAAGTGGGCTCATGGAAATCTCATGAGGTTTAACAACCCCAGTATCAATACAGGCTGGGGAATAAATGGTTGAGTGCAGCCTTTCTGAGAAGGACCTGGGGGTCCTGGTGATCAGAGCCAGGGCATGAGCCAGCCATGTGCACTCACAACCCCAAAGGCCAAACATATCCAGGGCTGCATCAAAAGCAGTGTGGCCAGCAGGGTGAGGGACGGGATCCTGCCCCTCTGCTCTGCTCTGGTGAGACCCCACCTGCAGAGCTGTATCCAGCTCTGGGGTCCCAGCACTGGAGGGACACGGACCTGTTACAATGGGTCCGGGAGAGGGCTACAAACATTATCAGAGGACTGGAACATGTCTCTTATGAAGAAAGGCTGAAAGAGTTGGGGTGGTTCAGCCTGTAAAAGAGAGGACTCTGGGGTGACCTTATTGCAGCCTTTCAGTATTCTATGGATTCCTGTAAGAAAGATGGGGACAAGCTTTTTAGCAGGGCCCATTGCAACAGGGAGTAAGGGCTTTAAACTAAAGAGGGCAGATTTAAACACTGAACAGGTTGCCCAGAGAGGTGCTGGATGCCCCATCCCTGCAAACATTCAAGGTCAGGTCAGAAGGGGCTCTGAGCAACCTGATGGAGTTGAAGATGTCCCACCTCACTGCTGGGAGGTTGAACTCTATGACCTTTCAAGCTCCCTTCCAACACAAATTATTCTATAATTCTATGATAATCTTTATGGCAAATAATTATAATATCATAAAGACATAGTTTATATGGCCTCACTGTGCAACTTAGATTAGGTGCAAGATTGGAACTTCTGTCTCTTGAAGAAATCCTTTCACATTGTTTTGAAATGTGCTTAGGGTTAGTTTTATTTTCACATTTTAATTATTCAAACAAGTGTTTGCTTCGTTTTTTTACTATGCATCATCTTTGTGTCTGAGAAAGAAAGAAATAAAGTGAAAAAACAGCCTGCATAAACTTTATGCAGTTCTGTGGTTGTACTGTCAGAGTGCAAAATATATTCATTTGACTCTGCTACATAGCAAGATATCAGTACTTTTCCACTTTCCCATCCAAAAGGAAAAATTACACATATATATAGCGAAAGGTGAAAATCTCAGTGGACCAGTTGTCTGGCCATGTGCAGAGAGACCTGTGTGAGTGCTTGTTGTAACCCTGGGCTGCATCCAGCTGCTCAGATGACTTAGAGAGAAAGTTCATATTCTGCAGGTCCTTGTTTGTTGTCGTGTCACCCTCCAATGGTCAGATCTCCAGAGCAGCTTAAATTCTGCATTAAATTAAGTGTTAAAACAACTCAACAATTTTTACCAGTTCTCCAGTATCATTTCCCTGTGAGTATGCATGAACTATCTAATATTCATGGCTGCTGTCTGCAGCTTGTCAAGTTGTGCTGGGAGTGCTGAACAGCAATGGAAGAAGATATGGAATAATCTCTGAAGGAGAATATTGCTAACAGTATTTGCAGATCCTTGAAGTATCTGCCTAAAGTGATAGCATATCAGTGTGTGGCTGAAGATAGTACATACAGGGGAGAGGCCAAAGTGCCAGGCTGTAACAAGGAACTGTGCCCTACCAGCTGAAATATCCCACAGCACAAGTGCTGCATCCCATTTTCTCCCTCACTCTCTGGAGTATGGCATGCCAGACAACTGCCTGACCAGCTGGGAATGGTGTGTGTGATGACAGACAGGGAGACAGAAAGGACTGGTGTGTTGATGGGGAAATAGGAGTCAGTATTCTGTGACATAAACCTCATAATCTGTCTGTGAGGTTTGAGGGCGGGTGGGCTTGCCACCTCAGAGTCCCAAAGCAGTTAGCTCCTCTCATCCAGTTGCCCTCATGTCATGTTGGTTTATGATAGTGGCTGGTGAATACTACAAGCATATAGTTAGTACTCCTGCAATACAAGTACATGAATGACCATCTTTTTCATGTTTCCCGCACCCTCTGTGTGCGTATCTTTGGGAAATGTCCACAGAGAAACCTCTTTCAAACTAGTGTAGATACTATATATTGATTTTTCAACTTTTTAGTGCCATCCTACGGGCATAATCTTGGTCCTAACTGAGATTTGTAGGACAGATTTTACATCAAAAATCTTTTTTTCTTCCATAGAGAAGTCCATATTGAAATTATGAGATCAGTGGCCTTCTAGATTCAGGATATTTTCTGAAACAAGTAGGTTGATCCTTAATGACTTTGAGCAAGGGCAACCCAGCTGAGAGTGTTTGTCTACCCAGAAGGAAGAGCCATTGAACTCAGCATTGTCAAGATCAGGCCTTAGATAATTGGCCTGAAGGTTTGTGTCACATTTTGATATTATTATATCTTTCCTGCTGACTTCCTTGACCTCATTACCCTTTTTTTTTCTTTTTTCTTTATTTTTTTTTTGTAAAATCACCAACTGTACAGTTTGGCTTATTTAGTTATAAAGCATAAAGGGGACTAATGATAGAATGGTCAAGTGTTTTGTTCTGTAAAAAAAAGAACAAGCATCTGGAAAGCAGGTAAATGCTCCTCAGGGTGTCTGCAATCATACAGCTGGGAAGCACTGCTGGCCCTCATTCCGTCACAGATGTATGATCTACTAATGAAAATCGCAAATGCTCCCTCCTCCACTGTTGCCCTCTGGAACAAGAAAAGGATTCTTGAGATAGCATTAAAATGACCACCTTACATTTAAAGCTTTTCTTATGCTGAAAGCTGATGAGTGTTTGCAATTTCGAAGCACTTTTTGAGTGCCTAACAGTGAAACCCATTTAACTCTACATTTAGAAGGCAAAGCCCACCCAAGCAGTTTAATTCTTTCTACAGCTTTCCTGAAACTGTTGCAATCTATGTGACAGGGGATGGGTATCAGGAAAAAGTGTTGGGAATTCTGATGTTACAGTTAAGCCTGTTTTGTAGTCTTTCCTTGCAGTTTATTGCAGAGACAATTCTCCAAAGTCTAAGATGAAAAGATTTTAAAATTTTTATTTCTTTTTATATAATTGAGCTTTTGTTGTCATTTGCACAGGACAAATTCTAGACACATTTTGAGAATGCTGTGGCCTTGTGTACCTTTAAATCTCAATGGATGGAACTGGGCACTGGTGCCACTTGGTGATACTGGACACATGAGATAAGTGTGACGAGCAAATTGTATCTAAATGGGCAATTTTCACATGACTCCTGGAGTGGCCACTATTGCTGCTGCAAGAGTTTTGTCTGGAATAGAATTCATTTTCTTCATTCATGCCTTGGATTCCTGGGGATGGCTTGAATGCTCACGTGTCCATGGAAAGTGGTGAATGAATTCCTTTTTTTGTTTTGTTTGTGCACGTGTTTTTTGTTTCATGTGTTAAACCGTCTTTACCTCAACGAAAGAGTTTTCTCACTTCTACCCATCTGATTGTCTCCCCTATCCCACTGGGGAGCAGTGAGCAAGCCCACTGGGGTTGAGTGGCTGACAAGGGTTAAACCACAGTAACTGTTTTGTGGCATGTTTCCAGGACATCAAAGAAGGCCATCTACTAAAAGAATTGCAGCAAAGACTCCAGTCTCAGAAACCACTGAATGTAGAAATGGTCAGCAGTGCTTCAGTGGTTTGCCCTTGTTGCACTATGACGTAACACTCAGGAAATCTTGACGAGAAAATTATTGTCAAATATGTTTATTCTTCAAGCTAAGCTGGGAATTACCAGCACTAAAACTGCTTAATTTCCACTCTCTCAATCATCTGCAATGTGATTCAGCTGTGTGGTAAGACCTCTCTTTAAACTTGCTCACCTAAGCCGCGGCTGCCTCAGCAAAGTAGCTGCAAGCTACAGGATGCAAGAGTCAGAACACACTTGAGAAGCAGTCAGTACTCAAGGAGACAGGAGAAGCACAAAATGGGGTTATATCAGCTGCACTGTAGGAATGAATAAAGTATATAAAAAAGAAGAATACCTAGATAGTTCAGTGTCCATTCACAGGCATCAACAAAACGATGTTTTCTGGAAATAGATGTTGGAGGACATAGACAAAGAAGTAAGGGTTTTTTGTTTTCCAAGCTGAATACCTCTGATAAGCTTGGTTATTCCTCATTTTAATGCCATTTGATACCTTTAATACGGGTCATTGTCTCCTATGAATCTTTTTGAGATGGAAACCAGACTTGCATTTCCCAAGATGATGTTATAGAACAAATTTTGTACTGTAGCTTAATGTTTTGTTGTATTGTCTATTCCTTTTCTAATAATGTATTTTGTTTGGTTTGTTTTTGTGTCCATTTTTGATCATTTGGCTGCCTAAGCTGATGTTGAAGTAGCTGTGTTACTGTGGTGATTTGAATGCACCACCATTAGCCTTCTGTGTTGCTAATTTCTTTATATGGAAGAGTTAAAATTCAACATCCCAAATTCTGTTTAGCCCAGAACCTTCTAATTTATACTAGTAAGCAAAGCAAGCAAATATTTTTTATTTCAGAGGCTAAAATGAAATGTCCTTAGCTTCTCGTAAGGTTTAACAGCAGGGACTAAGTCAGGACTTAATGTGAATGTACAGCAACAGCAAAACCCAGTGGGATAGGGGAGACCTTTAGAAAGGGATGAGAATGTCCTCCAGACTTTTGAGGTGAGTTATTATCAGGAGGGGATAATTCTCTCTCCAAAATTTTTAATGTATTATTTTTTGATCTTGCAAAGTACTTCCTGAAGGTTTTCGAAGCTGCTTTGCAGCAGATCACAGTATCTTTATGTTTCTAGTAACTATTTTTAAAAAAGAATTATCTATTTAAAATTTTAATCAATGTGTGTAGGTTTTAAATTACAAGTAGTCTAAGATGGAGGTTTCAAGCACTACTTCCTAAAATGCAGTTGAATTATCCTTTTAATGTTGATAAGTAGCATAATTTGAATCAGTGGAACTCCATACTGTGGCTAGATTTTATAGTATCAAAGGTTTTGTTATTATATTTTTACTCTTTATTTGTAAATCCTGGATGATATCTAGCTCTCCATAACCTGGGGGCAAATAACAGAATTTTTGAAGGTAAATAAAATACAGTTAATTAGTCTTATCAACTGAACACATGACTTTATAAAAACTTTTTTTTGTGAATGCTATGTGCTACAAAGTTCTTCAAATTCCTAAGAAGATATCTTCCATGTTCTGGGTGCCTTTATATTGGACTGATAGAGAGAGTACTTTCTCACACTAGTTGCATGTACTTAATTTTTTTTATTCCTTCTTCTATTTTCCTTTTCTTTGACATTAGAGAAATGTGATGCTACTGTAGATATTACAGTTTGTTGTTGGCTTATTCCCCAGAAGATACCCTGCAGTCATATCCAATAAGTTCACTGACTAGAGGTTTGAAAAGAAAAGCCTTGCACACCACTGATTCCTTTATGGAAAAGAGGCTGTGTTCTGTTCTGGATTGAAGAGAAGGAGGAATGTCCAGGTCTTAGTGTTATAAATGGAGTCAGAAACCTTTATGAAAAAGGTTAACTCGTTTATTAAAAACAGCAGCTGGAGAGGAGAACTGGGGTAGGCCCAGTTCCCGCATGACAATCCAGAGAATACCCAAGAAATAAAACAACCACACAGCACCAAAACCCCCTCCCTGCTCCCTGGCCACCCGAAAAAGGCCCCCTCCTCCCAGAGATGCAGTCCCTTTATCTCCCAGTCCCGATGCTTGCTCCTGGAAGACCGTCATTTACTCCTTTGCAGTCTTCTGATGGGCCCATTGTTGGCTAATTGTCCTGGGTGTCGACTTGGGATGCTTTTGGTACTTCTTATCAACTCAGAGAGTCTTTGTTGTTTTATTATCTGAAAATAAGAAACTCCAGCCTCCCTTCCCGTACATTCAAATGCTTTTAACAACTTAATAACTTTACATTACATTACTGGCCCAAGAAAGCCAAAATTGTTCGTAACATTAGGGTTCTGATTTAAAGGAGGGAGATCTCAAGAGAGTATATTTAACATTCTCCTCTTGAACTATCTTTAAAATTTTTATTGTTAGAGTCAACTGGAAACAGGTGGGCTAAGTGCATATCCTGATGGTTTTCTTATTTTTTGGATAGCCTGATCTATTTCTTTCATCCTTTTTACTATATTTTAAGCTTAACTAATTGTATGATAGTATTGGTCCCCAAAACATATAGGAGCTTTTAAGGTTCTTCCTTGCTTGCACTTGGTCCTTCATAGTATCTGGGGGAAGTTTGATGGCTCTTCTCTCTATCTTTAAAGATGCAGAGAAGTAAAATAATACAAAGACATATTTCTATGAAAAGAAAAATCAGTGTGAGGATTTGAGTCGTGAAATTAAAGATAACTCTTAATATCTAACAAAATACTTTTCTAGCACCACAAATTGCAAATGAAGTGTAATATCATTCTCTGTTTGCTAAATGGAAAGTGTGATACCAGCTTACTGAAGTAACCTCAATATTGCAGTACTTCAGTTAACCTTTAAGAAGAACAAAGTGTGTCAAACTCAAACAATTATGCTTGGAACAAGAGGTTTGATTACTCAACCAGAGGCCTCTAGCTTTTAAGTTAATACAGTAATTTTGAATCTGCACTTGCAGTGATCTTTATAAATATTGCTTCATAGTTTAGTTTTCTGAAAGTCTTGTCAGGAAACAATTATAAAAGACCAGCTTCAGGCTTAGTGTAATTAAATAAAGTGAGTGAAACTACACCAATGAGGCATTTGGCTCAAAATTACACTGCTGTCTAAATGAAAATATTAAGTGTGCAGCTGGTTTTA
Organism: Platysteira castanea; assembly: GCA_013397175.1. Lineage (NCBI taxonomy): Eukaryota > Metazoa > Chordata > Aves > Passeriformes > Platysteira > Platysteira castanea. The sequence goes on from VYXC01011445.1 coordinate 656,116, forward strand.
ATTATATAACAAGAGAAAAATTATGTGTGGACATTTCTAGAAACTATTAAGGGCTTATGACTCCATTAGAGACCCAGAAAGCATCCACTGACATAGGGTAAACATCCCAGTTGGCACAAATTGCCCCTCTGTCATTCCCTACACTGTACAGATTTCCACTCTGGGCGCTATGATAGACAGGGGAGATGCAAGTTTCTGTTTTGCAACTGTACTAAGGTTCCTGTCTTTTGCTGCCAGTTTTCCTTATGTCCCTATATGTAGCCAAGAATTATCACAGCTTTCAGTACTGCAACACTGCAGACTTCAAAATCTGGAACAAGATCATATTTCAGTGCTAGATGACTGCTTCCAAAGGAGAGAGAATGCCACCACTGTCATATCACACATTAGCTACAGACATAATGAGCTTAGAACTTGACTAGGAAATTGGAAGAACAAGGAAACCCTTGACCTCTGCAGTTCTGAAACTCATAGATGAGATGCTTATCCATTTATTTTGCTAGTAGAAGGAGAGAAGGCATAGTTTGATGGTATGCTCATAGTTTACCTACAAGAGGACACACATGCAGTGGTTATGATAATTTTTGTAATAAAAACAAATGAAACCTGCTTGAAAATCCACAGGATTGATTGTTTACCTGTCACAATGCAGAATCTCCTGATTTTCACAAATCACTCCTTACTAGGCTGGATGGGTGTGCCAGGGTGACTGTACAGAAAGGCTTAAGAATGCATTCAGGAAGGTGTCAGCCCATCTGCAGAGCTTGCTGCTGACTCCCTCAGCAGGGTGACTAGTTTGCATCCTGTTTTGAGGTGTCTTTTACCTCAGGCTATTCAGGGTAGCTGAAAGACAAATGATGTGCTTCCAAGAGCAAAAAAAAAAACATAGGCACACTTAACCACAGCTCCTAAGTTCCTCTGTGAAGCTGTGCCAAAATGCAAATAGGACTGCATGAACTAGAGACCAAGGACGTGGAAAGCAGGCTATAATAAGCAAAGTAACCAGCAGACTGAGTAGATTACAGGAGCTATCCATGGCTGACCAAGAACAAGGAACAATTGAGATTTATTAGATTTTTAGGGCTTCTGAACTCTAGGAGAATATTTCATGTGAGTTATGTTTTCATCATGTGCATGCTTTTAATGTGAAAACTTACTGTTTCCTGGGGATAATGTAATTATATCTAGTGAGGAATAAAAATTGAAAGCACACATTGTGTGGGAAAGATTAATTGCATGAGAGATTAACAAAGGCCATTATAAATGAGAAAGATAGCTTGACAGGAATTTCTTGGATTAAACAGTTAAGTTTTCCCTCATAACTCTTAGTTGTAGGATATTCACTGTTTTTGGAAATATGGTGTACAAGACAATGTAACATTTCTTCAGAGAATGCTTGAAAATATTTTGATTATACTGTACCAGCTGGCCTTATATACACATATTAACAGGCCATCAGTTTAAAAATGGATCTAAGTCTTAGCATTAGCACATCTGATTAATTCAAGTCTATGCATGGGTTAATACACAAACATAAATTAAATTTTTTCTTTGGTCATATGGACAAATTTCAAGGAAGTACAAATGGCTATATGGTTATAAGTAGACTTTGAAGTTCTGCTTGCCCTATCGGAATCAGTACAACATGGCAACAGGGAAATTTTGGAGGATGGCTTGTTAGACCAAGTAAGAAGGAAGGAAACACAGATTCACAGCGGCATGTACATGCAAGCTTTGTAGAAAAGTTACAACAAATACAGTTACTGTCCTGATCTTGATTGTTCATTGATATACTTAACTGGATTAGGGTTTTTATAAGAAATTTTAATGTGATAGTACTTTTCTTAATGTCTCTGGTTCTTAAAACACAGAAAACTTGTGCTAAACAATGTAGTGAAAACAGAGTGTAACTACCCACAATATATATTTTGCTTATGTGAATATATGCCTGGATATTGGAGAGAAGTCCCAAATCTGTTTATTGATCTTATTATTCTAAGCATCAGTAAATAATGAAGATACAAATTTTCCAATAGATATTAGTATCAATGTCCTTGTCTACTTCTAATTTGTTATATTGCTGTAAAACCCACTTGATGAGAATAGAAATTGTCAGTAACTCTTACTTTTTTCTGCAAAGTATCAGAGAATCATCTAATACCTATGAAAGATAAGGAAATACTGCTACTCACATTTACATGTGCAGAATTGAAATGACACTATTTATTTCTGTAATGCCACCTATCTCAAAAAAGAAAAAAAAAAGGTCTGGAACCACCCTGAGCTGCCACTTAGCTCCCGAGATGCTGCACATGCTTCCAGACACCTATGATTTTACTCATGAACATATGCAGGTGTTCCTCTGAAACAGCTGAGCCTCTCTCATCAGATGCCAAAGGCTCATCCTCAAGAGGTCTGGAAGGCTGCGTGAATTTACAGAGAAGCCTCTCTGATTCACGTTTTGCCACTAATTCCTTTAGAGAAGCAGATAAAAAACCTTTTACACCAGTATGAACAGTGTTTTAGCCTCAGAAAGAAACCCGTTGAAATTTTGTGAACTATAATAGGAAGCCTTTGAAGGACTTCTGATTGAGACTTCTGGAAGACTTCAGCACTGTTTTCCCTAGCTCCTGGATTCAATGAGGCTTAAGCAAGACTGCTATCAACCTGTTCAGACGTTGGCAGTTTGTGCAGCATGTGCAGGAACAGTTGCAACTACCTGGGGAATTTCAGTCTAAGCAAAGAAGCACGCGGGTATTTTAATTGCTTGGACTCATGAGTTGGAACAATTTACGCTGCAAAACTTGGCCAAGTAACCATAGTCTGCCTTGCCATCAGCTGCACAGCTCACTGAATTTCTTCTGAACTCCCATAATTTGCAGTCAGACATCCTAAGGTAATCCATAACTCATGTTGTATATGGCCCGCAAACGCATGCCTTATTTCAAGAACCTGAATCCTATAACTGTGCAGCAAAGCAGTCAAGTGCATGTTCATCTCCTTGAAGTTAGTGGGAGCTGAGAACAGAATTTTGATAAAATGTATATCTGAGGGCTTTGTTAAAGCAGGATTCAAAGAAGTTCCTTTTGCATAGTCTTTTTCTGTGAAGCCTACAGTCTGCTGTATTGCATTTCAATAACTCTGTTTTGTTGATAAATCTGTGCAATTATTCTCAGCTGTAAATTTTCATAGTTCCAAAATGTATTGGTTTAAAAAGCAAAAAGCAGTAGTTAGCATTGGGTTCATAATAAGTAGACTATAGAAGGGGCAAAATTAAATAAATTATAATTACTTCAATAAGGAGGAAGTAATCATTGCATTTATATTGTCAGCTCTACTTAATTTGTACATGAAAACCTTCTAGAAATTTTATATAGCACTTTCAGCCTCTTAAAGTTAGGATTAATTAACTTTTTTATTTATTAATAAAAATTATCTTCAAGTTATTTTAGCATATAGCTATGGGGGTTTTTAGTTTTGTCTTGATTTTTACACCCATCGATAGCGTAGCAGACACTGAAAGTAGTTTAGAGACAACACTAACATTTCTATATGACTAATGTTTTTAAATATCATATACTGAAGTATAAAATACTACAATATGTTTGTAAAGACTAGAATGACAAAATATAGGTCTCACAATAAAGTTGAAGTAATAATTAAGATAGTTTCAACACTAATGATTTAACTTGTGGTAGGTACTGACTTGCTGCAGTAGCCTGCTACAGATACATTTGTCCGTCCTCTTTAAGATTCTATGTTCTGTGCATGACTGGTGACATTGAGAGTATCCGTACACATACAAACATAGTTAATTGAATTAATAATGTGGTTGATCATTTAGTTTCCTTAGTTTCATTAAATTCCAGTTCTTAAAAAAAGTTTCTCAATTCACAACAATGTTTTTCCCATTTGCTAAATAAAATAATTCAGATGAAATTCCTTATGTCCTTCATTTGGTGAGATCAGTCAAAAAATTACATATTTTGATCAATTTTTACTATATATATACATATTTTCTGTATATATAATAGAAAGACAAGTTTAAGTCTTACATATAGTCAGTAAAGACTGCCTGGTAGAAAATTTAAGCCAGGACAAAAAGGATATTTCTCTAAGAGGCACATTGAAAAGAGTGCTCATTTAGTACTTGATACAGAGCTCCTCCAAGATCCATCAGTTGAATTAACCTAGGTCTGTTTTTTGGCTGCCATCAGTGATGATTGTTCCACTTCAGGCGGAACTTAACAGAGTTGGAATGAATCCTTGTTTATAGTTCTTATAATTAACATTCAATTACACATTTTTGCTCTTAAATATTTGGTTGAAAATGCCTTCCTTGTCACTCATTACCTCAGTGGAGACCCATCTTTGGCAGCTTGAACTCAAGGCATTTAACCTTTTGGAGCATTACTTCCACAGGTGTATTCCAAAGAGATAAGCTGAGGTCCAAACTGTTCCAGTTTATGAAATGACTCCTTCTAAGTGGAAGGGAGTGTTTTGAAGACATGGCTACCTTATCCTAGTTGACTTGTGGTTCTCAAAGACAATTATCTTCTGTAAGCTAAGTGAACACCGTTTTCATCTTGGCAATTAATGAACTACAGAGAACACAATATCTTATTATTATTGGTGATAAAAGAATAGAATCCAGCTATTAGTGTCTGGCTAGATTTACTTTGAACCGGCAGCAAGAGAAAATAATGACACTGTAAAGTAAGGCTACTAAAAGTTTAACTTAATTTAAATAGAAATTATCTTAAATTAATGCAGTTTCTTACATCTTTATGAGCTCAATTTTCATCAAGAGATTTGCATCCTTTGGTGATTTTCAGATAGGAGCTAGTTGCACTTCTAATTATGGGATTTAACCCCCATAAAAAGATGCAACTATGCCAGAGCTTCACACTCTGCTCACTTAATCACTGCAGATATTGACTTTTTGGAGACATAACTGAAGATGAATGTTTGAGCTTCTGCATTCTGTTTATGCAATGCAAATTTCAAACCACACTACTGACACCGGGATTCCAGGCCACTGAAAGGAAGGGTCTGAAAGGAGGATGTGAGTCAGCAGTGACCATCTGAATTGGCAGGTTTGCTGTTTCAGCAGTTAGAACGTGGTATCCACCAGGTTAGTCTCAGTCATCCTACCAATTTTCAAAAAGACACTAAACATTTTATTTTATTTGCCAACTCCTCCTCAGAGTATCAATCTGTACTCTAAAAATCTCAGCAACAACTTCTGTCATGCTATGACAACCAGAAAGTGAATTTTCACTGTTTAATATGCCCTCTTACTCTTAAAGCTTGATGAACGACTTCCTGGCTTTGAATTGTGATACCATCTCTGGTGCAAGCTAGAGACTGCATTTAGCAAATGGCCACCTAACTGTGAATTCAGGAGAAACCATGTGTGTCGCCATTGCTGGGAGTTTACATATCTATCAACACTTGTTTAATGCCACGTCTCTCTCCACATGCTGACCTGACCCTGTTTTCACATGCTTAGCTTTATCATCTTTGTAAATATCTCCATTTATATCCTTGCACATTGAAAATTTGATCCCACTTTATCACTTAGAAATTGGATAAGGATTAGCAGGAGAGAAAACTCAGTGCAGGAAGCCCACAGCACAGTTTTAGATCTTTGCCGTCTCATAAAAGAAAAAGCTTATAACAATTTTCTAATGTTTTGTCTCAGTGGTAAAAGAATTGGGATAGTCATTCAGCAAAAAGAGTTAATACTGGTGTACCAAAGGAAATGTCAACATCCCCCTTGTCATGAAAACAAGAACTGGCATTTAGGAGATGGAAGAAATTACAGCTAAACAATTTAGCACTCTGTTGTCTTTCTGTAAAAGATAGCAATGCCAAGGATTTCTGGAAGGTTCTGTGTACAGTGCTTGTAAGGAAGATTGCTGCAGCCAGTGAATCTGTAGGAAACAATTACAGTGTGATTGGGCAAGAAAGAAAGATGATTATTTACAAAAGGCAGAAGTCACAACTTATTTTCTCAAACAGTTGATATCTTTCTCAGCAAGATAGAACTTTTAATATATATATATTTAACTAATGATTCCAGTCTACCCATTACTTTTCTCCACCTGTCAGCATCTTCAGATACACTGCATGGTAAGAGAAATGAGTATCCTATAAAACAAGTAATGTGGGGTAAATGGCTTTCTGAATTCTATGAAGTTTTTCAGTAGTTAAAGGAAAGCTGTATTCTAATCGTTACACACAATACAGAAAATAATCTTTGCTCCTGGTGGTTGCTGTATTTTGTCTGAACTTTTATAGTTAATAAATAAATAAATATAAGAGACGCTTTTTTTTCTTTCTGCATAGTTACAAGGTAGGAAGTGTTACAATAGCACTGCTAGTCTGTTTCCCAGGTGGCAATTCTTCACGTTGGTTAGTGGAGAGGACAGTGATTTTTCTGTAGCAAAAATTAGCAAAGCTGAAAATACTTTGGAAAATGTTACCTTTAAAAGTTGCTATTAAAATTACATATGATTAGTATACTTGGAAAATGGCATCTTCAACATAGTGAGTTATCTGAAATCGTGTAAATGAAATATTTTTTTCCTGTAGTGAGCAAGATAAAAATGAAATATAAATGATGCAAAATCATCGTTAGGAAAGAACAAATGCATCAAGAATCTAAAAGCACTCTAGTACTTGAAAAGAGGGGAAATTTAGGTGTCTAAATTCAATGTTACTGTGGGTTTAAGCTTGTAAAATTATTATTTTAAAAACAATAAGACAAAGACACACCAAATATGGAAATTATGATGGCCATAGTCATAAATTCTTGGCCATAAAAACTGGCCAAGGTGATTTTATGCAATTATAAAGTAAATATATTGATCAGTTAGACAATTAAATGAGACATTAAGGATTTACATTACTGCAAATGCTCCCAAGAGTTTACTAATTCAGAGTGCAACTAAGTTATTTATATGGATTGATTAAAAATATATGAAGATATTAAGTGCTTTGTAACTATAATGCCTGAAAAATTGCTTTACAGATAGGTGCTACAGTATTTTTAAGTAGAAATGCTGAAAGCAGAAAACTGCAGTGTAAAATGTAAGCATGCTATTTTTTTTTCAGAGAGAGGAGGGCCTCTTTCACTCTTTTCCTTTTCTCCACAATAGTTTTATGAGGTCTCAGTGTTGTAGTCCACTGTAAACAGTGTTTTTTAATAAACCATTATCTTACTTCATATAACAAGCAGCCATAAACAGATCCTTACTGATCTGAGAGCTTACACAATGCCACTTCACATAGAGATACTGTGTACCAAAAGCAGTATGATGACGTTAGCACTACAGCATGTGCTTCATTAATAAAAGTATTAACTCTACCTCTCACCATGCAAAATGAATTTGTGTAGGGCAATCCTAGTAAATTTATACAGATCCTCATTCTGGAAGCAACCCAATTGCAGCTTTTTCATTTTCTCCTGTAATGTGAGGAGATGCCCAGAACTTAAAGATAGCAAATAATATGTTTAAATGTGCTGAAAGTAGCAGAAGAGACAGGAGGAGAGAGAATGCCTGGGACAGTGAAGCAGGCTATTACCATACATTTGCTTATGGAATTGCCACCATCCTTATGATCGTGTGGCAGCTGCCAGCTTTATAATTCTTAGAATGCAATTCTTATGCGCTTTCTGGTTGCCCTCACCCAACTATAAGATGAAATTAATGACGTGGACATTAAGCATTAAATTTACTAATACTTCACAAATATATTCATCATGTCAGGCGATGTGGTTTTGATATTGCTTTAAACTTTTCCTAGCTTCAAAGAAATTTAAAGGAAAAAAATAATGCCAACTACATTGCACATTTGGGTTTTTTTTTTTCCCCTAATAGAAAGTAGAAGTGACAGTGTTCATGGAACATAATTGTGATAGCAGTAAAACGCTAGTCAAAGTTTGGTTTCCAAAATACAACTTAATGCATTCTGTAAGAAATGGTGTCCTAAAAGTATTCATTTTCCCTGTGCAAGCCTAGGATGAATGCAAAAACAGAACCAAAAAAAGACAGGAGTGTAGGAGATAGTTACAGATGATGTCTTAAGCAATAATGTCATACTAACTGCTTAGCCATCAAATGTTTGGTAGCAGTCAAGAAATATGTAGTTTTGAGGTGACTAAGTAAGATGCCAAGGTTATTCATTTGCAGATGTTTTGGAACACTCCTTCCATGAAGGAAGAAGTCCTTTGATTTGATAATTGAAAACAAAAGCTAGCTGAATGCAACAAGAGACTGGAAAATCTACCGTACTTCTTTTTGCTCAGATGAGAGGGGATGAAGTATCTAGTTTTGTTATTTATTCATATGACTCTCTTCCTTTTCCTCTAAAACTTATTGAAAATGTTTCACTGTATTTTCTTCATTCTCATTATACCACCTAATGAATAAAAAAGATGGATTTTAAAAATAAATTGGATGAAATGGGCAGCCAACATAGGCCAGTGAATAACACATTACATGCCTTTTCTGCTGAAGTATTTGGGGGATTGGGTTTTGGTTTTTGTTGTTTTCTTTTTTTAATGTCTCCATTGAATATTAATGGTGGAAATTGATTTGGTCTTTTGTCTGACATTTCTGGATTGTGACAGTTTGCCTGACTAAAGAGATTGATACAATCGACCAATCAATGTATCTGAATGGTATTGACTGATTGATCTAGATATGTATCTATCTGCAAAAGCAGGAATGCTTTTGCATTTCTGATTTATCTGACAAAAAATTGAACAGAAATCATAAATCTCACAGAAAATTACTGGACTGCATGTTTAATATTCTTCAAGATCTTTTTGTTCTGCCCTCAATCAGGTACAGGCAAATAACCTCAGCATATTCCTCATATGTACTCTACTAAGTATGCACACAAATTTTTTTCAACTGTTTGGATTCTGTACAACATATGGACAAAAAAATGAACACCAAAATGAATACGGAACGAGTTCAAGTGGTTGAACCAATAAACAAGGCTACTGCAGCATGCAATCAAGTTTATTATGTACATGAACAATAAACCTGACAAATGGAGTGCTGAATAAGTAAAGTATTAGGAACCATTTGGCATTGCTCTGTATTTTGTGTTTATGTGTTTTAAACATATTTCACTATTTGAAATTCCTTCTAGAGTAACCTGCTGTGCTGTCCAACTGGATAAGTGATTTATATTGGTATATCAAACAGAGTAATGACATTTAGAGAGGAAGAAGGAACTGTGTGGCAGTGCTACTTTACTCCCTCCTGGAGCCTCACAAAATGTCATTTGTGCCATGCTGAGTGCTGTTTATTTTAAAATAAGAGACATTTACAGGTTTGACTCCTAAAGTGCTCTGAGACAGTCTAATAAAAAGGCATGAACAAAAAATAAATACAAGAATTGCATGATTTTAAGGCAGCATCACCAATTTCCAGCAGTGCCAGAACCAACCTCTTTGTATTTCATAAGAGCAGAGGAGGCTGTCTCAGACTACAAGATGCTTTTCTGTAGTTTAACATGTGGTTTCACCATAAGTTAAAGCAGAACTAATACTGTAACCCTTACTTAGAGGCCTGCCTGAGGTGCATGATGTGGCTGCTCTCCCTGCATTGGTTCAAGCAATTGAATGTAGTAGAGTTGAAGAGTAACTCTTAATCAGGAAAAACAGGTTTCATTTTCAGTGGGATCAATGAGTGTATTCAACATCTTAGGTGGCTCCAGAATCATAACATGGTTTGGGTTGGAAGGGACCTTAAAGACCATCACCCAAGCCACCTACCATAGGCAGGGACACTCTTCACTAGACCAGGTTGCTCAAAGCCTCAATCCAACCTGGCCTAGAACAGTTCCAGAGACAGGCCATCCACAGCTTCTCTGGTCAGTGTCTGTTCCAGTGCCTCACCACCCTCACAGTAAAGAATTTCTTCCTAAAATCTAAATCTACCCTCTTTCAGTTTAAAGACATTTCCTTTATCCTACCACTACATGCTCTTGCAAAACATCCCTCTCCAGCTGTCTTGTATGTTCCCATCAAGTACTGGAAGGCTGCTATAAGATCTCACAAGAGCCTTCTCATTTCCGGAATACTTTTTTTCTGCCCAATAGTTCATACCGTTAGTTACAATTTCTTAACCACTATTGTATCTTTCAGGGGCAGGAGGGGTGTTTTGTTTGCTTTGGTCTGGATTTGTTTCGGTATTCTTTTTGTTGAAACATTTTCACATTTTCAGTAAGAATTTTTTTTTTCATGTGTTGCATGGTGGCCTCCATAGTGATTTCAACTAGGAAAGGATTAAACTGAATGAGGCCAGAGACTTGGTTTGCATCCAGAAAATAATGCAGTCACAGCACTATTTATACAGTCAATAAGCCCCTGCATCTCATGAGGTATATTTTTTTCTCTCCTTTACAAGTCATGTAGAATGTATCAGAAGACTCCCTCTGTTTTTGCCATCCTATACAGAACTGAGTAAAGAATGAAAACATTGTAGAAGAGTTCATGAACTTTCAGGAATGTTTCATAGAAATAATTTAATAGAAAATGAAACTTATCATCCTGTGTGTGTTCACACCTTAATTTAGGTGTAGAAATTTCTATTACTATCTCACTGAGATTTACTTTTTTTTACTTGTATGAATTCCCCTGAAATCTATCTGATCCCTTTATTTCAAAGTGGCGTGGAAACGGTGCTTGTGGCAGAGGATAATAGATTTCTCTAAAAAATAGGTAAAAGATAAGGGTCTGCCCCTTTACGCATTATTTTTTCCTATTTATCAAGGACTCACGGTTAGTATATGTAAATGGTATTGTGAGAAAAACGGCTATAAGAACATGTTTTGTTTTTTTTTTAAAACATGCTTTGCTTTGATTACTTCAAATGGAAATTGTTCTTAAGATGGGAAGAAAAAGATTACTTTATACCACTTTCTACATGTGGTCACAAGAGTCTTTGAAATAGTTACAATGTCTGAATTACTAGACTTTAGTTGTACTATATATGCATAATTGTGGGCACAAATCAAGCATGATTTTTTTTCCTGTGTGTTATTACACGTCTCCTTAATCTCAAAATTAGACTGCTCTGTGGTTTCTCAGACACAAAATCTAACCCCTCTGAAGACAGGCGGGTAATGTAAATTCTGGGATAACAAAGTGCTGTGATTTGGAGGATTCGTCAATGGTTATTGGCAGTTGTGGGAAGGGATTTCCAACTACAGTGGCCTTCATCACATCCAAAAAGTTGGAAAAAATTAGTACTAATGAGCATAAACACCTCTGATAACTGTATTATATTCCGTGAGCATGAAAATCTTTCCTTGTAAAATCCATCACAGGATTACTGATAAACCTGAACACCAAACCATCTTCATAACAAGTGACGGAAGATAAGCTCCTCCACCAATAAGTATCATGCAAGTAAATTAGGATTTTGTTCTTAGTCACACTGTGTAGTAACCTACCTCTTCTGTTAACCTTGTGGTATCTTAATGTTTATACCTCTCTCTTGGCATTCACAGTGTCCAGAAATGCACCTTTGAAATTATGCCTGTTTGTGCTATTTCTACTAATCACGAGACTGATTTTCATCTCCTTCATAATTCTCAATTTCAGAAACAGCTATTCAGATAAGTATGTTGATATTTTCTTCATTGCTTCCACCATAAGGGTCAGTGCACATAACCTGAGGGGGGTTGCATGTGTAAATTACATATTCTGCACAATATATGCTGTGCAAATACATGTGTTTATAATATCCCAGCACTGAATTATGCATTTTGCCTTATTTAAAAGGCTGAAGTATCCTGCACAACCGACTGAAAATTTCTTCTCTATTTAATGTACTTCTTGGGAGAAAAGACCATTGAGAAAACAAATATATTAAATCTGCCCACAGATTTTTCTCATTTGAATTTTTTGTAATTTATATTAACTGTTCCAAGACTTTTCCTTTTTTTTTGGAAAAACAGTATATGGGCAGCTAAAACTACATTCATTGCTTATGAATGTTCCTAAGATCAGCAAACAAAATATTGCTGCAGCAAATTCCCATCTTTTATTTCAATTGACTGAGAGTGAATATGGGTCCAAATGTATCGCTGACATTTTGAGAATCAAAAGATGTCCCATACTACAATTTAAATGAAAGGAAAAACATTGTGCCTGTGACATTTTTCAATGGCTAGCAGTTTGCTAAGAAGATATTTGTGTTTTTTTTTTTTTTTACAGATCTTCAGTAATTTCAGATTCAGCCTCCAATCTATTAGCATTGATTTTTGCTGTGGTCAGTTTTTGAATTGCAAAGCACAAGTCAGAAAGTAAGATGGATATGTAGATTTTACAGAAATGCAGGAATTCAACAGTCAGCAGAGACAGGAGAGTTTGCAATATGAGAGTTGGTTGCCTGCATCTTAGGGTAATCTGGCCTCCATCCCGTGCTTAAGCAGTGGTATCGGTAGTGATCAGTGGTGTTGCCTGGATATGCAGTTACCTTAGTGGAACAGTTGTGCTTGTGCTCAGAACAGTTGTGTGTGACTTACTAAAAGGAAGAACAAACACACAGACTTAATGATGGAGCCCATATACCCCTAACCAATCTTCTCATGCCCCAAAAGATTTTGTGAACTAAGCATCTGCTAACTGGTAGCACATAACCTGATCCCCTCAGTGGCAAGGTTGGTAGTGCAACTACAGTAAGATGGTGCAGCTGAGCAGAGTTGTCTCAACCAGTAAGGCCCTGACTCTGTTGGAACAGGTGGTCTGATATGGGAGCAGTCTTTTATGAATGGAAGGACTTTTCAATCCCTATTTCAAAGAGATACCTAGATGCACTGCACTGAAGAACTCTCCTAAACTGACAAATATTTTCTCTTTCCCCTTTTAATTCTGAATTTACAGAAGAGATTGTGTCTACATGCTTCTAACTGGAATACCTATATGAGAACAGTATATTCGAGAATACCTTGAATTTTTTATGTATCTCTGTAAACATGGCGGGGTTAGGGTTAGGGGTTAGGGTTAGGGTTAGGGTAAAGGTTAGGGTTAGAGGGTTAGGGTTAGGGTTAGAGTTAGGGTTAGAGTTAGGGGTTAGGGTTAGGGTTAGAGGGTTAGGGTTAGGGGTTAGGGTTAGAGGGTTAGGGTTAGGGTTAAGATTACGGTTAGGGTTAGTTAGGGTAAGGGTAAGGGTTAGGGTCAGGATTAGGATTGGGATTGGGATTGGGATTAGGATTAGGATTAGATTTAGGGTTAGGGTTAGGGTTAGAGTAAGGGTCAGGGTCAGGGTTAAAGGTTAGGGTTTAGGGTTAGGGGTAAGGTTAGAGTAAGTGTTAGGGTTAGGGGTTAGGCTTAGGGTTAGGGTTAGGGGTTAGGTTTAGGATTAGGGTTAGGTTTAGGGTTAGGGTTACGGTTTGGGTTAGGGTTAGGGTTATGGTTAGGTTTAGGTTTGGGGTTGTTGTTAGGGTTGGTATGGGTTAGGTTTAGGGTTAGGGTTAGGGTTAGGG
>VYXC01011445.1:670002-821179 GCA_013397175.1 Platysteira castanea
GGTTAGGGTTAGGGCTAGGGTTAGTTTGGTTAGGGTTAGTGTTAGGGTTAGGGTTAATGGTAGGGGTAGGGGTAGTGTTAGGGTGTGGGCCCCCCATTAAGTTTAGGGTTAGGGTTTGTGTTAGGGTTAGGGTTAGGGTTTGTATTAAGGCTAGGGTTAGGGTTAGGGTCAGGGTTAGGGGTAGCGTTAGGGTTAGGGTTAGGGTCAGGGGTGAGGGTTAGGGTTAGGTTTAGGGTTAGATTTAGGGTTAGGGTTAGGGTTGGGTTTGGGTTAAGGTTTGGGTTATGGTTGGGGTTAGGGTTAGGGGTAGGGTTAGGGTTAGGGTCAGGGGTGAGGGTTAGGGTTAGGTGTAGGGTTAGATTTAGGGTTAGGATTAGAGTTGGGTTAGGGTTAGGGTTAGGAGTTATGGTTAGGGTTAGGCTTAGGGTTAGGGTTTGGGTTAGGGTTAGATTTGTACTATTTAAGTATGTGAAAAAGTGTACAATTCAGTTTGAAATCATGACTGTGCTTTCAGTATTATTTCGTCGTAAGCATAAAAATGAATTTTTAAATGGTGGCCTATAATTCTATTTAAGAATCTGCTTTTTTGCTTCATTGTTCGTAAGTCTTGCCGAAATTAATACAAAAATTCCATGGTTTTTCACAAAAATATTTCTGTCATTAAGTTTTCAATTAATTAAATATCATGAGACTTTTTTCTGTTAATACTCTAAACACTCTGAAATTCTTCAAACTCTGTATGACTTTTATTAATGTTTATGGTCTCTCTTTTCAAAAATAATTAATCTTAAACCCACTAATATAAAGTCTTTCATTATCTGTGGTTTTAATATACACACACTTAATTTATAAATAAAATATACACTGTATTTATAAATAATGTGAGGTTATTAGTATAATTGCATGGAGGATACAGTCTCATCTTCTAGTGCACTGCAAAAACTTAATACAAGTCAGTGAATTTAAATCTTACTTTTCCCGAATGAAGATAGTGTTAGCTTTTCTTGCTCTTTTAAAGTATATGCCATGTAAAGATTTGTGCTGTCAGTTTTCTTGTCGAATATGATATCATTATTTGGATCCAACTAACTTACATATCTGTTCCTGATATCAAAGACATTGACTAAAATTCTTTGTTGGTTTAGCTGAAGAAATGCCAAGTCACTGCTTTAAAAGTATTAGAACGGGACACCGAGAGTGTAACTGCCTTGGGTGTGGAGTGAAGCACATGAGAAAACATGGATAAGTGGAATTGCTGCAGGAAAAATGAGAAAGGGAGAGGTTAGTTTAATAAAGAAATATGTCTGTTACAGACTGGAAATACGTTGTGCTGTGAAAAAATTCTTCAGGAATCCTAGCAGGGTTGTGGGCCTTAATATGTGTATAAGCATATCAATGAGTTTTTAATGTTGTATTGCATTAAATTAAGGGCAATTTGACATTTCTTGTGTCACATTTATTAAAACATTAGGCAGTTCAACCATAATATGGCATACCTACATAAAAAGAAAAGGAAATGTCTTGAAAATATTAAACTAGTCTGGTTTAGTCTGGAAAAAATTTTCGGAGTGAAATGTACAACGAAACCTGAATAAATTAATGAAATATTTTAGTATTATGAAGATAAGGTTTTCTTTAAAACAGTATTGGTTTATTTTTCTGTAGTCCTTCCTTTTGGCTTCACTTGAAACACCCAGGATATGCTGCTAATGCTGCTTAAAACCACTCTTTTTCTAGTGCCAAAACATACTTTCAGGAAAAGAAAACATTATTAAGACAATATATGAAGAAAACACAGAAATGAATCTTGGAGTATACAGATTTGGCTTGCCTTGCCTTGCAGCACATTCCTGCAAAGTGAGTAAGTTTAAATATTGCTTTTCCTCCATGAAGAGTATGTCTCTTTCTTACTGTCTTTAAAAGGCAATACATCATCATAAATTGCAGCTTCATAACAAATAGCTTTCTCTTCCCCACCTCTGGTCTTAAATTAGAGACTGATAACACAAGAAAGGGTATGAAAATAATTTTCATAGCTCTGTTTAGTTAGGTCAATAATTTTTGTATAAATTAATTACCCCTGCTGATGACATTAATATTGATATAACCAGCTTGAGGAGCTGAATCACTCTTGACCTTATTTAATTTATTATAGTCAACTTAGAAATGAAATCACCAGACTTAAATCTCTTAAAAGTGTCACACATGATTTCTAAAAAGATGATACACTCACATACATGAATGAAGACATGGGACTTCATTCAAGTATGTATTTTCATTTTCCAGCTGAAAGCTGTGAGTTTATTTGTTCAGTTCATTCAAATAGTACTTTATTTCAGGTTGCAATAGTATGATTTCTCTACATGTACTGTTAGGTACACATTCACATCACTTTGCATTGTGTTAACTAGAGGTTTTATCTGAGGAATTGGTAATGTATATTCTGTGATTATGGAATTGAAATATGGAAAGTGTCAAAGTGGTAAAACTGCTAAGCTGGGGAAGTTCACTGATATGGAACAGATGTGCCTCTAAATGATACAAATCACGTACAGGAGTGGGCAAAATGGAACTGTCATTTAATTAACAGGTCCTTCAAACCCATGTAAATAAATAAATGTCCCATCTTATCCAACTCTGTTACTCACTCAGGAGCTTTCACATCAGGTACTACTTGGCAGAAGAGTGCATGTGAATGGTGATTATATCATATAAGGCTTGTTTTCTGTCATAACTTGAGATGTTGCATTGTTTTGGGTTTGGAATACATGGGTGAAAGACTGCAGATGTCAGGAGACGATCCTTTATTGCCCAGATGGTTTGTAGTTTTTATATTTCTGCTTAGAATTAGAACAAAGCAAAAAAAGATAGTATGTAAGAAAGTGTCTGTGAACACAAGGAAACTTGGAAGAGATAGAGTGAGAAGCAAAAGATAAAATAGTAAATAAAAAAATTAATAAAAATATTTTTCTGGGAGAAGGAAAGAATAATGACAAAGGAATGTTACATTCATCTGATCACATTTTTTTTGGATAGAAATTTAAGAGATTTGTGGCAGAGATAAAAGTACCATTATTGGGAGAAAGTTTTGGTAGGAGAATATGTATCTACTGAAACTGTAGATTCAGTGTAATTGGGAGTAGTCAAGGTCTTTAGCTGAGAGGGTAGCATAAGGACAAAGATAGAAAAATTTGTTAGAGAGATCATCCTGATGTCACAATTTCTGCAGGAAAACTTTCAAAATGCAGAGAGGAAGGAAACAGGAACTGTAGATTAGAGGTCAGCCATTGACAGGGCAGATAATATCTTAGGAGGGAGTCAAAAGTGGAAGGAAGCATCAAGAGTGTCTCATCAGTCACCATGGCAATGGAGAGATCAGGAATCTGATGGCAAATCATGTCCCCTGAACCACTGAATGGAAGGATTGAATACAAGGCAGGGGATGCTCAGCAGCACCTGAGAGAGGAGCAGGGATGAGGACAAGCAAGGTTTGCTGGAGATATGTAAATTAGGGTCCTTGTTACTAACAGCAGACTGCTCCCATCAGTGTGTCCAGATCCATGTTTCTTCAGGCTTGTGCTGAGATCACAAGCTGCCCCACATTCTTGTTTCTGAGACCTCATGACCCAACAATGCCTCTGGTTTTCTAAGCCAGTGAATACAGTTGGCACTGACAAAATAACAACTTTGTTCTTCAGGGAGGCAAATGTCAGCTGTGTCTGGCTTTGAGGTTACTAGGAAGGCTTACATAATTCAAGTCTTAAATCAGAGAATAAATTAACTTTGTAGAATATGCTACGGATGTAGGCAAATTACCTGTGGTCTGTCTGCTGTAGTCTTAACAAGGTGAAGAAAGAATTGTTATATATTTCTAGCAGAATGTTTAGTTTTTTTGCTTTTCAATTGAGTCTTGTAGTTACCCCAAATAAATAGTAAATGGACAACAGACCTCATTAGTGAAATTTGGATCTTTTCCACTCCCAGACCATATCTTTATTATTTATTTTGAGTATTGTACCAAATTAAGCCCTTTAGGAGGAATTTTACATCCTACTTCTTTTATTGGAAACAATATTACAAGGAGTTCTTTCCTAATAAATGGATCTTAGAGGTGTAGGTACTGAATTTTGTAAGACTGGAGTTTTTATAGCAGCAGATAAAATTATGCCCACAGTTCTACTACAAACCTCATTTTGGACGGACTTGTCCTTCCAAATCCCCTACAATAATATCCTTATCTGAGGTGAAAATAAAAGGCTGGAGTACCAGAGAGTGCTTCTATTCATTAAGCTTTTGTATTTGATCTACCTGAAAGGCCCTTTTGCTTTAAAGGTGCCTGCTTAATTAGCTAATTACACAGTAAACTTTAATGTTTTCTCTAATTTCATTGAGGATTAATGTGTTGGGAGTTGAAGCTATTCTTTGAATACTGGAGACAATTTCTGTGATCTAGCATAGTGACAAATGGGCAGGCCATAAGGAAGATATTTGCAGACCTGTTGCATGTACTCTCTCTCTCAAGTGAGTATATTTGTTCCCTTTTTTGCTGAAAAGGTGTTTGTTATGACAGATCGTCAATCCAGTACCTTTTGTACCAGACTGGCTTTTTTTGGACACTGCGCAGTGAAACACAGAGATCTTTTGGGAGAGGAGCAAGGATAGCCCATCCTATTCTCTGGATGCAAACAGCAGTTTGTGTTGTACTGTCCTAAGGTGTGTGCTCCCCCCATGCTCCAGAGAGTACAGAGTACATGGAGTTGTATGCAAGGCTGACCTCCTTTCCCTACTGCTCTAAAACAACATTGTTTGACTAGACTGGTGAATTATATAGTAGTCACTGATGCACTGAGCATAAATAATTCAAGATAGATTGAATTTTAAACTACTGAGAGCACTCTTGGAAGATAGACGAGCAGAGGTGGGGTGCAAGTCAAAGCCTTGACACCCAGGTACCAAACCTGAGGCAAAGGGAATACCGAGAGTTTAATTGCTTTTGCTGTGCAAAGTGTGATGTATGTCTTTAGAATAATGGCAAAAGCAATCAGGGGAAAGCAGATACAGGCAGTATGGAAAAAGGCACATATGGTATACAGAGCAATCCATACCTCAGATCAGGGAAGTAAAATACCTTCTGTCTCATGACAGAGGTTTATTGTGTCCCTCTAGTGATGCTTCTCCCAACAGATTTCAGAAACTGTCCAGTGTTTCAAGGCTAAAGAGGGAGGCAGATGATCTCTTCTTGGCGCTGTTCATTTGCCCTTGCCAGATAAAACATTTTCTGTGTTTTCCTCCAAGTGGGGGGCAAAAAACCATTTTTTTCTCCCAAAAAATCAAATGTTTTGATAAAAATTACTTCTGACTCTCAATAAAAGGAATACAATACAATTCTTTAAAATAGAGATATTGTTACCTTCTCATATTCCTATTTATTTAAATAGTGTCAGTTTACAGCAGTTTATTTACCTTAAAAAGCATGATGAAGTATGTCAATATATCAAAACCAGGAAGCATCACTAGCAGTGCATTAGTGTTTGAGTGCCCAGTATGCTAGAGACTAGTAGCATTTGTTCCCCTCATCATGTTCATTAACAACCACCAAAATTAAATAAATAAAATAATAAAATCCAGATGTCCCCTAAAGAATGCAACAGATTCAAAAACTAAATTTGTGCATACACTTACGAAAAACTTGGAGGCTAGAAGAGTTTTAAGCACTGTGATACTTAGTATCTCTCATTTTATTGGAAGCATTGACTCTGGATTTTACTTACCTCATCTTTTTTTTTTCTTCAGGAAGGTACAATGCAAGCAATCAAACAGTCCCCCAACAGTAACACAGGAGGCCATAGAGATTAACTGATTGATTGATTGATTAATTGATTGATTTTTTTTCTTTTGTAGCCTGTTAGAATTCTAAAATATTTCAGTAATTTTAAACGGCTAAGTCAGCCTGGACATTTTTCCTTCTACTAATCTTGAACTTCAGAGCTATCGGCCTTAGAAGCAATGATTCTATTTGCTGTAATATACTTTATGACCAGATCTCTAAAGGACCTACTAGCCACACTTATAAGATGACAAATACATTGTTAAATCAATAACTGCAGTTTTCTGTGTAGCTTCTTCAAATAAAATATTTTCTCATGGTTGTGAAAAGGAGGTGCATATTTTTACAAAATATCTAGTATGTTTTGATTTAAATAATGAAACCTTAAATCAGTTCATGTATTCCCACATGTATGTATTTTTAGCACACAATTATGAAATCTCCTTTACTATTAGATACAATTTGGGTTATTTTTATGTATTCCAGTACCTTGCAATCCTGACCTTTCAAATCCTTAGATTTTAAAGAGGCGGTAGATATAAGGACTGTATTATTTAAACACTGTAGCCTTTGAGGCATCCATAGTACAAGGGTGTTATACTGTTTGAGATCAAAAGGCCAGCAGTTCTGGAGTAAGCACATCCCTTGTGGATTAATTATAATGAAATTACTCATTTGGAACACTATGCCAGAGCTTTGCACTATCCAAGATCCAGTAAAAATTTCATGT
Organism: Platysteira castanea; assembly: GCA_013397175.1. Lineage (NCBI taxonomy): Eukaryota > Metazoa > Chordata > Aves > Passeriformes > Platysteira > Platysteira castanea. The sequence goes on from VYXC01011445.1 coordinate 676,560, forward strand.
GAATGCTCTTTACACTGGAAGAAATGCTGCAGTGGCAAAAGATGTTTTATTTATAGCAACCCTGTCTATAGAGGAGAGGGAAGAGCTACTGCACATTTTGAGAGCCAATATTTTTACTGTAGCATGTACTTTTCCTTCAGCTACATTACAGCTTTGATGCTTAAAATAGATGAACATCATAGGAAGAATAAAAATGCACTTAGCTATTATCTTCATAGCCCTCAGCTTTGAAACCTGGAAATACCCCTTTTAAAAATTATTAGAGACATTTTTACTTTGAACAAAATACCTGAAAATAAAAATGTCTGGTTTTTTGAAACATACTTCAGAGAACAATGGCATTCTTGAAGATTCATAAATCATTCCCAATCTGGTGAAGTTGTTGGGAATTGCATCAGGCCCAAGTGTACTTATGAAGAGGACTGGTAGGTCTGTAGGCTCACATGGATGCTCCTCATCTTTATGGCTTCAGTCTGTGCTGCTAATATCCAGCCCAGCAGAAGTCCAGCTTAGCCTGTTTTCTAAGTTTATACAACTCAGCAAAAGTTCAGGACAAAAAGCAGAGCTTGTTCAAACTAATTTACTAGTATATTGGTATAGACCATGGATTGAACTGCTTCTAGGGGAGCATAGAACTTGAACTGAATAGACCAAAATTAGTGTGCCAGAAATAAGATTTAGAAGTATCAGAACAAACCACTCCATTTTTCCATCTTTTAAACTCTCTTCTGCCATGACTTGATTTTTGGTTTGAAAAGGTTAATTCCTCTGCAATCTCTTGAACCATACATCTCCCTGGACTCTTATCCCACTCAACTGAGGATGACTACCACCAAGATGGAATTAGGAACCAGGTGATGAATGTTTCTAGTCAAATAAGAAAATATTTGAAAAACAGCTGATATACAAGATCTATGCCATGTTTGACATGGCGGTGTCTTTGTTCTCACCCTGTTGATTTTCTTAATGAGGGGAGGGTGCGTGGTTTCCCTCTAACCATAGGGTCTAGGTTAACTGATCAAAACAGCATCTTGTGACTGAAAGCAGTGCAGTGAGGGTCAAAGCAACCTTGACATTAGTGCAGATTTGTTATTTATGAACATGGCTGTGCTGTTCTGTCCCTCCAGCAGTGAGTTCACACTAGACTCCAGAGACCACATCAGGTCACTGACACCAGAGAGTACCTTCATAATGTTTGAATCGTCTTTTCTTCTCTTTAGCAAATTTTCTTATATTTTTATAAAATAAAGGAACCAAAATGACTTTACAACAAGCATGCTAGTTTATCCCAAACTCTCTAGAAATGGTAGGAACTGTTTAAAGTCTCACATGGGACTTCTTCCTTAGAAGAACCCTATGCAGCTAAACATTAAGATTAACTAAAACAAAAAAAGAAGAAAAGTTAAATAGGAAGTTGATTTTAAAAAGATCTCTGTAGACAGAGCCTCTGTTAATATAAATGTGTTTTCTCTCTGGATACTTTGGATGTATTTATTCTATCCAGGCTAATACACGTGATAGATCAGATTTCAGGTCCAGGGATCCAGTAGGGACAGTGAACCATTTTGTTAACATAAACCATTACATTAAAACAAGTGAAACACTTTTGACTCCCAAACATCTATAGATTTTATCCCTAACAGTGGACTCCATGTAAGAAAATTGGCTTTTCTGAGAGCTAGGAACAAGAGATGATTGGAGTGAGACTGTAGCAAAGACTGTATCTACTAAGACTGGTATTTCTACTGATGAACTTAAAGGGTACCATAAAGCAGATTTTTACAGCTGGAAAGATTGAGGAGACAAATGTGAGGTGGCAACACAATATTCTAAAGGTGACCCGGCTGCTTGGGTGGTTGTGCCAGAATCTCTGACAATCTCTATTTCATTCACAAGAATTTAGAGGCGGATGGAAAGAGAGGCTGTACAAGCTAGGTTCGGATTTCTTAGACTACTCATTTTAAAAATCAGCATGAACCTTGATTATAAAAATTTGGAGGTTCCAGCTGAATTGTGGATAGGCCATTAGATTGAATAATATTTTTAGGTTGGAAAGGAAAAATAAATTTCACTTTGATCAGGTTTGAATCTCTGTTTATATTGAATGATAATGGGGTACTTTAGGTAAACTAAAAAAGCAGTCCTAGAATTATGGATGACCTTCCAGAACCACAGGCGTAGGTATACAGTGAATATGACACAGAAAATATAATTCATACTACAAAAATTTCAGAAGAGTTGAGTTTCTATAATTTCAGTTGAAAAACAAGAGAGGTATATATTCCTTCCAAACTCAGTTATGTCTACTCCACTGTTCTTAGCAATACTTTTACTAATTTCAATCACTTTAAATTGGTTTTCTCCCACCAACTACTTGTTACTTAACCATAGGTAATGCAGTGTTTTCCCTCAGTTTTCTTATACTAGTGAGCATGAACTTTACTGTATAAGGTATGTCTTATGTAACATCAGCTTCAGCAGTTTTGACAGAAATCCCAGCAGATTAGCTATGAGTTAGGTAGGAATAAAATTCCATCTAATCATGTAGGATTACTTGAGATGAGCAAACAGATTTGACTTGTTTTAAAGTCCAAATGAACATACTCAACTGTGACTGTACCTTCATGAAACTTTCATCAACTTCCTCTTGGAAGTACCAATTATTCTATAGTTTTATTCAAGATTTCTGTGTGGCTTCTAAGACAATGCTTCAGTGAACCATCTACTATCATTTCACTTCAAAGGAAGGCAAAAAAATAATTCCAGACTCTAGATCTTCTGGTAGTCTATCAACCTCCTGCTGTATAAATGTGTTGCCAAACCATTATTAATGTCTCTTTGGAAAATTGGTCTATTGGAAACAGTATTCTGTTACAGAAGTTCATCTTAGTATATCATGATCCCTGCAATAAAGCCATCAATGGGTTATACCAGCAAAAGTCCCTGGCTGGCTTGTTAAATGCCAGAATTTCATCTGTTTTCTAGATAATAAAACTAAAAAAACAACCCAGAACTGTTTTGCATACTGTTCTCTATAGCATGCTTTGGAATCAAATCATTCTACAGGTATGATGGTTAAAAATATTGAGGTACAACTAAACTTAGACCACGACATATTCGTACACAGTGCTCCTGAGAACAAACACACTATCCATTTACTTTGTCTAAAGTGGTCCTAAGCTTGTTTCAAAGCCAAAAGACATCTTATTTTTCCCAGTGCTATCCACTGTTCCTCCCAGGGAAACAGGACACATCAGCCTAGGAGCTGCTATTCGGGAGTGATGGATTAAAACTTTATTTCTGTGGAATTTTGGTAAGTGGTTTCTGAGAGTTATACAAAGAGGATTTAAAACCATTGTTTCGTGGAGAGCAGTGTAAAACACCTCAGAAAATACTTGTGTTGGCATATTCATGTGTAGTGCTGCAGTATGAGAAAGAGGGACTTGTTAATGTCCAGAAGTAGTAGACTTGTTACCACAGAAGTTTGACTAAGCTTTGCCTGCTATGGTCTTATCTTAAAAAGAGCTTAAACTTCTTTACAGTCTGATCCATTGTATGGAGTGTCAGAGAATTTAACCCTACCCCAGCTGAAACCAGCACAGCACTTGTAAGAATAATTATTATCTTAAAATTAATTTATGTCCATGAAACATTAGCATGAGATGTTCCTATTCCAGTTGGCTGTCCAAGAATTGATTTTATGTGTCTCAGTATTGTTGGTAAATTTGATGTTGTGATACTTTGGAGGAAGAGGGTAAAGGAGAAAACAAACCTAAGAAAGCTAGTGGGAGCTCTGGATTGAGGGTGGGTTCAGGGTTTCAAGGAAGAGACGTTTTACTCTATCCCTCAATTATTAGAATAATTTCTTTTCAGGATTCAGTATGCCTCTCTACTTCATTTAAATCTATCTCCTTTTTTACATAGCAATATTCCTTCTCATCCCTTCCAATTAATTTGCAAGCATAACCCTCCAGTTCTCTTTCATTTCCTTCCTCAAATGCTGTAAAGAGAGAGATAAATTCTGTCTATCATTTCACTAGAGAGAGGGGACAAGATGAAAAACCGAAGAGAGGACACTGACATATTCCCTTGCTAACAGGTTAAGTAGAAATCTGGTTAGGTGGCAGATTATAGGAGAATCAAAGTCAGCTTTTGCTCACACAAGCAAAGGCTGCTGTGCCCTCCTGTCTTCTCTGTGCTGCTGGATTGATGTTTGGGCATAAATGATCACAGTTTAGGAAGTGACTGATGAGTGAGAGGCATAATTTGATGGATGTTGCTTCTGTTTGAACGGAAGAAAAGTGGTACCTCAGGACAACTTGATTCAGCTGTTGCTGCTTTTGACAACCAAGCTCTGGGGTGAAGGTGCATGAACAGTAGTAGCTGGCTTGGGGTGGGTGCAAACATTTGTTTTACCACTAATATCATTTCTGTACAGTAAGTGAAATAAATACTGTGACAAATAACATCTTTTACTAGAATAATTACATGCCTACTACTGGCTGTATTGTACAGACAATGCTATCAAGGTATCCCCTTCAGAGGCAGAACTGTGGCAGTATTACAGAGTGTCAGTAGAACAAGAATTTTTGGAACGGGTCTGGGTGTAAGCAAATAGAATCTGCTTTATGATGCTGAGTAGGTCTTCTAGCATACTGACATCCCAGTCTCTAACCAGTGCATTTAGCTGTCATATTCAAACATGGAGTTTTTTATCTCCATTCAGGGCTTTGCAAAGGGAATTGAATTGCAGTAGAGCCATACTGACACCAGGAGGTTATCAGCGTTACTGATCAAAGATGGATGAATGCAGAGGTGTTAAAACATCTCAGAAAAGCTTTTTTAAAGTTCAGTCAGCAAATAAAAAGGTACAAAACCCTCCCCGGAATGTCCACTTTCACTGTAGATTTTTTTTTTCTGATATTTTATTTTCAGGATAGGTATGCCCTTGTTCTTGGGGATTTCCGGCTTTTCAGCTGACCCTGCATACCATATAATCATGAGAATGAGGACTTGCCTTTGATAGTCACAATAAAGTGCAAGGATATTAATAGAAAAATTTCTGAAGACATAAATTTGAGGATCCATTCAAACAAAGGAAAGGAGCATGCCTGAAATTCCAAATAAAAAAATGTTACAGAGAGGTGATTCTCCTCACTTCCAATGCTTTCCCCCCCTCCCATTTATTAAGCTATGCTGCAGCTGTCTAACTTCTAGCACATCTGTTGAGCCATTGTTTTGTCTCTCCCTCTTGCAAAAGCAGGAGAGATCAGTTGAAACAATTACAAAATTTGAGTTCTGCGCCACTACAAACCCAGTTTTGGAAAAGAAGTTGGCAGAGAACATGCCTCTGTGGTGCACACTATCCAAAGTCAGCCCTGCAAAAAATACATGGCATTTCTAGAGGCAACTAGATAACTCTTCAGACCCCTCAAAGACTGAAGTAGCAACTATCAATCAAGAGAATAGGAATAGAAAATGAAGTGTAGACATTTATGAGATGGATAGAAACCCTTTGGAATTTAGGGAAAAGTTTGTACTTCTACTTCAATTTTGTCTTGAACATAACCAAAATATCAGGATATCATCCTGGATGCCTTTGTTTAGAACCATAAGTGTGAAGCTATGGTATCTTCTGTAGTATCAAGTCCATCTAGCTGTGTCATGATCACTTATAATCTGGGCAGTGATTCTTAGTGCTTAAGCAGCAGGAAAGATGAAAATATAAATTTCATGTCATGAAGTTGTATCTCAGCTAACCAGACTTCACAAGGTAAATCAAAAAATATATCTTAGTATTACAGATGTTCTTTGTGGGTACAGGCTACTGGACTGAGTGATAAGGCCAAATACTGGTGTGGTACACTGAATCTGAATTTCTCTTGATTAATGTGTTGTACAGGGCTTAGAGTGTTTTCTCTATAATGACTTGGTTGTGTCTTTGAATACTGTTTTGTAAAAATATGATACCTTCTGTGGTGTTGCTCACTGCAAAGCACTGTTAGGCAGTATGACCCCATTCTTTTGAATGGTAAGTTGAAATGGCTCTGTCACCTGCAGTTAAATTAGGGAATACAAGTGAATGTCAAGTAGTTTTGTTGGTTTTTGTAGGGAATAAATATGAACTACTAGTACTATTAGTCAAAGACATAAGGGATAGAGAAGGGGCAGGCAATATACGAACTCTGATTTCATTGAAATGTGGTAGTTTTTGGAGGGGTTACCTGCACTGAAGTGCAGACTCTGTGCAATTATGTGGCCCTAATTCCAGCACAGCATTATTTCGGAGCATTTGTTGTTCACTAGCAATTTAACCCAGGGATTTAATTCCAAGCGCTAGCCTGAACCTTTCCACTGCAATGCCACTAGGTGGGGAGGTCGGCTCACAGTTTGGAAAAATCCGTGCGTTTCCCTGAGTGGGGAGTTGGAGGATCCATGTCCAGGGGCCAGTGAGCGGAGAACGGATCCCACCGGCACGGGGCTGGTTGTCCCGAAAGTTTAAGCCCACTCTGCGTGGGAACCCAGTATGAGCCTGCTGCTTGAGCGGGCTTAGGCTGTGCAAAGTTACTTCAGCTTCAAGTTAATTCTGCCCTTTTTCCCAAGGAGTTGTGAGACTTCAAACTCCTTGCATGAATTTAATAATTGTTTAGATTCTAGTAGAAAAAGGAAAAGGAGATTTGAAGTAAGATTACTTTTCTCTTCCGGCGAAATCTGTCATATTTAAAATCGCTACTGTATGATTCCTCTTCATGTTCTCTCTCATTAAAAAAATACAAATAAACAAATAGAAGAGTGGGATAATTCCACACACAAAACTAAATGCTAGCTGCATTATCTAAACTACCTGATCTTTTTAATTTTTACAGACAACCAAACCTTAAAACCTCTCCCTTTATCCATCCTTATTCCTTAATTTATTAAGACATTTAGAAAATACATTTCAATGTTTTGAAATATTTATTTTCATTTTAAATCTTAACTATAGTGAGCATCCAGACTACACTTAGAACAAAATTTGGAAAAACAAAGCACTGCTTAATAGGAAAAAATGTGAAAGATCAAGTTTGGTTTTCAAGGGAGCTAGAATGTCATAAATGTTAACTAATAGGTGAAATATTTATATGACTGGCGGAACAGTGGCACAAAACATAAAACGAAGATTTTTTTTTTTTCTGCCTAAAAGATTAATCTTATAAAACATGAGAACCTTGCAAGGAAAACAACAATATAGCAAACCACCTGTATTTGGAGAATACAGTGTTTTTAAGTATTTCCTTGTACGTTATAGTTTGTTATACTTATTTGTCAAACTCACAAGACAAAATCCTAATTGTAAACTTTAATTTCCTCTCCTGTCTTACTTAATTCATGCCATTATTTATATGTGTAGTGCCTTTTCCCATCTCAAGTAAAAAAGCTACAACTTGTTTTCAAAGCTAAACTGCAGTTCTCTGCCAGGGAAGAGCAGTGGCATCTAATGTACAAAGTGCTGTGAGAACTGGGGGAAGAGGTGTGTGAATTTGTGTTTGTTTTTTTGTTTACTTGTTCAGACTGTGTTTTATAGATCTTAAAACTGAATTAAAAGGAAAAAAATTGTTGGACTTTTGGGTTTTTAATTGGTCAAAAATTCATCATCAACAAACAGGGATTTACATAATAAAGTACAGTAATTTTCAAATTCAAATTAAATAATATACTCTCTGACTAGATATAAAACTGACTGAAAAGAACCAACAAATATCAGAAAAAGAGATAAGACCAAATTCAAAACGTGTAAACTATTGGGAGAGAAAGGGAAAGTGTGAGCTGGGAAAAGCACCATGTGTCAGGCATCTCTTCTGAAAACCAGCCTTCCCATCTAATGCTGCTTCCCAATTTTATCTTGGCATAACTAAGTGCCATAATCTTAAATCTGAGTGACTGTTGTGTATTATGGTGTAAAGATACCCATATATCTAAGAGATGACCAGTTATTTGCATTGGAATCTGTACATTTTATAAGCATAAAGACATTTTTCTCGAGTGCTGAATTCCATTGTATATAACTCTCAGGAAAACTTCAAATTGTAGATGGCAGGTTAGAAATGGAATTCTTGACTTGCATTTCTATGCTGAAAGCAAATGTGCAACCAAAATGCTCCTCACAGTTCTGAACCCATGCTGATAAATTATTCTAAAATGTGGAAAATTTAGAGAGTGTTACTGTAAGTTTTCAGGTTTCAAAAGGGAGGGGTAAAATGGTTACATCAGCTGTATTTCTTAAGTCTATTTTTTTGTCTTACATGACTTAAACACTCTATTATGTAGATTTCTTAGGTCCAAATGAAAGAAACATCCTTTTGCCTGTCTTCCTTTGAGCTATATATGCAGGATTTAGATCTCCAGCATTTCTATAGTATCATACTGGAGATCATATCCTTGCTCCCATGAAGCTTTGCAGCCACTGGGTGGAGAACTTGTCTAACAAAATATCTCATTATGATAGAGTGAAAATCAATCCAACTGTACTTTGCTGGCTGGGCAAATTTGTCTAATACAGGTCATATATTAGGCTCTTCTTTTTCAGTGGTCAACGTGGTTCAATTTCCAGCTAGGACATAATTTGCACAATAACCTGAAGTTGAAATTAATACTCAGAAACAAGCTGTACTGGGCTTAAGAAAAATCCATTAAGCTGTCTGCATTAGAGGAAGAAGCTGACCAATGGAGTTGAAGCACATTTGTTATACTGTAAGAAGAAAGTTTCAGACAAATATCACAGGAACCAGGATGACACTCCAATAAGGTAACTTGAGGTTTAATCTCAACTGCAAATAAGAATATTATTATGATGATTTATTTGTAGTACTATCTTGCCTAAAGGAATCAAATGAGATCAGAGCCCGGCTTTGCTAAACAGTCTGCTCTTGTCTCCAGCTGAAGACCATACCTTCCCTGGGGAGTTCGTTTTTAAAGAAGATGAAGCAAGTAAGAATTATTTGGAAGGCCAAAGAACAAAGCAGAGTGGTCCAAAATAACAGAGCTGGTAAGTGACAAAGCTAAGGACAGGATCCAGGTTTCTGAGCTTTGGTCTTGTCTAGTTTATAGAATCACAGAATGGTTTGGATTGGAAGTGACCCTAAACGTCACCTAGTTCCCACTCCCCTCCTGTCAGTAGGGTCAAGTGTGACTGGACCAGGTTGCTCAAAGCCCGATCCTTCCTGGCCTGGAACGGTTCCAGGGATGAGGCATTCACAACTTCTCTGAGCAACCTGCTCCAGTGCCTCACTGCCCTCTGAGTGAAGAATTTATTATTATCAAATCTAAGCTACTCTCTTTCAGTTTGAAGCCATTCCCCCTTGTCCTGTGAGGCCTTGTATTCTTGTTGCTCACAGCCTCCATGGCACTATGACTTAACCATGTCATTTTGTTAAATGAAATCTCAAAGCACTAATTACAGTATTTTAATATCTGATACAATACAGAGATTTTGTGAAACAGGGAGATCTGTGGGGTACTAGTAGACCCAGTTAAGAACCAGATAACTTGAAAATTATTACTTTTTAAATGTAGGTGACATGTATCTCTCTGGATGTTAGTTAAAAGTATCTCCTTTGTATTTTTATCACAAAAATCTTTGTCACAAAAAATGTCATATTATTGAATAGACTAAATTTTTAATACAGGATATTGTTATTTATATACTTTGATTTAGAAAGATGGAAATTATTTCGGGATTGGTTGCACCAGCTTTACACCTGTTTAACAGTAACTTCTGTTGCAAATCATCTCCATTGTAAACATAAAAACAGTACCATAGAAAAAGTTATGGACCTGGTAATAGTAGTGACAAAAAACTTTGAATGGAGTTTGAAAAGCAACAAATTTCATTATTCATTATAGGAGATATTAACTGGCTTCATGTGGGTGCCTAAGCAATATATCTTGACCTCCTTGTATATTTGCATGCTCCAAAAGCAGCATTACCCAATTAACCATTTACTTGCTACCCATCTTGCTGGACAAAGTTCCTGTTCCTAATGATTATTCAAACAAAGAGTTTGTGTAAGTAGCAAATAGACTGAATATTCAAACTATTTTGTGTCTGAATAAACCAACAAAAAAATCCTAATTGGTTCAGATCAAATAAAAGCGTCTCTGTTTTTCTTCATTCAAACCAGAAACTAAATTATTTCATGTTGTGCTAACCATGATATTTGTATTTGTATTTGGATAATCAAAGAGAAAAACATAGTTACAGATATGATGTATTACTGGTGGAAATAATGTTGCCCTTTTACCTAATAGTCCAGGGAGATTAAAATAATTTTCCCAGAAGCTTGAAACCCAAATTCTTCTTTTTCTGGGAGAAGTATCCTGTGTGTCGTGCTGTATTCACCCATTTAATATAGCATTCTTTCCTAAGTAAGGTGTTAAAGTTTCCTAGTAAATATTTAAATATTCTTTGATTCTAGTATATAATATATACACATTTAAAACCCAGAATACTGATCTGAGCCTCAGGAAAGGTGTTTTCCATTCACTGGCGTATGAATTAGAATAATTCAGGAAAACTCCTGATAGGGCACTTAGAGCTCTGTCTTCCACCAAGTGGATTTAAATTTGGAGTTTCCCCAAGAAACAGGGGTTTGCTAAAACTGCCAGTAGATGAGGGCTGTCTTGGAGAAGCAAGATAGAAATAAGTCTCTTCCCACTGTCATCCTGATATATTCCCTAGGAGTTTAGGTTATGCAATTATACAGAAGTTCTGTCTGCTAAAAAGGCAGAAAGAGTGGTCATAAACTTTCATTACAGAATAAAACAGAATAGGTCTGGATTCAGCCATAGCTGTGTGGCTGAGACTCATGAGTTCAAGTATTCTACCACATCCTTTTAACCTCACTAACAGAACAAAAGCTGATTTTCCCATGTTTTCCTTGTTGAACTTAAGTTAGCATATCCTGCCTTTCATGAACAAGGACCTTTATTTTAAATTTCCTGACTTAAACTAGTAAGGAGTAAGTGGAGGCAGGGAGGGAAGATGCAGGGAGAGCTTTCACTCATGGTCCCCTGAAATAAATTTTGGAGGAATTTATATTTTTCTGTGGAAAAATATGAGGAAGAACATTAAGCATAGTGTTCAAAGCTGGGCAGTAAGAAGGCTGTCCATATTTGTAAGTACTCACACCTGACTTAGGTGCTGAACCAAAGTTAATGACAGGGGGCCTCTGGCCCCTTTGAAATCTATATATTGTTATTAGCTCCAAGGTGAAATGAGATTTTTTCAGCTTGTATATTGGACTGTGCAGAAAAAAGAAATGTAATCAACTCCTGGCTTTCTGTGCATGTTCAAATATGTTCCCCCTTTCCCTCCCCGATGTATAGTTGTCACAGTGTAAATATTCTGCTAAATATTTCCTCCACCTGCTTCAAACAATTAAGGAATCATCTCTTAACAGGAAAATTAAATGTACCAAATGTCACAATGCCTCAGGGGGATCGAAAATGATAAAACAAATGTTGTAACATTCTATTTTTTATCCAAAGGTAAACAGAAGAAATGATGTGTGTACGGGTGTATACACATAGATTCACTCTATTGGTCATGTAATCCATCACTGAGGCTGTTGGTTAAGAGATAAATTACAGTTCCAACATATTTTCCAAACATTTAAACCTTTCTCATAAAATTATTTTGGACTGAAAAATATCTCCTGCTCATTCTCAAGCCAGGTCTCGGAAGTGAATTTTCTTGGAAGGTTTCATAAAAAATATACATTCAGCGGTTTTATTTTCACATAATAACTTTGAAATATATTAACTGACATTTTCCAGATGCACTTTTGTGCTCAGGAGCTCAAAAGAAGCCCTTATTCAGGAGATGGAATAGGTGGCAGAAAAAAGAAGAGAATTTTTTACCTTTAACCCTTCTCATTGTTATGTGAGAAAAATAATTTTGTTCTAATAGAAACACTCCAATTTTTTTAAAGCATAAATCCACTAGTTCTTATTGTCTCCTTTTGATAGGGCTAAATTCTGCAAAAAAGTGTAGATCAGCTCTTTTAGTAAAGATTATGCTTCTTCCCCCAGGAAATTAGGTCTAGACTAATTAGGCCTCTCATTGGTGCCATGCATAGGAGGTGGTTCAAAGAGGAAAGAAATGCCTCACTGTTTTCCCTTCAGAGCTTCCAGGAAGTGATCTTTTGAATTAGAGATGAAACAGGAGATTCGTGGAGAACTCAAGTTCTAGATTGTGTGTGTGGGTGTCTAAGGAATTCAGATTGCTATTTAGAGGTTTAGAAATCTCCTGGAGGCCAAAAAAAAGAGGGCAAGTTCTCAACATTCGTCAGAACCTTGTGCACAAAGGATGTTTGTTACTATTCTTTATCATAATCAACCTGCTCATTTATTAGACACATATATTGCTTTGTGATATTACACTCTTAGCTGTTTAGAGGGGAACCTGTGTATGTTTTTACTGCTTCCTCAGTGCCTTCTTTTGTGTCCAGGCTTCACACTATCAGCTAGCCCTGGAATAGAAAGAAATAATCCGTAACAATCTCTGTGTGGACATCTCAAGATAATCTCAGCATGAAATAACTGACAAATCATTTGACTTGGAGGCTTCAGTCAATTTCTAGATCCGTTGTGATTTTGTCAGGTAGCTTAGGATACATTTGAATTAGCTTTGCAAGGGTTAATGCAAGCACTTGAAGCATCTTTTGGAGTGTTGACCTGCACCAACCTCCATAATGCTATGACTACACTGCTGCTCATGGTCCTAATGTGATAGAAAAAACTAGCTCAGGGAATTCTATGCTCCACTGCAGTCTGTGCCCTAGACATATACTGCCTGCTTGTAAAATAAGTGTAAGAGGAATAGCAGGGTTTTTGTGGGGATAAATATCTGGATGATTATAAGATCCACAGTTATGCTGAGCCATAAGACTTCCTAGACAGAATAGAAGGAGATGCAGTCATGCAGAGATGGAGTGCACAATATCGTTGATGCAGTGGCCTTCCTTTTTGGTGCTGCTGCTGGCTAATAGCATTTAAGCTGCTGACATTTGAATCAATAACTAGTTATCCCTTTTCAGAAAGGAGATCATTCGATAATGGAAATGACAATGAAAGCAAAGGTGGACTCATCTGGAAAAACTAAAGCATTCTTTTCAGTGGCCTTAGCAGAGTTCTCAGACCTCTTTCCTCAGTCTTCAAAGTTTCTACTTCTGTTCTCAAAAGACAGTTAGCCTTTTCCTGAGTGCTCTGCTTAAACTCTGACAGGACTTTTTAGATGTCAGACTTGATTATCTTACCTGCTCAGAGTACTTTATCAATCTATCTTATTTCCATAACGGTAAATAAATTAAAACTTTATAACATGTAGGCTTCTCTACCAAAGAGCATGTCCCTGACATGCAGCCACAGGCTGGACTCCGTCACTTAATGATTTTGAGGCTGTGTGCTTAAGAGAAAAAAGGGAAAAATAACCACTGGATTTAAAAGTGTCTAGTCAAAACCTCATGCATCCCCAGCATTGTCTTGTAATCTCCCACTGAAATCAATGAAAGTCTCCCATGGAACTTGTAGAGCATACGTATGAATCAGGCAGTCATTTCTGTGTTTGCAGTTTGAGTTAAACATAGGGCCGGGAAGGGACTGTTGACACTGGAAAAACAGAGCAAATATTGGTGCAACTGAAGACCTCTTTCTATTGAAGCCAGTTAGAAAGGGGAGCAGAACAAAGTAGTGAAATAAATGAAGATTTCATTGTGAACTTTACAACAATATCATGTTGCAGCAACAGTTAAAGTACTTTTTCTGGGGATTGTTGGCACAGCATCAGATTTTTAATACAGAGTGCTGCAGACAATGGAAAAACTTAAGTGTCTTGATATTTTAGGATGCATTACTACATGCACTTTTCCTCACAGGTTTGGCTCATTTTTCTGAAGCTTAAAATAGCTAAAAAATGGCTTTCCTATGTTGCCCTGATATTCTATTATATTCTGTTCTTTCTTTCTGGCATGCATGATATAGTGTAATGACATCACATCCATTAAATCTGTCTCTTGATACTTGTTTAAGGTTAACTGGGGCACAGGGGTTCTACTTCATATGTTTGATGCTATTTAAACTGCAGAGCTCTAATTCATAATGCCTTTAAAACAATGAAAGAATAACCAGTAAATGGGTCACTGAAGTTGATACAGGGCTTCTGCACTAACAATACTCTATGTTTTATATATGATCAAAACACTTTTCATTTCCTGAACTCTTCATAATGCCGTGGAATGCAATCCATACTTTGTTTTCTTTTTTATAAAGGCTGATAATTTGATAATAAGTAAATTAAATTTAATATTAACACCCTTGTTAACTACCTGAAAAGTGATGCCTACAGTACTTCTCATCATGAATCTTCTCTTAAGCAGGTGATGAACTGGAATGAACATTACTTATATANAAAAGACTGATTAAGTGTAACACTGTAATAAAATTAATTGCTTTTTTCCCACATCTTTATTTATGGACTAGCCAAAACTTGAAAATTGCAACATTGTCCCTGTAACAGGTCCACAGAGAACAAAGCAGCTCTTGAATAGCATATTTTTAAATATGCTATTATACATACTAAATCTAATTTGAAAATTTCAGGTGGAGATTATATAATTTATAAGCTTCAGAGAAGTAAATGTACTTTGTAAGTATTGAGACTGAGATGGTTCCTTTCCAAGCTGTTGTCTTGGAATTTTTGTACTTCCGTATTAGACATGATACTCCCCCAGCCCAAAGCTGGACATGTTCCAGATGAGATTGCTTCTTCTCTTGCATGCAAGGAAAAAAGAGGTAATAACTTTTGGCATCTGGAGATGCTACGTAGTGTTGCTTTTTTGTGTTGGTTCCCTGTGGGGATAGGAGCAGGGTGAGAAAAGGAGGTATTTATTTGTGATTTTTTGTTTGTTTAAATTATTCTTCTTTTTTTTTTTTTTCCCAGAAACGAGCAAGAAAATAGATTTCTACCAAAATTTTACATGATAACTCTTCATTTCAACTGACTTTTCAGTATAATTGCTGAATAATTCATTTAAAATTCTTATCTTACTGAAAAGTAGTCCTAAAAAATACTTATTTAATAAAGATCCTTTAATGTCCAGCCTTTTTTTCTTCATGCTTCAACCCTGATTTTATTTTTCTTCTTTTTCTCTCCATTTTACTGGTTAAATAAAAATAATAGCCTGCACAATGGGAATGAAATTGAAATTAAAAATACTATCTATTTTAAAAGCATTTAAAATCCTCCAAAATCACAGGAAAACATAATTTAATGAAAAACATACAAGTTATTGTTGTGGGTTTTTGTTCCCAGACAGCTTTTTTCTTCAGAAATGGGCATGAGTCATGGTAAAGTTTATAATAGTAGTAATCAGAAGGCTTTGCAACTGAAACCAGTCAAATTATGGCTTCTAAATGTAGACTTTTTTTTTTTGTTAAATGTTCAGTGTAGCCATTCGGGGAAACATAATGTCGTTTGCTGCTAACTAGCACAGATTGAAAGTATTTTTCAGTCTCAATGTTGAGTTGTCTAAGAACCTCTGTTTATATTGCATCCTATTTATGCAAGAAAATGAACTTCATTTTGAAGCTAGTGTCTTTGAAATAGAGGATAATTTGCACTGCACGGATTCTGTCTGCAATATCAGCTAAGTTTGCAGAGAAAACTAGTGGTAAAAACAGCAATGTTCAAACAATTTCACATAACCATATCTTTATCCTGTACTGGTATAACTCTGGATTAGCGGTGTGACAGTTTACTCAAATGTTACACCAGTGTAAGTCCGTATTACTCTTAGTGGAATTATATCTGTTAAACCTCTAAATCAAGTGACCAACATGTTTTTTCAGAAATGCCATTTTTCTTGCTGCTTTTTAATTTCTCCTAAAAATTATGACACAAGAATCACATTCAAGAAGTTGGTCCTAAAATGCTATTACAGAAATCTCTCTGGTAAACTTCCAGAGAGATCGAACTCCTCTCAGTCCTAGTGAATGAGATTTGCTTTGTGATTCTTGAAACAAACCCTAGTTTGAAGAGAAGCTTATGAAGCCATTGGCTGACCTAGTGTGACATTGTGTGTGTTTGAACAATGCTTTTCTCAAGGAGCACAAAATCTACCAGCCTGGGAATGACTAAGTACTATAAAAAGGCAGACTTCCATGTTTTGGAGTACAATGTGCAGGTATAAACGTCAGATTCACATCTGCCCATCTATACTGACAATGTCATGTAAGTTTGCTGAATGATTTAAAGGTAGACTTTCTGAATGGAAGAGTGGAATCTAAGAAAAGTTCTTGTACTTCAGGGGTGCATGGCTATACCATTAATTATTTTCATTATTTTACAGAAAGTATTTACTGTTTTCACAGAATATTCTTGCCCATAGCACTGGAGTATTGCACAATGGAGACTGCTCTTTCTTGCATTTTTCACAGATTTGCAATGGATTTAAATACAGCAGTACATTAAACAGAGAATGTATACAGGCTTAGGTAATACCCAGAAAGTTTAACTATTATTAGCATTCTCCTTGACACAGCTTTCAAAAAAATCATCTAATACTTTCTCAGACAATTGTCAAGAATGGTTTGGAAGATAGTTGGACTGAAGACGGACCTAGTAAATAGTTTGTACAACAGCTGTGGGAGAGAAAAAGTTTAGCTGTGTTATCTTATTAACCCATAAGTTCTGTACCTTAAGTAATTTATTTAGTTTATGAATGAATAAAGTTTTACACCCAAGTCTTCTAAATCTTTGAAAAATGTCCTGTGAGCCATTCTTTCTTTTGCTTATGATTGCTCCATACATGAGGTTTTCTCTTTTTTTATAGGGAATGGCTATAAATCGAAATCTAAATTTAAATCTACAGTCATTAACTTTTGGAATTAAGTCTCTTAATAACCATATCTTAGTGTTTGCGTTTGTAGGGTTTTGCCTGAACAGCATTAAACAGGATTCAATGAATAGACTGTGAAGTTCTTGGGACACAGTATTTTATTTATTTTTATGCTTTCACTTTATTGGGTTGATTTTCTAACAATTTCAGCTTGTCCCCAAGAATACAGGTGCTCTCTAAGCCCAAAAATGCATTCCTCACCATTCACCCTTGCTCTTGAGTATTTCCGATGTAACCAGATTGAAATGTGCTTCTGATATTCTGAGTGTCCTGGCTTCCTAACATTTTTTAAAGGGTCATTCACTTTACTGAGAGTTTGCAACTGAATGAAAAATTCTCTGTATTTGATTTTTGCATTCTCACATGCTAAAAGGAGAGTGAAGTACAAAATTATCTTCTTAGAACTTAAAAATTACTATGTCAAGATTGAATTACAGACATGATGAAGAGATGCATCTTATCCAAATGAAACATATATACGCTAGTTAATATTAGTATGCCAACAGGAAGCCAAGATTTTCAGAAATCCTCAGCATCTAAATCTTGATGATTTTCAAGACATGGTTATCTCCTGTCTAGTGCTATAATGACAAAAAATTTTAAGAGTCGATATCTCCCCCCTTAATGGGGGCAGGTGGATGAACAAATTTGGAAATCTAGCTCTACTGTACTTGAAGAAAAATGGGAGAACAGACATTTTCAAATGCAGGTGTATTTGCTAGAACCTTGGAATAGCACAAACCTATTTCATTTGGGTATGTTTCAAACATCTGTGTTGCAGAAAGTTTGTGGTGCTCTCAAAAGGCCAGGTATTACATCCAAAACTACAGGTGAAAAACTGTTATTCCATTAGCCATCATCAGTGGTCTCATTTGTCACCAATTACTATTTAACTTCATAAATCTTTAAAGATTTTGCAAGTAAAGCTCATGCAGCTTTGAAACTGGGTTTTTTTTGTTGTTTTTATTTTATTTTATTTTTAAAAATCTGATTATTCACAGCTTGCTAATTTGTAATTGGACTTTTACAACTCAGAAACCTCCAGATTTCAGAAAAGCTAATTTATCTTTTCTTAGTTTAATTGTGGTATTCACACTTAAAACTGTGGAGTGAGATTGCTTCTAGTGGGTTGTATGCAGTGTTCTGGAACTAATAAAATATATTATTGATTGCTTAATGAAAAGCACTGTGTTAGTACAAATTTACTGTGGCTGAGGGTGGTTACAACAGCTACTTCTTATTCTGTTTGGAGGATCACCTGCCATTTTACTTGGGTGTATTTCTGCATATCAAGTGTGCTTTTAAATTAAGTTATGGTTGCCTACAGGGCACTATATTGGGTGGCTCCATTAAGGTGCCCTTATACTTTTCCTTCCATGCAGTGCTACCCGTTGCTTTTAATTTAGCTTAAGATCATCAAAATTAATTATGATAGAGTGTATTAAAAGTTGAAATAGCAAATCAAGGAGTTTTATTAAGTGCCCTTTAGATTTCCTTATGTGTTTAGTGGTTTTAGCTTTTTATTTGCTCATCACAGTCTGATTCATCGTGATTACTATGAAAAAGATCAGTAAAGCAGAATAAAAATGTCTGACTATGCTGGTAATAACTACAAGTCTCATTTTCTAGCTGGCTTTGGTGTCCCTATCAGCCAAAATAAGTGTACAACTGCTCTAGTAGTGCTGGTGACTACTTGTAGTCACCCTTTTCCTGTTGAGGTGTTTGGTCTATGCATTTGGCAGCAAAGCAGTGGCTGTATTTTATACATTGGAAAATGCTACTGGTCCCCCTCCATCATCCTAATGACAAAAATTCCAGTGTCAGTGGTGAATACCAACAGCTATCACTGGACTGTGATGAATCTTGCTGTGGGGAATGATCTCCCCCACTATCTGCCACACATAACACAGTGTGCCTGCTGCACTGAGTGCTCAGGGCAGGACCTATTGTGATTTTTTGATGCACAGTTGCTGGGGACAGGTGAACACCTATCCAATAGTCCTCTGGGGTGGGCTTGTTTCTGTACAGTGTTGGTTGCTGTCCTTGGCCATAGACCTTGTGAGGTTCCCCTAGGCACAAGCTCCTGCTGGCATCCTAATCTACTTGGTGCCCAAGTGAATCATTGATTCTGCCACTCTAGTTCACACCTTATAAACCTTTAGTTTGCTATGGAAGCAAAGCAGATTTCTTCGCACAAATGCTTGAGGTTGTTCAGTCCTCTGCATCTGCTGCATCTTTATCTGCATCTTACTGCCTGGCTGCACAAGCTGGAAGGACTCAGGGTGGGATGCATCTGCAATTGGAGATTAAGGTCTGGCATTCATTAGTGACATTGTGTGTACAAAGCTCCACGCATAAGATTGTAATATCCATGATGAATTCCAGACCTAATGACATAATTAACAATATGATCTCAGGCAGATAAGCCATCAACAAAACTCAACCTGGAAAAGATCCTGCATGTGGTTCAGAAACTACTATTCATTTTTCTTATGTTGTAAAGTCATAGATTTTTAAGTGAAAAGACATTATTGCCATCTATAATCACCTTCAGCATTAACATATCTATCCCCATTACATACCCCAGGTAATACATTCAATACATGTACTATACCCACTGATATGTAGATGGACATACCTTTATTAACCATAGCCTGCTTTCAGAGGATTAATAGTTTAATGACCAACAGAATAACCCAATACCTGTACTTCAACCATTCCACTGAAATAAAGCAAGTAACAATCTCTGCTAAACACGACAGTACTCAAACACATCCTGAATGGACTCAGGTCAAATCAGCTCCTCAGTTCTAGATGTACCTACTGCCAGGGTACCAGGCTGTCTATGAATTGCACTCCTCAGGGGAAACCACCACCTCATATAAGATCCCATATGCCCTAGCTTCAAAACCACTAATTCCCTCTCAACTCATAACACAACTTGCTCCTTTGTATCCATAAGTTACATATCAAGGCCAACATATTACAAATCAAAGAATGTCATCCATTAATTTATTAAATCAACTGCAATTCTTTCAAGGTAAAAGAGAGTTACCAAAATTGTTTCACGTAAATGACACAATTCTAGGTAATTGTAATATCCTTTTTCCCAAGACTTAGTTCTCAGTGTTTCAAATCCTCCCTTTTTTCTAGTTAAATTCTTTTGGATTCACTTTTGACCATGTTATAACTTTTCTTGTCCGATGAAACTCTTACTGATTTTCAAAAATACTATTTCATATATAATGAGCAAATTATCTCCAGGTCATTTGTCAAATCAACAAAATAAGCTGTGTTTTGCCTGTCTTTCACACAGTGAGGTATATTTTGAAGACTGCATCATTACATCTTTCCAGAACTCTTTCCAATTCCCTGATATCCTTTTAGAACTACAGATATTAATTCTGGACACTGAACTCCAGTAATGGTGCCATTAATGCTGCCTTACCACCTTTATCATGTTCCCTTGCTTGCAAATCAATTAAGGATCATGTTAGCTCACTGAAGGAAATCAGGTTCAACTGCTGATCTACCGTTGTAGTCATTTGTTATCAATCTGGAGACAGAATCATTTCTCTTTACAGTAGCTTTTCTCATCTTACAAATAGTTCTTGTTTCTAGATAGAAATCCTTGCACTTGGCTGCAATAAAACCTATGTTTAGATCTGAACTGACCTCTGCAAGTGATCCAAGTCACTCTGTACAACTGACCTGTTCTCTCTATTATTTACCATTCCACCAATAGGTCACATCCAGTTCTCTGATTAATTGAAAGTAAAAGGAAATAGATTTTTTTTCTGTATAAATTAGTTTAATGCATGAGGCCATGACCCAAAGCCCATTAGACTCACTAAAAGAATTTCTATTGAATTTGGGTAGCTTTAGGTTCTGAGTCAGATGTAGTTTTGCTGTTTTAGAAATTGTTCTGATTCCAGGATAGAGTAGAATATATTATAGGCTTTCCTGACAGCTATAGAATTGATTTTTCTTAGTTTGGTCTTTTTTAGTTTGTTGTTTTTTTTTTTTTTTTTTTTTTTTTTTTTTTTTTTTTTTTTTTTTTTTTTTTTTTTTTTTGTGGGGCGGGGGTGGTTGTGGTTTTTGGTTTGTTGGGGTTTAATTTTTTTTTTTATTTTATTTTTTTTTTTTGCCAGCAAATAACTGAACAATCCAGGCAGGGTGGGACCAAAAGCTGGCTTCAGAGCCCACACTGGAAATAAAAATAATTTTCAGTAACTTAAGAAGCTAATAGCCTATGCATCCAGTTTCTAGAATTATCCATATGTATGGTCTTAATATGTTCTGTATTTTCTTAAAGGGTAAATCTGTTTGTTCAATTATTTTTCCTCAATGACACTAAAGTTGCCTGATTCGATTATCCCGAGTCAAAATTCAGGCAGGTTGTCAATTTTGTGGGAAACTACAAAATTTCAGATTTTCATTCAAATATGGGACGTGCTTTTTAAAACACTGAATAATCTCCTTTCATATTTTATAGTCTTAGAACATTGAATAATGCAAATTGTCCTTGTTTGAAGCATCTCTAGAAATATAATCAATAGTGCATAGTAGATGGGAACTCTTTTGATAAAAAAAAGAATAAAAATTTTCATTTAACTTTTTTCTTGAACCTCAGTTTCTGATAGGAAGTGGAAGGCATTTTATTTGAATCTGCCTATATGAGTTACAAACTAATATTTTTAAATGAGTGTTCTTTAGTGTTTTTATAGATAACATCTAGTGTAGTAAGTTCCTGATCTCAGTTTAGATTAAAGCACCAATATAATAACTAACAATAATTCTTCAATCAAAAGTAAGCTCTTACAGAAACATGAAGGGGTTACTTTCAGGTGAACATTCTCTAGCATTGGCTTGAAGCCATC
This sequence comes from Platysteira castanea, assembly GCA_013397175.1. Lineage (NCBI taxonomy): Eukaryota > Metazoa > Chordata > Aves > Passeriformes > Platysteira > Platysteira castanea. The sequence goes on from VYXC01011445.1 coordinate 698,374, forward strand.
TTCAGCAGTCAGTTACAGAAAGATCTATTGGTCAGATGACTTTCGTATGTACAACACAAATTAAAATCTCAGTCATGGAAATTTGTTTAACAATAAAACCCCAGTCTATGTAAACATCTAGATTGTTGTGGAGAAAACCTTGGATCTAAGTGGACTTGAGAACTGTAGCAACCTGCTTCAGGCCACAAGATATCCCCCCATTTTTTTCCCTAAAATCATAAGTAGGATGTTCAAAAAGCCTTTTGTATGTCCTTTTATTGATATTAAACACAGTACCTACCATTTTCTTCCTCCCTGGGGCTAGAGACAGAAATTTTCTTGCTAGTTGTTGCCTATGTGCTTTGGCACATAAGGCTGTATCTTTCAATATCAAAGTAGTTGAGTAAGCTAATTATACTGGTCCTAAAAGATTCAATGCCTGTAGGCTTTCTTCGGTGCATTGTGTATTTATATCAGAAATGAAGCTTGTCTTGTCTGCTTGCTGTGCTGTGCATGGGTTCTTAACCTCCTGCTAAGATCCCAGCTATTGATTTGGGTTGGCTCTCTCTGTAGGTGCCTGGCATGGTGCCTTATTCTCACAAAGCAATAAATACCTACTTCTGAAAGTTGGGACTTTCGCTGGTACTTTTAGATGGCCAGAAGCACAGCTTTACTGGTTGACTGAGAGTACTGCCTTAATATAGACACCTAAAATCTGGAAGTTGCTGATGACATGGAGTAACTTGTGCAAAAGCAGTAGATGTTCTGCCCTTTGCTGAAAACTGGCAGATAACATCCTGACAAGCAGTTGATAGCTTGCTGCCAGTGGATTTTACTGAAACTTCCTATGTTCTTTTCCTCAAATGGTTTTAAACTTTTTTCTGAAAGAAGATTTACATATCAAGGGATAACTTAAGTTTTGAACTGGGTCTTATGTAATAAATTCAATACATAGGTATCGCTGTGTGAGCTGTTTTTCTTTTGCACTGATAACTTACAGTCAGCAGTTAAACTTTTTTTACATTCCCAAAGTCTGCTATGAAGATGCAAGTGGAGAGAGGAGGGGAGAGAGAAAGGCTTTGGTTTTTTTCCTGTGTTTTTTGATAGTCTTTATATGTAAGAAAGTGGGAGTCACAACTCTAGTGACAACATGGGGTGCTGTCCAAAAGCTTCCCTGGGCAGTTTTAACAGGTGAAATGTCATGGCAGAAATAGCCAGATAGGCAGTAAAACTGAGGAAGGAAAACCAGGCAGATTGTCAGAAATGTGTTCCTGGCTGAGTGACAGAGACCCACTCCAAGAAGCGTACAAACATGTGCATAACTACTTGTGTGAGCAGCGTTACTGAAATTAAGGGAAGGAAAGATCTGAAACGGAAGAATATTACCACAATCATTTTTGGGGGGGCTTTCAGCTTTCGGTCTATGGAATAGTTTGGCTTTTACTGCTCAGTTTTACAAAACACTTCAAAAAGTATTGATGTAGCAGAGGGAGGAATATGAGTAATTGAGCAATATAGACTCTTACAGCTCACATTTGTATGAGTCATAATATTCAGGCTATGAAAAGAAGGACAAGCTTTAATGCAAGGAATAATGCAAAAATTCGTGTTAGTTTATTTTCTTCTATCAATAAATTTAAATGAAAAAAGATTTCCCTGTTCTCTTCTATATTTTAAGAAGGAAAAGTAATTCACAACTCCTCCTTCACTGCTCTGCTTAGCGAAGGCCAAGGACAAATGGCAGGAAAGCCCAGAGTATTTTGCTGCAGGTTGGGAGTAGCCACTAGGAGGGGCTGACTGCCTTGAAGAGAAGGTAGGGATTGATTTACTAGCGATTCCAATGAAAAACACTAATAAAATAAGTTCAGTACTAAAAGTAGTGCTAAGCTAAGATAAAGTTGAAATATCTGTATATTATTTTCAATGGTTACATAATAACTTGTGGGATAAATGCTCTGTTTTATACTAATGTACTTCCAGGCAGCAAAAATATTCAAAGGCTTGATTTCAAAACAAAACTCGGAACACTGTTCTCTCCTAAAAGATAAGATTTGATTCATCAGTTCTTAGAAAGAAATGTCCTGTATTTTATGCCATTACCATTGTAGAAAAGAGACAAAATAGCTGATTGAATAATGAAAAATAAAAGGTCTCTGTTCTGTATGTGGTTCAAAGTCAGTGTGTGTAAAGCCAGGTGGCCTTGTTCATAAGGATGGCTCTTGGACAAAACAGCATCTGTTTTTCCATAACAGCCTTTTTTGCTGCATTATAATCTCTTTGTATATTTAATACCATAAATAAAACACTGGCATAGAAGAGAACTATAAATAAAACACTGGCATTCAGGGGACATGACAAAAGTGATCTCTCAACTTGTTTCTTAATATCAGTGCCATAGTTTAAAAAAAAGTCTGTTTAGTGCCGTACTGGAAGGGATGAGGAAGGAACTGCTGCATTCCCTCCAGCCCCCATACTGGCAAACAATAATAGCAATGCTGGGAAAGGTACAAACAGGATTGTTCAGAGTTGTTCCTTACAACTGAGGCTTCTTTTTTCTCCTCCTTCACAAAGAACTTGCTGCTCATGAAAGATGCCAGAGAGATGATGCTCACCTCTCATTAAGAGATATTTTGGAAAAGGTCACATATTCCAACTAGAGGTCAAGCATCATGAGAAACATTTGAGGAATTGCTCTTCTACCCTAATTTACAAGACAGTGAGTGAAAACGTGTGTATGGCCTATAATTATGATCACTGATATTTCATCTGACAAAGGACAATTCAGGGGAAATGTGTCTTGGACATAATGTTTTTTCTTGTTTAAGAAAGGAAGGAGAAAATTTGATTTAGAAAGGTAAATATGAAATATAAACATTCTTTATTTAATGACAGTCCTGAAATAAAAAATATTGTAGCTGCCAAACCATAGCCCAATACATTTGGTGAAACAAGGTTTAGTTTAGAGATCTGGAAAAGTAAAAAAGGAAAGAAGAGAATTCTCAGTTCTCTAAAGGCAAATTTCAGTGAGGATGGCTATGATCAGTATGAAAAATGGGCTAAGAATATTCTTCTTTGGGTGGAGGATGGTGATGATCAGGATGAAAAGGGACAACATGAGCTGACCATCTGTATTGGACAAAAATATATATTTTTTTCCATATTCAAAAGTACACTGCTGGGAGTAGGACTCTTTTTTCACACTGATGTAATTAGTATCAGCACAAGAAACCTGTCTCCTGTTTCTCTATAAGCAAGGGAAAAAACCCAACAGTAATGACAACGTAAGAGAATGGTTTCAAAGCAGCCCTTTGCTCTGTGAGGAGGCAAGTCGAATACTACTTTTAAACAGGAAAGATCTCTGCTTCCACTGAGTTCATACAGAAGGTGGTCCTCTGCCTGTCACAGGTTGCCCTGTGACTTCAGTGCTGCCTTCATGGTTGGGTGAGGAAGGCTGGAAAGTCCTGCCTTTCACAGAGGCAAGTTCTTGATTTGCAGGGAAGAAACAACTCCAGCTATCAGAAAATTCAATCTGCCAGTGTAACAAGGGTCTAGGCTTCACAGAAAGAACACTATCTGCATTCAGAACTTTGTGTGAGCTTCTTTGAGGCAGTACGTTGCCTTTGAGGAGAGAAATAACACCCAAAACCCAAATGGGAACTGGCAGCTCCCGCTTCAGTGTCAGATCATCTTTGGGGTTGCCTCTTACAAAGCTGTCTTGCTGTGCCCAGACCTTGCCAACCTCACATGGGGTCAATATAGGGCAATATTTTTCCACAGTGAAAATTTAGATATACAGTTTCACAGTTTCTATTAAATTAAGATGTCAGAGGAGCTGATATGTGGAATTTAGTTGCCACCACTTTGCTGGATCTTCTAAATCTGAAGGTCCTTAATCATGACCTTCTCACTCTTACTAAGGTTCAGAATCCACATAATGTAGCTGCCTCTTGCAGATGCATTTCTTTTGCTGCAAGGGATTCCCAATCCTGACGAGTTAAAAATGCAACAGGAGGTGGCAGCTGTGCAGAACTGCTTGTGGGTGGTAAAGGGTCTTAAAACACTTCATAATACTGATTCCTCATAATACTTAGTTTACTCAGATATTCCCAATTCCTTTACCACTGGTGATATTTGGAAGCTCAAAGAAAAAGAATGGTGATACAGCATACTATCCTATATCAACTATTTCACCTGCAAACTCCAGCTGTCTGAAAGAGCTCTTTATACAGACCCTCCACTAGAAAATCAAAGACAGAAGTGCCCAGACTAAACATTTTGAGAGGAGGAAAAAAGGACTGTCCAGTCCTACATAGTGGGCCCATATACTCAAGTTCATTAAACAAAGAGATGCATCATGAGCAAAAGTGATGGCTGTCTTACCAAAATAATTCTTTCACTGTGAGGTCTGAGAAGATGTGTCATTGGCTCAACTTGACACCTGAGAAAATATCTACCACCAAGCCCACTAGATTCCCACCAACTCTGTCATCTGGCTTGGTGCAGAGATAGAGATTTAAGATACTTAAACATAGGTTAACAGTGCCATTTTATCTCTCCTTCATGTTAGATCTTGCCATTATTGTGGGCAAGTATCAAAAGTCCTAAATTGTCTAAAATGTTATTTAGCCTCTGTGGAGTCTCCCCATTAGAAATCCAGTAAAGTGCTTTCTTGGACCAACTGGTTATTTGTTGGCAAGTGAATATCAGTGATTTCAGCTGTGATGGCTGAAATACTTGCCATCTCTGCCTGCCACCACAGGCAGTCTGGTACATCAGAAAATAGCTGGGGCACCTCAGTTACCCACAGCCAAAGTCACTTGGCTTATAGATCATTAGCAGCTTGTGTTAAGCAGCAAGGTTTTGCAAGAAGCTGCTGGGAGATGGGTGTGCGTTGTTCACTGGTATTCAACCTTTGTAGATGCCTTCAGGACTTCCATCTGTACCTGGACTGTGTCCTGTTAAAAAGATTGTTTCTCAACTCATCATGACAATTTTCCCTGCACAGAGGCCACCTGTTTAATATTGTTCTGAATGAACTGTAATTTGAACTTGACAGAATATTAGAGTACAAAAAGTCTCCATCAAGAAGAGAAAGTTGTTCTTTTGGTCTAAGTTTGCGGGGCTTCTTATTATGGATCCACTTGCTCTTTACAACAAAGATCCTTCACACTAATACAAAAGCCTGAATAAAATCAGAGATTAGTAGCTGTAACAAAAACATGACAACTCTTCATTCCTCTTTGAGTGAGATTTAGTGTTTAAAATGCAGTTGACCTAATTTTGCTAAAAATATATCTTATTCTTTTTATCTATGTTTTCATGCAAAATTTTTCTTTAAAATAAGTTTTTCCCATCCTGGTATAGGAACCTTTCTTTCATCTTCCCATTCCTTTCTGGGAGGGTGCCATGTAACTTGACAGGCTCATTCTGCTAAACTCTTTCACTTTTATTCCGCTATGGAAAATAAGGTGGGATAAAATCAGGGAATAAACTGTGCTAAAGTCCAGTGTCAAGTCAAAATGCATGGTTTTCAATCAAATGTCAAATGCATGGTTTACACTGTGAAAAAAACTTGATTTTGCATCTGTTCATACTTGTATAGACAAAAAATGTTAATTGCAGACATCCACAATTTAAAGCATTTTTGACTTATGAACTTTTATTTAAAATAAAACTTCTAAAGTAAGTGTAACCTTTCTTGTGTGAAAGTTTCACATTACTGTTAATGAATCCTAAGTTCTTTGTGGCCTTACATAGTTAAAGACCCTGCTGATTTCAGTGGAGGCTGAAGTACTGCCCCATAAGTACTAGCACTAGGAATCCTAAACACTGCTTAGTTCCTTAACTTTAGGATTTTAAAATCTCTTTGAATAAATTCACCAGGCAAGCACATAGAGCTGATGGTTTGATAGACTGGGAAGTGCCAACCTTTTCTGAAAATGATCCCTAGTGTTGCAGTCACTATTATACATGAGAGGAGATCTTTTAAGAAACTGGGTAAACTTGATGCATCCAAAATCATTAAACACCTTTTCCATTAATGACATGGAATTTTTCCTGTGTACACTTGCAGCAGATTCCATCTGACAGTTCATCTGAGAAAATTGGGCCTAATAAGGAGGGCAGAGGTCCTCAGCTAATGAGCAAGTGGAGGTTCTGATCTATTAGGTTAGATAGAAACTACCCTGTCTTTGAGACTTAAAATATCACTGGGGCTTCAGCCTTGTTTTGAAACATTTATGAATCAGCGCCTTAATCCTGCAGGACTATTCACCTGAAATCAGTGGAACTATTCACAGGAGTAAAAGGTGTACTCTTGGACCACAGCAATGTGTTCCCCATGACATCATTAAGTCATTCTCCACCTCTCAGCCTTACTTCCTCAGCATGCTGGCTCATCATCCAGGGAGGATGTGTTAGTCTTGCTTAGCCCTTGCTTAATTTGAAAGAAATGTGCTAAGTGAAGAATGATTCTTTATAGTGGGAATTCTTGACTAATAGAAAAGCCACCTTTTTTTTCCTAACAAAAAAGTTCTGTTCTAAGTAAAGTCATAGCTCAACATGCTTCACATGCTTAGGTGAATCTTTTTTTGCCAGAAATCTCAATATTATCAAGTTTATAAATTCCATTTCTAGAAAATATTAATGAAAATGCCTGTGAAAATTATTATTATTATGGGAAAGCAGATAAGTTCAGAGAAAAAACCTCTATAAGGTAAGTATGTTTTGCAGACTTCAATAACCATGTAAAAAAACCCCAAAACAGTGAATTAAAACTGCAGAAAATTTTGACTGTGTGAAATAGCTACTAACAGAATTTGAGCCCTGTGCTGCAATGATGTCATTCTGGAGCTGCACTGTTCACCTGTTTTGTTCTCTGTGTTGTGACTCATTTCAAAATAAGTATTGACCCTGAGAAAACCTTGCTAAAATCTCACAGGCATTTATCTCCACTTAATCTCCCAGAAGCGCAGCCACCAAAAGAGTAAGTATTTATGTTTTGCATTTATGTGAATGTCAGAACTTTGTGCTAACAGTTTTTTCAATGAGACTTGGTGATTTATTCTTGTCATCTGGTACTCTCTCAGTGAGGTGGTTGAGGTGCGGTATACTTGGGATACCATTACACTTTGAAGTTATCAGTATGTCAGGGGGAGGAATGCAAAGAGGCAGATGGACTGAGGCTGTAAGTGGCATCACTGCCAGAGTGGTGGTAGGCCCATGGTAATGGAAGGTTCCAAAAGTACAAGCTGAACTGAAGACATAGACAATGGGGTTAGAAAGACTTTCACAGACATCTCTTTCCTGAGTCAGGCCAGGTGGGCTGATGTGAAGGATAGTGTTTTGCAGGTCACATGTAACTGCTTCCCCATTGCTAAACATGCTTGGACCTCCACTGGTTGCAGAGTTACACTGAGCCCCTCAGTCAGGGAAGAACATGAGATACTACAGATATTCCAGGCAGCAGATGTTCCCACATGAAATGATGGTATTATATTCTGTAATTATTCTAAAGACCGGATGAAAACAAATGCAGCATTTTCTTTTTTCTTGTGGATTCTCATGCATTTTTGTGTTGTATACATAGCCCTGCACAGAAAATAACCATTCAGCTGCATTATCTTCCATTGCCAGCATTGTTCTCCAAGGCACTCTTGTTTGGGTGAACATTCTTTGCCTTTAATCTAAGACTTAGTTGGTGCAAGAAAGATCTGGCTTGAAGAATGATGCAGACATAGTTTCCTAATAGGAGTACAGTTTCCATCTCCAGACAGCATTTTATCTGTACAGTTCATGTTGATATAATAGGTAAACCATGAACAGTATACCACGTTTTGTCAGTGTAACCATCTAATTAGGGTGTTTGCTACATAAAAAAATGTTACAGATCCAAACTGAAAGTTTTGACTGTTGTCCTAGCTCCTACCTTAACAGAATTATTTACTGCTGGCCTGACTTTTTATGCTTAATATATGCCATGTTGTTTTGGTATGTTAAAGGTAAGCAGCATGGCACTAGCTCCTGTATTCCTTGGATGGCACATGATGAAGACTAGCCCACCTTACAAATGTGTACTCAGGGCAAATAAAAATAGCTAATGCACTGACAAAAGATTTTATTTTCTATTGCACAGCTTGAATTCTTTTCTGTTCAATATGTGACAGAAGAAATCCTATTTTCTGGCTTCTAAGGCCAAGAAGAGCAAATTCTGTTTTCACTTAATTTATTAAGCAACTCTGGTTTTACAGTGTAAGAAAGTATTATTTCAGATTGTGCTATTATAGCTGACTCTATAAAAAGTACTGTGTATTTTTCATCTTGTCGTCTTTACCAAAGTGTAAGAATTTTTGTTCAGTCCTAGATCATACAGACTCTCTTTTCTGAACCTGCTGACTGACATCAACGGCAGCCTTGCTAAGGCAAAGTAAATGTCATGAAATGTTTTCTTCTACTACAGACACTGGCAAATAATTGGCATCTGTTTTCTGTTGTCTAGCTGCCATTCTGTTTTCTAAAACAGAAACTTCAATTTCTCGTCTAATTTCTTCATGAATTCAGTCTTTTATGGGACTGAAAAATTGTAAGGAAAAAAAAGTGAAATATTTTGTTAAAGGAAACCAAAATAGTTTCACAGTGATTTTCATGTAATTAATTATCCAAACTGGTGGGAATTTCTTAAAATAAACCAAATAAAACTCAAGAATGTTTATCTTGACAAATGGAAAATTCTTCTGAATAATAAAATGATTTCTGTGTAGAATCCAGTCACTTTTGTCATCAGCTTTACTATTTTACCAAAATACTGCATAATTTCTGTGTACATAGTAGGAGATTTTTCAATTGTATCCAGCTATTGGCTAACAGGACATAAAATACTTATCAAAATACATATTCAACTCCTTGTTAATAAAGCTTTAAAGCAGATAAAACAGCACTCTGACTTCAGGAATTCTTTTGGCTAAGCATATGACATTAATACTCATTAACATGCTTTCAAATATGTTGCCAGAGTGGTAATAAAATTAACACCTCCTAATTTTTATATGGAAACTAAGCCAGAGTGCATCTTATGACTATTTAGCACTGTGCATGATACTTAAAATACCAACATAAACGCTGAATAAAAATATTATCTCTTTATTAAGTGAAGATGTGATTGCATCTTACGTTGTGAATTGATATTGTTCAGCTACACAAGAAAAATGTGTGATAAAGGGCTAAGAGTCAGCAGGATAAGAGAAGAGATCAGCTTTTTTTTTTTTACACTTAAATGTTTCCATAGTTTATCATAAGATACTAAATCACACACAGAAAATTAATTCCAGTTTTTATATTTACTGTTTGCCACTTAGGTGAAGTCTCGATAGTTGTTGAATTTTATGGGCAATATTTACCTAGAGTAATGCAAAAATCAGATACATTTTCTGCATTATTTTGGAGCAGACCATCATACTTACATTAACAGTGGAATCTCCTCATGGCACACTTCTTTTCAGTAAAATTCAAATTCTTGAATTTGCAAGTTACGTTTTTACAAAATAATTTATAAATTTAATCGTTACTGTGAAATGAAGATACAGTTTTAGATGCGACTCTGATTATTTATAGGCAATATAAATTAAGTATATAAGTATTTTGAAGATAAAAATATGTATATGTACACAGATATTTGCTTCCAGTGTCCTGAATCTGGAAGCTTGTTTATATGGGATAAGCTAAAAATTTTTGTGGAATCACTGTCCTTTCATGTGTAGTACATGTGAGACTGTTCTCTCTCGGTCCTGTCCTGTGAAGCCTGTGTGAATTACTGGGGTTTTATACTGTCTAGTGCCTAGCAGATTTAGAACCCAAATCGCTGCAGATCTTTATCAGATACTTTACCACACAACTGTGGTCTAGGGCAATGACGTGTAGGAGAAAAGCGCAGTTATTCTGTTAGTCAGGGAGTTATGTAGCTAGCAGGGAAATGTGGAGAAGTTTTGGGGTTTAGAGCCTTTATTAAGTGCACCATTTATGAGACGAAAAGACTGCAAATTTCATTTACAGCACTGTGAATCTGTATCGCTGAAACAATGAAGCCTAGCTGAATTAATTGTCAGTCTCTCCCAAGCTTTATTATTATGATTTTGGTCAAGAATGACTGGCTGAGGCTTCATTTCAACTTTATAGTTGAAAGCATTCTCAGATTCTACCTTCTTCATCAGCCTGAGTTACTGTACCTAGTTTTGCTGTATGCTTACCACTCTCATCCATTTTACTTCCTTCTTTGTTCAAAAATGCATTAGAAAATTATTATGCACTGTGCCAAATAAATTCTTGGTGAAATACTCTCCATTTTAATTTCAACTCTTCTAATATCAGAACATGGACTACTAGTATTTCAAACTGATTTGATATTTTGAGAAATTTTCATTTGTTTTGCTATTCTGATTGAACATAGAGAAGGAAAAAAAATAGAGAAGGAAACTAAAACAAGTTTGTTCTGAAGGAAGAACAAGTGCTTCCTGTGGTTTTTACAGAAATTTTTGAATATATTATGACTCGCTGTTTCTGTATGACATCTGAAGAAGAGTTGGTCTATGGTTTTTTTTCACTTTACAAACTGATCTACTAAAAATATGTTTTATGACCTTTTAACATTTATGGCTGCAGCACCACTGTCACTGTGATAATGATACCCTACTGTGATTTACAGCAAGCAGTTTTTGAACTCTTATCAAAGCATAAACATATTGCTACCATTCTCTCTATCATGGAAACAGGTACAATCAAGCATTGTCCAGGTGTGGGGCTCCCACATAAGAAGGATGTGGATCTCTTTAAGTGGGTCCAGAGGAGGGCCATGAGGATGATGAGAGGACTGAAGCACCTCTCCTGTGAAGACAGGCTGAGAGAGCTGGAGTTCAGCCTGGTGAAGAGAAGGGTCTGGCACCTTCCAGTGCCCAAAGGGGGTCTACAAGAAAGCTGAAGAGGTACTTATTACATGTACTTATAGGACAAGGGGTAATGTTGCCCTGGTTTTTGTAAGCCTTCTGTTTTTAACCTTGGAGTCAGATTCTTTCACATAGTTTCATGTAAATAATAGCCAATGTTTACTTAGCAGTATTTTCTGTTTTTCATTCCTTTTGTGATATGAGAGCTTTGATGAGCGCCTTACTTCTCCAGTGAGATTGAGAAGCAAGTGACATGCTCTCCAATCCCTTGTGGACTTGGGACGTGTATAAGAATGAGATAATGTAAACAATAAAGGTCTATTATTCCTTCCTTTCTGCTGAACCTGGCAGGTCTGAGAGTGTCTTTATTGTGTCTCCCCAGACACAGGGTAATGGCTTTAAAATGAAGAATGGCAAGTTTAGAGTAGATATAAGGAAGAAATTTTTCCCTATGAGGATGGTGAAGGACCAGAACAGGTTGCCCAGAGTAGTGGTGGATGCCCCATCCCTGGAAGTTTTCAAAGACAGGCTGCATGGGACTTTGAGCAACGCGGTCTCATGGAACGTGTCCCTGCCCATGGCAGGAAGGTTGGAATTAATGATCTTTAAGGTGCCTTCCCACCTGCAGCATTCTACTATTCTATGACCATTACAAAGTTTAGCCTGTAGTAGAATCTTACGCTGTGTGAATGCTCTGGCCAATTGAAATTTGCACATTCACATTTTTCTATGAAGTGCAAATCATGCAAGGAAACTTTGCTATGCTATAACACAGTAATTATTAAGCTGCAGTATACATTTAAAGAGACAGTGTCATAACATAATTCAGTGAAAAGGCAGAAGTTTTTCATGTTTCTTCTAGTTTAATGTAGTAGAACTGGTTCTGATAAATTTCGGGGTGTTGTCACCTAAATTTTGTTTGTAAACAATTTTAGGAAAGTTATTTTCATAATACAGAACCTAAAACTTCTTGAACTTGCTTTGTTGTGATGCTATTAAGATGTATGTTGCAGTTCTAGCATTTTTTCAGCACTGAAGATATTGTAGTCCTACAGTATCTAAGAAATTAATACCCCTAAAAATTCCTTTTGAGAATTAACTCAGTGAAACTGTTATATAGCATGGTTTACACATCATGTTATTTAGCATGGTTTTAGAAGGTGCCATTTATTCATCTACCTTCTCTCTTCTGAGGATGGTGACATCTAAGTCTCTTGTAAGGCTTGTGGCTGTATTTCTTCCTTAGCAGTAGGTTTATATGTGGTTCATATGAAAGTAAAATCATCAGGATCAGGAACTAGAATTTTCATAAGAAGTGTGCAATTGTGAGGAAATGTACTTTTAACACTGAAATAGTTCAAGACAAAGCGTATGGAAGGAAAAAATTCTGCAATTTTGCTCCTCAAAATTGAAGTGATCTTTTTTATTTTTGAGGTTTCTCTGCTTCATTTTAGTTGTTTTGACTTATTATTATTTTATTATTTGACATGTTACTATTTCCTTCTACCACCTGAAATGACTGTTTTCTGCCCCCACGTAAATTGCTTCCTTTTCTGATGTCTTTTTTTTGTAGATCAGAGTTCCAATATGGCCATGCTCTTGAAAGGGAAGCACCTAATACACAGCTCATTTATCAAGGCAAAAGTGTTTAACTATGACCCTAAGCACATGCTGCTGCTTGTTAGTTTAACTGAAGCTACACAAACATGATAAAAGGTAACTGACCTTTATTCTGTGCTCTAGGTATCTGTTTGATGATGGTCTCACTTTGTCCAGAGGTTTAACAAGTGTTTACTTTTTAACTAACTCTCTGATTACATGATCCTCTTTTCCTTGACTCTCTTCCTTCATCATATGATACAGCTTTTTCTTAAGTCTCTGACATTTCAAGTGAGGGTCACTGTATTTATGCAGTGCCAAGAACTAGGAACAGTCTTATGTGCTGAGTGTGCTCTTCCCCATTGTTCTGCAAATTAGTCAACATGAAACCAAATAGTGATAATGTGTTGTTATGATTAAGGTTAATAAGCTACTGATTATCACCATAGACTACAGTTCCAGACACATTATTTAAATGGAATGCTTTTTGAACTAGTTGATAAAAGATCCAAATTTCCCCCTGTTGTGATAAAAGATGTTCTAAGCCTTTAGAGAAAAATGGAAACATTACACAACAGGAAGAGTTTACTCTGTCCAATACGTTACAGATTCATCTTATGGTGACAATAGTACACGGCTCTAGAAAACATTGTCTGGTAACAAAAGGATGCTCCTCTATGTCTCTGAGATTAAGCCTCTTGAAAAAAACACTTGTGTTTAAAAAAACCTATTGTTACCTTTCTGGTGCATGCAGCAAATTTAACAAATTATTTTGTTCAGTTAACCTTGTTTTCTAAGCTTAATCAACATACAAGGCCACTAGTTTTATGCAATTTGGTCTTCACTAGAATGAACAATCCTTCAATAAAACCACTGAAAATAGGAGAGTTTAAAAATAAAAAAAAAAAAATCCCAAACCCAACTAACAAACCTAACCAAAATTAACAGAAGGTTTTAATGAACAAACTTAAAAAAAACCCCAGCAACCTATACTTATATGTTCATAGGATATATAAATCTCAGACGAGACATAAATTTTTCTTTTTAAATGATTTTTTTTTTTGGCTCAGTAGTAGATTTACAACTCATTTAAGATCATTTTCATGTTTGGAAATATTGACCAGAATATCTTTTTTCTTCTCTAGTTCTTGAAGAGGATATTTTCCTTTGAATTTCTCAGTAAAATCTTGACTTCTCATAATGACAATGGTTTCTGCTACATTTTTCAATAGTCCTAGGGGAAAAAAAACCCACCAAAACCATAAAAAAACCAGCACAAGAACTTGAAAAGCTTTCTCTGACATTTTAGCCAAGTGTTCTGATGGCTACCAACTGGGTCATTACTGACAAGCTTGTATTTTTACGCTTTATCGTGCCGGTTGACACTCACATACCCCAAAGAAGAGTGGCTGAACATTGAGCTAAGAAAGGGCACTTGTTCTGCCAAACAAGCAAGGTGCATGGTGCAAAAGTGCTTTGACAATCAATTATTAAGGATCCAGAGATGACAACTCATATACACATATGTAAGTCGATAACCTTTGAGCGTTTAATCTCCAGGGATCACAGCAGACAGTGGCAGAAAGCATCAAGGTCAATGATAATGAAGTCAAAGTGATTGTGAAGATCAAATACAATCTAGTCTATCCCTAAGAAAGGAAAGCTTGCAGTGACTTTGTTAAACTCTGAAGGGATGTACATGAAAGAAGGCAAGTTAAATTTCCAAGTTCATTCCTTGCCTTGGAGAAGTCCATCCTGCTTCAGTTCATATTTTTGTTGCAAAGCAGACATGAATTATGAAGCCCTCAAGTTACAACCAGTTATTTTTCAAATCTCTCTCACTTTCCTTCTTTATCCTTGACCTCAAGACATACGTATAAAGCCATTCAAAACCCAGGAAAAAAACGGAAGTCTGATATATCACTGTCAAACTCTTGTTTTTTAAGCATAGAGGAAAATCCAAGTTGCATACTTGTATCACAGGGTGTTTGTGTGAGAGAGAATTAGTAAGATAATTAGTTATCCTGTACATTTTTTAAAGATAGGTTGAAAATTTTCTTTACCTTGAGTGATATTGTAAATAAAATATTTTACTCTTAGTATCTGAATGCAAAGTTAAAATTCAAGAGCTGATGCTGCAAATATTCAATCGTTCATGTGCGAGATAGGCACTTCAATAAATGATATCACACAATATGTGTCTCAGCATGTCTCTCCCCTATATATAGTTATTTATATAGAGTAATTAGCTCAATAATCCGCTCTGATCGCTGAAATGATCACTATTATAGTTAAGATCAAGAAATATACTTTCTAAAACACCATTCAAAAATTCGTAGGAGAAAATTAGGGCTGCAGAATTCACATACTGACAGGAATTCTGGAAATCATATACCACGTGTACACAAGCTTCGTTTTCATTCACAGTACTTTTAAAAAAATGTAGCCCATAACAGTGACATGAGGTAGATTAGGTGTAAAATCAGGTCTTAAAATATAGCAGATAGATACAAGTAGACAATCTATCTTTTTCATTAAGATATTTCTCTCTTTCATTTCCTCTAAAAAAGAGAGCAATTTCATACAACAAATCTGAAAACTTGTTTAAAGCCTCAAATGAAAGTGGTTTTCTAGTAATTTAGAAAATACAAAGGAAACTACATTGTTTAGAAGGAGCCAAGAAGTGTGATATCACTGCAAGAAGATTAAAGAGGACACTTGGTGTTGTGTGACCTTTGCGGTTGCAGTGTTTAACCATGTCAGCCAAGTCATGTGTGTTCTGTGCATGTGCAGTACATCATGAGACATTAAATACAAAGGTATGGATTTTGAATCAGAATTTCCTATAAACTGCTGTGGGCTGGGAGAAAAATTTGGAGAAGTATCCTTACATGTTTATTATGTTTTTACATTTTTTCCAGCAGGCAGGCATTATTAGTCACTGACACAGTTGAGAGATTGGACTACATGGCTCCCTTTGAGTTCCTGATTAACTACAGCCTTTTAGGCCTTCTGTTTTCAAAGGCCTTAGACAGTACAAATGGGATTTGGAGACACTGAAGCACCACTTTTGTTTGCATTGGCAGATTTGGAATGTAGTAGTGGTGGGAGTAGAAGGGCTTCCTGCCTTGACAGCTGTCTGTCTCTAAGGAGTGGAAAGAGAACAGGAAAAGACAAGCCTACTGCTTGGGCACACTGGGGATATAAACTTCTCCTGAAGTATTTCAGAGCTGCTCCCTGGAACAAAAGGGGAGCAGGGAAAGGATGTCTCTTGGGAGTCATAATTCATGTTCCAGTCCGCTTATTGAATGGGGCAGCTCCTTGAAAGATTCATAGATTTTAAGGTCATTTATGATTGTCTTGCCTGGATTGTGTGACACAAGCCATAGAATTTCATCCCTTCAGTGTTGCTTTCCAACCCATTAGGATTATCTATTACTCCAAGTATATATATACTTAATGATTCTCCAGTAATAAAAGAAATAAAAATTTAATGGCCATAAACACAGCAACTTTTCTAGGGCTACTAAAGACCAGATAGTGTAGTGTCACTTGACAAGTTTTAAGTCATTTGAGAGGAAAAATATATACCTAAAAATACTTTGAATGCCCCTTGTAGGCTTTCTTTGTGTAATTTGAAGGCAGTGAAGGGAAACAAAGTGGCCTGTCCTATTATCTCTCTGTTTGGGGAAGAGTATCCGTTTCCCCATCTGTGCTGGCAGTGCCCTTTGCTGAGTTACTGCCACAGATGTAAGCAAAGGGGCACAGAGAAGAAGTAGAAGTGGCAGTATTATCATTGTAGAAGATGAATGTAGTGGCACTTCTAATTTATTTAGTATTCAGGATTTCGACTTTAATTAGGATTCTTTTGTCACATCATTCATCAAATGCACTTGAAAGAGATGGAAATTAACACCAAAGTTTCTATTGCCTCAGGCATGCTTTTAGTACTTCTACTCGTTTTGGTTTATTGTTGTTCAGTTCAGTGAAATAGTTGTGATAGTTCACTTAGCTGTAACTGGGTTTCAAAAGAGGTGGAATGAATACATGCTCTTAAAAAGTGCTGGTTTGTGAAGCCCCTGTAGCTCCTAAAACCTCTTTTGTTAAAAAAAATACATATATATAGTTTCTCTCAATCTCACTCTCTCTCTTCTTTTTTAATGACTAACTTCTAAGTTGTTAACATAATGCTGTATACCAGTTTTCACCCTAAGGAGTAATTTTCGATAAATTTGTTAGTGCTAGAATGCTAGTTAGTCACAGACTTACTTGTAAATTGCACATGTGTTTAGATGAAATAACTTGCTGAAATAATTTCAGTTAGAACGAAGTTTAACATAGCTACAAAAATACTGTCTGCATGGGGAAAGGTTTGTATTAATTATTACTCCAACTTCATGCCTGCCATTGTAAAATTTACACTGCTCTGGCATAACAGGAGCTGCGTTGATATATGGGTATTCCTTCTACCCGGAGCTTCCAGCTCATATAGCAGGCGTCCAGTCAGACAATGAAAAGAGTGTGAACCTATCTTGAAGTGTGAGACTATGCAACATATCAGCAAGGTTATTACTGTCAGCACAAAAGTCATTAGCCTATGTCCAAACTCATGCTTAGTTGAAAATCAAAAAGTTTATTAAGCAAGTATTTCTGGGAGCTCTGTGATTAATGAAGCCTGGTTTATGCTGCTTGTGGAGATGAACTGCGTAGTCTAAGCAAGTGCAAATTCTGACTGTAGGTTTTCCTACAGTTCTGGATTTTTAAAATTTCTTTCTGCATTCACGGGTGTCCAGTGATGTGTAATTTTGCGTAAATTTTCCTTAAGTAGCATTTCTTTCTCTCTCCCCCCACCTCTCCCTCTCTCCTGGTTGCTGAAGTTCAGAAAAAATCAGTAGCAAAATTCAAAGAACTTTGCCCTTTTTTGCACCATCTTCTCAATATGTACCTGAAAGTGAAATGGATAAAGAAGTAGGAACTTTTTCAGATATCAGTTACTACATAATATTTCATGGGAAATGTTGCTAATACACAATTGGTAATATTTTGGGGGTATTTAAAACTGGCATTCTTATTATCAAACCTTTTAAATAGGTCTGGGATATCTTTCCAGCTTTTCGTCTACATTACAGGAGCTAGAAATTATATTTCAATAAGGCAGACATTCTATTAGAAAACATTTGATGTTGCAGGTTGGATGTACTGAAAGGTTATGACAATCACAAGCCTAAAGCACAGTCCATGCTTGGAAATTAAAGATAGGTTTCTACTCTACAAAATGTTTAGCAAAGTTTTTAAAGGAGCCATAAAGTGATAAATAAGAAACATATGAGAAAACTAGAATTACCTATAAGCTCATCCACCCTGGCTGAATCAGGTAAACATTTCAACTAACGTAAGTGGGAGCAAGACCAAACTCTTTACAGATTTTGAGCACTACCAGAGAAACCAGACACTTGTACACCATCATTCAAATACAAGAAACTAATGAGTTTCAGTACCCTTTCTTTGCCCTCACTGACTTCTGCAGTATATAAATCCTGAAGTATAGTGCAGTATTTCTAAGAACGCAAAATGCACATTTTAGTTATAATGCTACTAAAAATAATAGTCTACATGTTTAAGGAAATTCAGCTAGTTACAGAGTTTCAAATAACTGGTACACTGAAACACAAGTATTTTGGTGAAATAATCATGGAGATCAGTTTAGTCTTAAAGAAAAACCTTGGCAACAGGAGTGGGTGGCTAAAAGATTTCCTTTATAATGCACATTTTGTGGGTGCCTACAGCCAGTTCTGAGTATAAATAAACTGTAGCTCTGAGAATATTATCTATGCCTTGTACTTCAGAGCTGTCAGTCAGTATTTTTGATCATTAGCCATCTGTGATTATCTTAATTTTTGCCAGCAGGAGAAGGAACTCTTTTCCACCAGGGAGCTCTGTTATTACAATATAATTTATATGTAAAGAGCTCATTTCATTAGAGGGAAAAAATCACCAACTTTTTACATAGGTTTGGTGGGGGTTTTTTTAGTTTAAAAGAAACTTTTAGCATTAATTATTTTGCTTTATATATATATATGTATATATATATATATATATATATATATCTCCTTGGCATGGTCCATTAAAAGCAATTAACATCATATTGGTACATTAACTATAACTCTGTCTTTATTTTAGTTTTTGTTTAACATCCAACCACAGACCTGAAGAATTTAACTAGAGGAATTACTACTTTTTAGTTTCACTCAAAATTATTGTACTTGAGAACCTAACTATGTCTTTACCACATGCCAGTTAAAATCCTTAAAAGGGTCATTTTAGATTTCCCTCCCAACCGTCTGTTTAAAGAATGATTTTATAGTGACTTCTTTTTAGAATGATTTGCTGAAATAAAAGTGCTGCACTTCCCTCATTTACTAAAATGAAACTCTGCCCATTGTTGTAGTATAAAGCCCTATTTTTATTGGTATTGTAAATGCTGACATTATAATCTGAGTAAATTGGTTCATAAGGACACTAATATAAAATAAATCACTTTATAAACTTTGGTAATTCTGACTTTTCACAAACTATCCCAGTTTGTCAGTGGTGCTAAGAATCTGTTGTCATTATTTTTGACCTCAGGTATTTGTCATCTTAAAATTGGAAAGCATTCAGGTGAACTTTGAAATAAAGTCAGAATCAGTATGACTGCCTACACATGATGCCTGTGTTTAATATCCTCAAAAGATGATGGAGGTCTGCGTATACCAAGAGGACACTACGGTTCCTTAAGTGTACACACAATGAAAATTGACTACTGAATTTTAATTGCCTTTTTTTGTTATAACTAAAATTTGAGGCTGTGACTACATTACATTCTTGAACTTACAGTATATATTTGACTTCTGAATTTGAATCAACTCCGTGATTTAACGTATAAGATCAGATGAATAGTCACTATCAATTATATGCAAACTTTAGCATTAGCAGAGTGTTTCTGGTCTACTCTATCTGATCATATGGATTTATGCTATAGAGATATGCTGCAGATAACAGCTCTTCCAACATTTTTAATCAGTAGGAAGAGGTGTATTTTAGTAAACAGTGTGAGAATCAGTTAAAAAGCTCTCTAATTAGAAGAAAAATACATTTTGAAGACATATATTTTTTCTCTACAGTTACATTAAGAGGCAAACAGCAAGGAGGAAAAATATATATGTAGAAAGGAAGAAAATATTGATGCAATATTTAGTTACTGGTACTAACAATTGGAGTTGCACTCAGTGTTCAAACCTTGCATTCCCAGCTACCTTGGGTTTGCAGATTCATATCACTTCACTATTGTGCCAACTGATTCTTCATGTGCAGATCTCTAAGCAATAACACTAATGGAAAAGGTTTACTTTCTCCCCTCCTCAATCTCTTTTTGGATGTCCAGCAAGGGACCTTTTTTTCAGCATTTTCAGTGCTATGTGTTACAAGATTGTCTCTTCACAAACATGTAGCAACCTACGCTATTAGTAAAACTCACCAAAAATGAATATATGAGGCAAATGACCCGTCTTGAGTACCTGATGATCACACTACAAACAGTGGAATGGGATGTAGGGAGATTGGCTGCCTCAGGCTTGCTCTTGTCCAGTCCCTTGAAATGAGCTCCTGTACCTTAATCTTTGAGTCAGTTTTGTTCAGAAGGAACCAAATCCCTTATGCAACTCACAGCAATGTGAAGAGGAACAGCTGGGACATTCACTTCAGAAGAGCAGGGAATAGCTAATATAAAACACTAATATAGACACACACCTTCACTGAAACTGGCCAGTGAGTATGTTGGTATAAGGATAGGAATAGTTAATGCACAATTATGTCACAAGTATATTATAGCATAAAAAGTGACAGTTAAAATGTTTAATTAAAATAACATTACATAAGCACCTCTGAACATATGATAAGTTTTGGATAAAATACCCTTTGAAAAATGTAACAACTTGTGAGTTGTATAGCTAACAGAGTAACAGAAGAATTGAACAGTACAAGGCTTTCTACATTTTTTAAGCAAAACTGCCTTCTTAAACTGTCCTGGTTCTGTTAAACAACTTGGGGCAAGCTGAAAGTAATTCACTTCTTACATCTTTATTGCCAAACTTGATTTGATTGAATCTATATTTATCCTCATGTGGCTCCTGGAGCACTCATGAACTTTCATCATTCCAGTCTATCAGGACAAATCTGCAAGTAAAAAAACTCACTTTTATCAGCAGGTATTCAATGAATGGCAGGTGGCAAATAAAGCACTTAGTGAATTGTTTTAATTGCATATCTCTCCCATCTTCCAGAACTTGAGAAAGTTTTAGAAAACTGGAGAGGAGCAGGATGGGTTTATTTGCTGCTTTGATTTTGTGACAACACAGCTTGCTTTCAGAAAAAACTTGCTGATAGAATTTAATTGCCTTTCATGTATGGATGATATTTAAACTGGTACGACAAAGGGTATATTGTAGTGTAGCAGAGATATACATCACAACAAATATGAAAGTAAAGAGTTAAATTTGCTGCACCAACTCAAGTATATAAAGAAGCTTTTAACCTGAGTCAGTTGATGAGGAGTGAGAACAAAATTCTTTTCTCCTGGAAATTAAATAGAAATTAAAGTTAACAGGTTTAGCTGTAGCTATGTTTTCTGCCATTGGTTCATTCCATAGAATTAAGTTAAGACAGTGCTACAAGAAAATAATTAACTGGAAAGTTCAGTGTTCAACTCAAAACCTTTTTTCCTCTTCACTGTTTTCTTACATGTTCCTTTTTTTATGTGATAAAGAGAGCACAGAAGAGAACACATACCCTATATTAGTGAGTATTTGAGGTTGGGCTGGAGAGTCCAGAGCGAACACTCTTCAGTGAATGAAGCCACTGAAGTTTCCTAACATAATCCTTGTCTATGACTGTAGCAATTTTGAATGTATCTTAATTTTAGAATAACCATGCTTGATATCTTTATTTTCAAGGATTTTGACTGATATTTCTAGATTTGACAAATTTAGCCTGTGAAATACAAACTGTTTTCATGGGAATCTGTGAAGGAATGTTTTGGCGTATATTTGTAGCAAGAAGCTTTATTCTGTAACAATTTCATGCTGATGAAATATCTCTATAGAACCACAAAGAGATAGTGTAGTCTGGAGATATGAGCAGACCGAGGATCAAGGGTTAGTAGTGCACCATACTTTAATCTTCTTTGCAAAGTGAGGTGAGTGATACTTGGCTGTTCTTAAGAATACCATGCAAAGCCTTAGGCAGTGAGATTGTGATGCAGAAAAAGTAAAGGAAAATTTATGGATAAATGAATCAACTGAAAAAAAGTGAACTTGAGTTCTCTCAGTTGTTAGAATTGACATGGAGATAGTGAGACTGAGCCCTGTTTCATTTTTTGAGTTTTAATTGTCCCATATTGAACAACATGAATTTCTGCAATGCCCAGCTGGCGTTAGAGGGCATTTGAAAGAGTCTAAAAGGGTATTCACACTCTACAAGGTGTGCCATCCAATACCAAACAACAAAAAGGGTTATCTGAAACTAATCATTTTCTAAAATCACGAGCGAACCAGCGTTTCCGGCCAACAGTTCAGGACAACTTGGAGATTTTCCATGAAGATAAGACAGGGGTTGGCTCTATTCTTCTCTATTTATTTTCTTCCCTCTGCCTTCACCCAGCTTTATAACTGTTCTCCATGCCTCTTACTCTATGGAACATGTAGGTATACTGTGCCTTCTATGGGGAGAAGTACTCCATGAGTTTTCTGAAGTGATGTTAATATTTTATGCATTTGTTTAAGATCTAGCCATTACATTTCCTAACCTTTAGACTTCAAAATTAAATTAAAAGTTAGAGAAAAATTCTTTTGCTACAACTTAACTTGCCCATCCAGTGTTTATTTGCTTCATATGTCTCAGTTAGCTGTTAAATACTTGGGAAAGACCTGGGATTCCACATCCCACAGAAAAGTCACAAGAGACAATTTCCTTGAGAAAGCTTGACAGTGTCCTTTTCTTCAGGTCTGAGAGGTGATTGATATGTGAAGAGATGTAGACTGATATGTTTTCCTTTCCATTTTCATTTACAGGTATAATCCCCTGAAGGTGGAGGCAGGTTTCTCCTGTGGTTCAGGTGCTAACATACAACTCGGAAGAGAAGGGTTCAATGTCCTGCTGTGCTACAGACTTCTGGAGCAAGCGGTGATATTTCATTTCACCATCTCTGACAAAGGCATCATTTCATCTGTATTCTAGGGATTTTATTCAGGTAAATGAATGCAAATATCAATGTTTTTAAGAAGATTACATTTAAGGTATACTTATATAAGAATTTATCAAAATGCCTCTATATTTAATAATTTTAGCTAAAGACTATAGCCTTTATTCAAGTCTGACTTTACAGTGTTCACTATATTAAGAATTTTTCTTGACTATGTATGAAAAAAAAAGAGTTATTGCTCTGGAACTTAACAAGATACATTTATTCCATGGTAAAGGAGGAAGTTTAGTTCCAAGACCAGTAACAAGCAAATGTATTATTTAAAAAGGAAAGAAAATAGAGCCTGCTGGGCATTCATTTGCTTACAGAAGCTCTTTGTATTTATGGTTCTAGAAAAAATATTTCCTTGTAAAACATTCAGTAAATACTTAAAAGCATACAACATGCCTGTTTTCTGAAGGGAGGCAACAGAAAGATTACTCAAAGGAGAACTGAAACAAGAAATAATAACATATAATGGGGAAAGTTCCTGCCACTGTACTTCAAGAGAAAATAGTCTCCTTCAAAAGATAATTAAGAACTTTGGGGCACTGAAATCACCTTCAAGAGACACTGTGGGACATTCAGTTTCTGAATTTGTGTGTCTCAATTTGGTGTGTAAAGTTAGGTCATTATGATTTTGCCCATTTCCCTCTCACTGCTGTCTTATTCTACTATTGTTTGAAAAATTTATCCAGTGTGATATAATTGCACTAGCTGTGACTCTCTTTCATCTCCAAAATCCTCATGCTCTCCTCCTCCAAAATTGTTGCTAATATTTCTACTAATGAGTCACTGTGAAATCATTTCACAGACGTGCTCTGAAACGCTCAGCATACTCAAGAGCAGGAGAATTATATGCATTTTATGGCACTGTAGGAAGTTTTCAAAGGATTTGAATTATTTCTTACTTCTGTCTTTTCTTAACCATAATAAGAAAAAGTTAGAAAAAAACCAAACAAAACAACCATACTCTTTCCCACATTCCCCCTTTAAATTTCTCCTCAGCAAGACTACAATTCTCCAGAGCTGATTTTCCTAAAAGAGTCCTCCCTGACTATGTTGGACAAATGTCATGTCCCCTGGCTCTCTCCATCTTGTAATGAAAATAGACCTATTGCCAGCTACATCTTGCTGATTGCTTCCTACCTGCTGCTAAGGATAATTTGTGCAGTGTAAATGAAGACTTCAATAGTTGCTGTAGGGAAAAAAAAAGCTACAGAAAGGGTCTGCTATTCAGCACTCACATAAAATAGCCAATAAAGAAACAGTTCTGATTAGCTGAAAATGTGTAAAGTGTATAAAACCTATAAGAGATCTTCAAGTTTTCACAATTTTAATTATACCAGACAACATAAAGAAGTGCTTTGTCCTGAAAAATGGATCACAAACATTTGCATCTTTTAATTTGTCTGATCCTATACCAAGAATTTTTGTGTATTTGTTTTCTTCGTTGTCTGGTCAAATATTTACTACTGGATTGCTTCCTTTTGTTTAAAAGTAAGCAATAAAAGGAATTTTCCAGGGTTACCTTGAAGCATATTGTGACCATTTGGAATGCATATTTGCTATTTTCCCCCAAATATGTTTTCATATAAACTCTTACCTCTGAAAGAATGAAAGAGACAGAAGCATTACATGCGCATTACAGAAAATGATGAATTGGAGTAGACTTAAATAGTGGCAGTTCCAGACAGCAAATCTGTCTGCAGTGTGTGACCTCAGATCCACCTGGTTTGCCCCATCTCAGCTATGCAACAGGTCATGCTGCCTTCTGCTTGTCCCATGCTTTGAGAACAATATGATGCTTATGCGGGTGCAAGAGCACTTATCATCTCTTTTTGCCCATTCAGTGTGTGTAGATAAAGGCAAACATATTATTTCTAGCCATTGAGTAACTGCTGTTTCATTTTACCTCCATTCTCTTGACACAGCCTGGGATGTAACTGACAGATACAGGGTGCAGGGGGGAAAACAGTCACTAAGAAACTAACTACCACTATGGAAATACATTGTCCTCCTACTGAAAACCAGATGACAATTCCTAGATTAGACACTCAGTTCATTTCCCAGACTAACAATTCAGGTATGTTTGGATAATTACATAACCTTTTACGTGCAAGGACTCATACAGCTTTCATTTTTGGCTTCTGCAAAGAGAGAAGAAAAGAACTACATCAATAATCAGTGTATTTTATATTCCCTATCACTCTATCCCATTTTTATTCTCATGAGTTGGGATTATCTCCACACACATTTCCCTTTTGTCTGTGCAGAGTAATACTTGAGGCATCTGCTAACACTAGTTTAAAATACTTTCTGCTTCCTGACAGCTAGTATTTCATCTTGATCCTCTCTAATTATCCTTCCAAATTTGCCTCTTTTCACACTTTTTACCAGCCTCCTCAACAAACTGTTTAGACATTGTAAAATGCTGGTCCTGCTTCCAAGTTTTACAGGTCTTGAACATGCCTAGACTCCCTCTCCTTAAATTGCTTTAGCTCTTTTCACTCATAAAAACATAATAATCTAATTCATAATGTTTTTTCTCAGGTTCACTAAAAGACCCCTTTACATATACCACCAACCAAACTGCAAATCTTTTGTTCACAGCAGCTACTCACCAAAATGAAAACAAATCCACAAGGCAGTCTGATGTGCCCAAAACCTTCACACCCACAACTGCAATCTTTCAGGGAGAGAAATTAGGCAAATACTTCAGGTTTTACTGAGCTCCCAGACAACTTGAAAGGTCCTGGAAGATCTGAAAGGCCCTAATCGCTTTTGGGAATTGATGAACTTTCTTGCTCTTTAGGCTCCAGCCTACTAATTCAGCAATGCTGGAAGACTCTCAGCTCCATCCTTCATTCATACCCTAGCAGGCTGAGCAGTGCTTGTGGGGTTTTCCAGTTAACTCTTGACTTTTCAACACAGCAGAATTCATCAAGGCTTACAGAAAGATTGTGTTTTATCAAAAGAAGTGAACTTTCTACATTTATAGTATGGTGTTTGATGCGTCCTGGAAAGGGAACAAAGGGCAGTTTAATTTGTTTCATGTCTCTTCCAATGAGCAGTGCCTGGGAAGGACATCACTGCCGAAGCAGAGCTGTAAGCAGCATTGCTCCTGCCTTGAATAGTGGAGAGGTCTATCTTTGGTTTTGAGGTTCTTCTGAAGTTTCTGTAGTCCAGAAGTGCATTTCAGTGCACAGGATGTCATTTCTATGCAGCTGTAATCACAGTTCTGGGAAGCTCTGGACCCAGCAGAGCGGGATTTTGCTTCCATTCCCAGCTATTTTTGCTAATGAGAAGAATTTTGTTTAGCTGCTGGTGGTAGAATGAAAGATTCAAAAAAGTAGTTGTTTTTCTTTTGGATTTACAGCAGTTTTATCCATCTCTCAAAGATTAAGTTAGGGAGACATTTTTTAAAAAGCAGTTATAGTAGTAGTGGTAGTAATAATAATAATAATAATAATAATAATAATAATAATAATAATAATAATAGTAATAACAGCAGCAAAAATTAATAAGAATAATGAAACGAAGCCAGTGAGTTTTGCATGCATTGAGAGAAAAAGGACAGCAGCTGTCATTGCTGTTAAGAATAATTTATATATTGTCTATTGTTTGATTTCTCCTTCTGGGGTTATAAGTGTTGACAAGTTAACACGAGGGCAAAGGTACATTGGGCTGTCAAGTTTCTATTTTCTGCTTCTTGCTCATCCACAAAGTGCTACAGAGATTGATTGATTTGATTTTAAAGAGTTCAGTTACATCACAGTGACACAGTCTTCAATATGAATTAAAAGAGTAAAATTGTTTGTTTAACTCGTTTTCATGTTGACAGGATCTTTGCACTCCAGGCATTCACTTTGTTTTCCTTACAGTTTTGTTCTTTAGCCACCCAAATGTGGAATGTCACTCAACCTTGTCATATGTTTTTTCTTGATGTTCCTTATTAGTCCCTACCATTCTTTTCAGGAATCTAACAAATGTGAATACTCTGTAATCAGTTGCTCTGTTTTTTTGCCATTTTAAGTTTCCTCTCCCAGTGCTGTTAAAGGAGTTTCTTAGTGGACATTACCTTTACTTCATAAGATTCCAGTTAAGCCTTTCAGTGATCACTAGTGTGATCATTTAGTTAAATTTCTGTAGACATCCCAAATGAAAATTACACGTTTGAACCCACAGTTCACAGTCACCCACAGTTTAACTCAGCTATAATTTTTTTGAGGGAATTAGGAAGTGATAATCCCATTAGGGTCTTGCTGAGCTTGAGTTCTTTCTGAAAATGAGATCTAAATGTTTTCAGAATAAAATTTAGGTAATCATCCAAAATTCTGAGCATCTTTCACCCACTGAACTGTCCCACTGAACCTTTCCAGTCTCATCTCTTGCATATACATTTTTAATCCCTATCTTACTACATCTCCTATGTTCATTTTAGGATGGCATTCAAATTCATATGTACATCGGCTATTATTTTAATATATATGGAAGGCTGAGATGAAATATCAAGAGGAATGCACAAATAAAAGTATATAATCCAGAACTGAAGACATTATAAACCAAAGGTTTTCAGGCAAATTATGTACGATACGAGAAGGCTCAGACATGATGTGATGACCTAGATTAGATTTCTGAAAAAGATCAGGAAAAATTTGTATGGAAGCAAAAATTACAGGATTACTTAGAAACAGAAATATTAAGCAAGTATTGCTGTTGTGATTTGTTTAGTATTTTTTTTCTCTTGAACTTAATGGATGCTCATATGTAAAAGTTAGAAAATGGATTGTGAAGTCATCACAAATAAAAAAGTGTAAAAATCTATTTTATGCATATATAGGTCCTTAGTCATGTAATTAACTGTACTTACATCTCAATGATGTAAGTTAGTTTTAGCAAATACTTAAGCACCAAAGTAGTGTAGGCTGGTTAGTAGCAGAAAGACAGAGTTAATCGTTGTCTTTTCTCAAAAATAGGACCTTGAAAGGCTAGGCTTTTTCAAAACTACATAGTTGGAAAGACATTTTCATCCTAGCAAAATTCTACCGTTTGCAGCTGCATTTTTGCTGATTCTCTGAAGTCAGAGTTAATTGACAGACAATTTGGCCTGTAGACTTTAAATAACATACTGAAAATCTCTGTTTTGGGGAGAGGCGGGTTTAAAGTTAATTATTCCCCCAAATGACTTTTTTCAACTGAGTACTAGAGCTGGCAAAAATACTGTCATTGAATCAGGCTTTATTTCTGTGGATTTCTTTTTTTTTTTGATCTGGTGTCTAACACACTGAAAGTTAAAGTCCTTTTCCTGGGATGGGATACAGTTCTTGTCCATAATGAAATATAAGCTGCTGATTAGCTCATACTTTTTATTTTGGCTACCTGAACTCCTGTAGTTCACTTTTCAAAGACAGATTAGAAATCTGGGTTAAGTAGGCACAATTCCTAAATAAGAATAGCTAATTATGGGATTCTGGTTTTGATCCCAGACTTTTTAGGCTCTTCAGCATTTCTGATCTGTAGTTTTACATTTGAGTGTAAACAGCTTTTTCATTCTACATGTCTGTGACTTTCTTTTCACTACTTTAAACCAGACTCCCTCTGAGCTGGAAGGCAGGTTTCCTTGAACACCTGAGACTCTGCACTCTAGCCTTCTAGTTAACTAAGTGATCTTCTCATGTTTTTTTCCCATAGTGTCAGCATTTATCTCTGACAGCTTGCAATTTTGCTCATTTATTTTGTTTTTCTGACTTTTAAAATCATAATGCAATAATGTTATGAACCAGAGTAGAATCTATTTTTTTCACATCTTTTCCTGTTATGGTAAATTATTTCCATATTTCTCAGTAACAGCTGCTTCTTTCTTCAAAGCAAGATTTGATTTCTATGGCAAATACCACAGCTTCAAGGAATGTTTTTGCCTTTTTTTTCTTTCTTTCTTTCCACTAAGCTTAAACTGGAAATCCACATCAGTTTTTAGATATGCTTTGTAAATAAACCTCTATAAGTTTTCTTCTAGTTCATCTGAGCTTCCCTCTTTTTCCCCTCAGCTCTCCGACCAGAAGGACATAAATTCTGCAACATGCTTTCTCTGGGTTGCTAAACCCTAGATCCTTTTGATTTTTGCCATTTATGTGCCTCTTAAGTTGTATTCATGTTTCATTTGCTTTAAAATTAAGTGGAAATTAACAAATAGATTTTCATGTGGCTGTCTTAAATTAAGGGTGGTGGTTAAGACTATACATTTTAAGATGCTTTAATAGAAGTTAAATATTAATTATCTAGTCTCTAATTTAGTCTGGTGTTGACATAGCCCTGAATTTAAAAAGTGCACCTATTGAAATATGTATGGGCCTGCCTCAATATGCTTAGTGTTGTAGCATAAAATGGGAACAATTAATTAAATAATTCACATGTCAGATGTTTCGAGATAACAATTATCTATCATTCTTACCTATTGTAGTTTTGTTCAAATTATGAATGACAAGGCATAAATGTTAAATCTTGCAGGAGAGGTATAATATTATTTTCTGATTATTTGTTGCTGTCTTTATGTATATTATAGATATAAATATATATATATTAGACATAGATATATGCATTACATATAGATTCATGTTTGCAATTGATTCATTGTATTAAATCACAACTTTTGAAAGCAAGGTTTTGCCATAAAATGACAAGATGATTGTATTTACAACTATTCACAAGGGAAAAAAGTCACTCAATAGCATTGTTTCCAAAGAAGTCAAAGCTATTGTTTTCAGATTCAATAAGCTCTATTTTCTTTGTCCATCCACTTCTGAAAATAGGCAGAAAGTCTGATACTTGTCTGCAGCAGGTTTGCTTTCAGTATATGTTAAAAAGTAACAATTCTAAATTGAGAATATGTTCTATGTTTCATATTTCAACATCCTCAAATTTGTGCAATTTTGAACCAATACAGATAATATAAGGTCTGACCTATGACTTTTAATTTATCAGGAAGCCTGAGTTTTCCAAATCGGGTCAGTGTCTGGTAAAAAAATAAACATTTTGCTTTTCTTGTTTGCATTCATTTGCATTGCACTATATTTGCAATTTGTAATTAATTTTGCAGTCTATTTTTTCCTGGAATACTTCTCAGTTTATTATTATTATTATTATTTAATATAGCCTGTGGAACACTGAACACTGATTAAGTGTTGTATGCTTTCTGTTATCTGTGAAGCATAACCGATGAAGTATTGTGAATTTGGCACTGTGTAATGTAGCATTTTGCTTGCTGTGCAGCACTAACAAACAACACATCAGCAGTCATGCCTGTCTCTCATTTAAATGCAACCTCAGAGTCACACTGCATGTTACAAATATCTGGGAGCTGTGTGATTAGTTAACATCTTTTGCATAACCTTAAAATTATAGCAAGTTCTCTGGAGATAATTAGCTTTCTGGAGACCTTTAGTGAAATGAACTCTGCCTTAGCAATGGTGGGTACTGTGTGTTCTACTACTCCAAGGAAGGGTGGCATGAGAATGCCTTTAAAAATAGCTTAAGTGTCTTTTACATTAAAAAATAAAATAAAATGAAAGAAAGAGACAAAAAAGTCCTTGTTCATTTATTTCTTGCTATCAGAATTGCTTTTGCTCCCCATCTTTTACATTCTTTTGGCAGCTCTTCTGGTGTAAATAAAGGGTGTTCAGCAGGCACCAGCCTCCCTCCCTGAAATCTGCTCACCTCTGTCCCAGAGTTCATGTCTCATATGCTAGGAGTGAATAAACAGACAAAATACATCACAACTGAAGAATCAGGAGGATGTGATATGATATTTTTCCTTAGCAAAAGCTTGAGGCTTCAGTTCTTTGTATAGATTTATGGAAAGCAATGTTTTCCAAACATTCTCCAAATGTTTTTTGTCTCTTGAAATAATTCCCCAGCCATATCCATGTGCAACATTTTAAAGCTTTTGATCCTGCTTTGAAAAGGCTATTCTAAGCCCTCAGTGTTTACAATATTCTCTTTTAGCACTGGAAGTATCTGTATAATAACCTCAAAATTAAAATGTTTTGGAAGCTTCTAAATATAAGTTATAACTGCAGCTGTCAGGAAACAGGATTTTGACGAAATTGAACTTGTTAAAGGAAAGTATCAATTTTGATTAAATTTGCTTGAAAGGTGTTTTCTAATTTGAAACAAAACATTTCAATAGGCTCACAGCTTTCTCTACATTTATTGGAATATACTGTTGCTGTTTGTTTCAAAATTATTTTTCATTTTGGGG
This sequence comes from Platysteira castanea, assembly GCA_013397175.1. Lineage (NCBI taxonomy): Eukaryota > Metazoa > Chordata > Aves > Passeriformes > Platysteira > Platysteira castanea. The sequence goes on from VYXC01011445.1 coordinate 729,422, forward strand.
TTCACTGGTAACTATGATATAATTTATACAGAAGAACTGAAGTCTTTTTGAAACATTTTGACCTTATTTCTATTGAATTTTAAATGCATTCTCCCCCACCGAAATAGGGTTTTGTAAGAAACTTCAAATTTTATTTTGATTCTATGTGGTCAAACGTTTTTCTGAAAGGCCAATTTTTTAATGAAATTCTAAAATTTTCTGAAATATAAACAGTTGGTCTAGCTACACTGATTGTGCAAAGAAGTAAGGCTGCACATATATTTAAACATATTGATCAAATTAAAAAGCTTCCATCAGTTTGGTGGATTTTTATGCAGTTATCTTTTCCAGGGATTGTATTGCCCATTTGATTTGGTAGTCAATCTTTAGCTTTATTAGCCACCATTGCTCAAAAGGGGCTTTGCTAGGTTTCTGAAGGTCTAGTGAGGAAAAAATGAAGACATATAGGTCCAGACAGGTCCAAAAAAGCGTTGAATATTTAAGATATACCATCAAAGAGGATCTGAAGACATGGCCTGTAAGTGATGGAGGGGGGATGCATAATCAGTTTCTTACCTGGAGAGACAAAGTAATAATACTCTGGTTAATAGCCTACTTTTCCAAAAGAAGCAAACAGAAATGAATTGTTTATTAATACCCAGATGCTTGACTGAGGATCCTACAGGCATTCCAAGGATCACTCTGTTGTAGCAAAGAAGATGGCTTTTCAAAGTTTCCCCCTCTCTACAAAAAACTCTAAAGCAAGTGTGTAGCCAAATTTTCCTCCCCATGGGAGAATCCGTGGTTAGGCAGCCAGGTTCCTTCCACGGGGTACAGCAGGAGTGAGACACCCCAGAAACTGAAATAGAGTGCAAGATGTGTGAGGCTGCCTGCAGCTGAGGAATTAATGAATGAACAGGACAAATCACCAACGTCTACAGAGCTTCACAACTTCTGAGGCTCAAAATCCCCTCATAAAAAAGTCATGTAAGGCCTATTTTGAGATATCTGGTATATGCTCACTTGTGGCTGGTGAAATGCAACAAGAGGGTGAAGAGCAGCATTGCCCCATGTGTATGCACTTCTCAAGTGAATAGTTAATTAAATTGTGAACAGAGGACCTGCATGAGACTTCAAAGTTCACCCTGCCCAGGTCCTAGGTTGGTACTCTTAGCCACTATCTTCTTCAGAGCACTTTCAAATATTACTCATAAAGCTCAAATATTCTGCAGAAGACATTTGAAGATTTTCTGAGCGTGAAAGAAAGGGAAGAAGATGGGTTTTAACTCTGTAGCTGAGCATCAGCTCGTCAGGTGGAAGATCTGATGTCAAACCTTTTCCCTTAAAACTGTTTCTGTGTTTTGTAGGAGTGAGATGAAATCATTAGTAAGAACTGCATTCTAGAAGTCTTTCTCTGTCACTGCCATTCCCTTTCTGCATTTCTGTAGCCTACATAAGTGATATATTCATTTGATAGAAAAACCAAAACATAACAACCATACATAAATCCCATTTTGATATTTAAGTGTGTACTGGGCCTGAACCTGAGCGTATCAGCTACTGAAAGTTTCCTGATTCTTGTCAAAATCAAAACATTTACTTTTTCTGTCTTATGTCCTTATATGTAAAATGGGAAAAGAAGAACACCTTTTTTTTTTTTTTTTTTGAGCTGGAGTTTTTTAACTGTGGTTAAAACTGAAGGTACCTAAAATCATTTTACTCATATTCTTCACAGAGGTCAGTAAGTGCTAAGTGCAAAAATAATTCTCCACTTTCCAAACTGGACCTGACTTGTTAAACTGAAGGACACACTCTCTGGTCCATTACCCTGTCCTCCATCGTCCTCCATATTTTACATTTTTGTCAATAAAAAATAATGTACAGTCAGAGCATGAAATTTTCTTCAGGATGAAAGGCCAACAAAAGGCCCATGCCTCACCAGCCTTCCAGAAGAGAGTGACACCTCAACAGGCCAGTCAGTGCTAATGGTGAAAAAACGAGACATTCAGAGCCTATGTGTCAAATATGTGGGGCAAAATTCTTGACCCTGACTGTCAGTCTTGCCTGGCTGAAGAGGGCACACAGGGCAGAAAGCTGCTTCTGGCTGAGGCAGAAGAAAGTTAATTCTGCTTGAAGAGATGGCAGAGTTGATAAAGAGGTTGTTTACCCAGCCTGAAGGACCTTCCATTAAGATATTAAGAAACTCTGATTTTCTATTTTTTTTTCCCTTCAAGGTATCCTCCTCTGTGCAGCATATTTTCACATTCTCTCTAATAGAATTTAAAACGTTCATTGCCTTGACTGTAAAATAGAATTCAATGTTTCATCATGTAAACTACACACACACAAACCTGGTTTGGGTTCCCACAGAGTGCTCCACAATATATGGTTAGTCAGAAATTAATTTTCTCAAACAATTGCCTAATTTGTAAGTAAGATGATCACAAAATAGAATGGTTTTCCAGTTCTTCTCTTCATTCCTTAAGGTCAAATTTGTGACCCTTTTTGGTGAGAGCAAAGCAGCAAAAGTCTTCCACTGAAAGTGTAGCACTTGTGTAGGACTGTTCTGAAAGTGGACAAGTAAAGCTCATTCATGAAATTCATTCTGTGCTAATTCTTAAGGATCAAATAAAAGAAAAGAATCAGTAAAAATAGCATGGTACAGGTGTTTTACCTTAATACTCAGAGTGTCCTAAAGAAAGCTTAGGCAGCTGTCACATTTTATATTTTACTTTCCTTCTTGCTTGGACTGGATTTTTGAATCTCATTGAAATTTCAATGAATTGAAAATTGAGTTAACTGGTGGTTAAGTTTCATGGCTTTGCCTGTGTGGGATGCAATTTAAGTAGATTGTCTCTGAGATTTAAAAATATTTGGTCCTCCTTCATCTTAAGTTTATTCAAATTCTGTAGTAGGTATTATGCAAAATTTGACTATGAGTGTTCTGTTAAGAGGAAAACAAAAGTGAGAAGTAGATTCCCAGATTAGCAATACCACCATGCTTTAACCTGGATCTTGAGGGAGTTTCTTTGGAACAGTTGTGACTGCAACAGGGTGTCCTGTCTTGCAGCAAAAATAGTAGTGTCCCATGTAGGCTAACCTGGTCACCAACTGCTCTTCCTGAATGCCACTTCTGCCGTTGCAATGGAGATGTTGTTTTGGCCACTTGTGGAGAAGATGATTCACTGCAAAATGCCATTTGTGGCTAATGATCACCTGCAGTGTTACAGGGTTTTCACAAAGGTAAAGCAAAGAGAAAAAAGCCACAGCCCAATTAAGATCTCCCCAGTTTTTGATCTTAAATCGGTAGTTTTAGTTTTTGAGTTTTGTTAAATTATCTGACTGCAAAAAAAAGTCACAATTAGTTCAACTTGCTGAAGGAGTTTTTAAATAGAATGCCTTGAGTTTTTTAACTGATCTTCCCCTTGCAAACTTCAGCTGTTTGAGAACTGGGCCCTAAGTTTTCCCTTCACAATGATCTTGTTTTTGCAAAATAATGATCTAAATTATTTATTATTCAGTTCTTAGACTGCTGCTTTATTTCTGTTGATCTTTGTTTTTCTGCTCAATTTCTATAAATTACTGTACAGTTTCCCATAAGGTATAATTAAACAGAATTGCTAAAGTTTTAATTATTGTGTATTATAGATGTTGAAAGCAACATTAGCACTTAGCTTTTAAAAATGTGATAGTATATTTATAAGAGAGCATTTATAAACACATTTACATATAGTTAAGATGAAAAAGGTATTTGAATTGTAGTCATTAGCATTTCTTCAAACATATGGCATACCAGCAGAAGCCATGGGCCATGCCTTCATTAACTGAACACTGTTTCATCAGTATCTCAGCTTCCTGCTGTGCCACCCTGTAGCGTACCCTTCTGTCCCTGAGGTTTCAGTGACAAGGGACAATATGTCCCCAAGGTGAAAATCTGGGAAATAACGCAGATTAGCCCTTAGAGGAGTTCTTATGATTATTTAATCATACTTAGGAAAGAAGTACACTGTTACTACAAAAGAAAAACATTAAAATCCGACCAGCCTACTATTTTCCATGTTGCAGCAAATGACAGTCTCTTCAGTGCACCATCAACATAGCTAAAGTGGAACATGACAGCTTTATACTGCTTTATTATAAGGCCAGCCTTTTTCAAATTTCTTCACATAATGGGTAAAGCCTATGTTGGTACTAATAGGTAGCATAGGTCAATTATCATTCATTGTCCATAATATTCAGGTGATGGATCAAGATTTAACTTCTCTTAACCATGGTACATGCAGCCATTTAATTTTATTTCCTAATAAAAAATGGAAAAGGAATAAAAATACTCATATAAATGTCATGGTCATATTTTATTTGTGCATTTCTTAGGTATATAAAGATAAGTTAATATGACAAGCAGAGACAATTTGTCTTAAGTCATTAAATTCTCTCATACACTACCTCTTATATGATATTCTTTGCTAAAAAAATATATACTTTGGAAAGCTCTTAGTAGAAATTTTAAAAAACATTTTTCATTTGACAAGATGACACTTTCAAAAGTAAGTTTAGATTTTGGAGCTGAGGGTGGATTGGTCTTTTTGTTTTTTAAGATGCTTTTTTTCATTACCATGCAGTCTCTCTTTTCTTTCTCATTGTGACACAGAGTAGTAAAAAGCATTGAAGTGAAAAATAATTGTTAAAAATATTTGTTCCATTTCTTATGGACGTTGTTCTGCTTTCTTGCATTTCGATCTATGTTCATCAAGAAGAGTTGGAGCTTTATGAAAGTTGGCCCTCTATCTTTGAAATCCAGTCAGTAAAGCCTGTTCTTGGATTAAGAGGGAACAGACATCAACTGGAGTCAGCATATTTAAATTTTAATTATTAAATCAGCTATTGAAAGAATCATATGCTAATATTAAACATATATCATGCTACAATGTATTCTAGTGTTCTGCCTTTAGAAAGTGCACTCCTCAACATGCATTTAGGAGAGGAATTTAAAATCTCTTACAGTTTAACCTAGTGCAAATAGAGAAAGTGTTGATTTAGAAAGCAAGCTTTGGTCTATATCATTACAAGCATCTGATACAATTTATATATTTTTATATAATTTCTCACAGTTTTTGTCAAGTCTAGATGTCATTATGGCAGGTTTAGAAACATTTTGGTAGGTAGTCAAAGTGTTTAAATTGGCATAATTTCTACCTTTATTATTTTTATATGGGAGGAATGTGAAAATCTCTCACTACGGTATCTACCATTAATCAATGGTGCAATGGAAAGCTCTCATTAACTTTAACCCTCCGACCCTGACATTATTCTACTCATCACAGCAATCATTAGCAAAATGAAAAACAATCAACCAGCATATCTGCATTCTACTAATATTAATGCTTTCACTCTATTACACATGAATGTCAAATGTGACAAAAATCACTGAACTTCAAATATATATATAACAGATTCTGATATATATAAATCACCAGTTTTTGTTATTCTCACTCAACAGCAAAATCAAAGTTACAGTGCCAAGGGGGCCCATACCATTTGCAATCTGTAGCATTTCCAATGTATTTTCAACAATATTGTAAATATTTATGGAGTTTATAAAGACTCTATGCTTCCTTCTGTTTGTGATGCATCAACAAGACACAGTAGGATATCATAGGCAGATATTTACTTCTGGGAATTCCCTTTTGGACTCTTTTTGGTTGAAAACGACTTCATGACATACAGTACCGCAAATCCCCAGAAATGTACCATGCTATTATTGCCAGCTGAGTTCTTCCAAGTAAAGATGACATCAGCCATCTGTCATGCTATACTAATCCTAGGAAAGAAAGCCAACTGAAGAGAAAATAAATACCTTTTATATTTATTAGCCAAATATTTATATTAATAAATGAAATTCTTAAATTCTTACTAGCAAAGCTAATTATTGTAAGTGAATTACCTTTTCTGAGTAAACAACATACTTAAAATGTCTTTGTCTTTTTACCTACCTAAAGTAAGTTATGTCATGAACATATGTTGTAAATGCTGGTCTTTTGCTACATATTGGTAGATAAGAAAGTATGATTCCAAGTGGTGATTTTCCTCCAGACCTTCTAGATGAACTCTGCCAGGTACCATGTAGCTGTGTCAATGTTCTGTACTGCTCTGCTGAGGTAAATGGAAGTTTCCCAGAACCTAACAGGGCAGGAATTACACTCTCCATCACAAGCAATGCTGCCAATCAATAAGGAGAATGTCTAAATTAACAGCAACATCATAGCAAAATGTTTAAAAAGCCCAAACTGTTTCAGGTATCAGCTTCCCCACAGTGCAGGGGATATGTCAGTGAGGAAGTCTTTTGGATTAGCTGAAAAAGTATTTTACACTGAGATTAATCCTGTGCATTTATGTCTTAGTTCTTTGTCACTCAATGGCATAAACCTGAATTTTAAACTAAGGTGGTGTTCAAAAGCTCATATTAGAATAAAATTAAGGCTAGAAAAATAAATCTGAAGAAATTTTAAAATATTAACAGCCTGCTAGGCCATTCTCTGATAAGAGTGTAGTATGGTGCTGTTGTAAAAAGTATCCAAAAGCACATGTATGATTATTTAGTGGTACTGTCATTAGTGCTTTTCACACTGTAAATCTTCCTTTTGCTCTTTTAGAGTTGTAGAAGCAGCAAGACAGAACTGAGCATTCATACCTAGCACTACAAACACAAATAAATATCTCCTTTATCTCCATGCTCTCACATTCATTTTTTTCTTATGTGCCATTGAACATTGGGAGCGTTCCTTTTAAGTCCATAATGTATTTTGGGATGTGAATTCATATCAAATGGCAAATGAAAACGACAGAAGTTTCAGAATTAAAGGTGTGTTTGTTGGGCTATAAACCTTTTGAATTCTTCATAGTTTAGAATAATGTGATAGATGGAATGAAATTTTTGTTCGATAATATATAATACGGAACAAATAAATAATATACAAATATTTCCTCACAAGTTCTGCTTCCTGAGCTACTCAACTGGTTGGGTCTTCTAATGGTTCCAGTTGGTTTATGCAGAGATTCTGACTGTTTTAAGCCAGTGGAATTTCTTGTCTCTTTGCAGGTTAAGGAATTACTTAATAAAGAGTAACAGCATGACTCTGTTTTGATTTTTTTTTTTTTAATATTGAAACAGAAAAACAAGAGAAAGAAGGGAATTGCTTTCTTATGAATATTTCCTCAAGATCTTAAGGTCGTAAAAGGAATATCTGGTCTTGAGAAAAAAGAGGTGATTAGAAAAAAAAAGGCAAAATTTAAATACACAGATTACGTATATTCCTTGACATCCAAAGAGACAGAAAATTCTTTCATGTCTTGTGCAGAAAACAAGGGCAAATTACAATTCTGCATGGTAGTTATAGTAAATGACAATAACTTTTGGACTGATTACGTCAACTGATCAATTTTTTGGAGGATGAACTTCAACTTGGATTACCACCATTCTATCTCCAAGGACAACTCCACTGAAAAACAAGACATGATTTTTAAAATAACGTTTTTGTGACTTCGGTTTATTTAGATAATCAAGAAACCAAAATGTTTTTAGTTATCACCTGTCTCAGTAAGAATAGGCCTGTCTACTTTACAACCTCATAAGAGCTGAAATAATAAAAAAAAAGTTTTATTGTCTCGCACTATAAGACTTAGCAAGAAGCCATTTTTGAACCCAGAAGACCTTTAAGGCTCTTTCCTGCAATATAATGTTTCTTTATTCAGTGGAGAAACTGGGGAAACAAGCTGAACTTTTATTAAAAATAAATCACAAGAAGTAAGATTAGTCATTCAGTCATTCTTTGATTTCCAAACAAAATTTATGCCATATTTTAAGTAATAAACCTCAGAATAAAAGAAATTTTGTTTCCTTTACATTCTATTTTAGGTATCAATATACTAATGAGAAACAGATAAGAAAAGGGATATTTCATCACTCCCTTTCTCCTGGGAGATTAAATAAAAAACAAGACCAGAAGCTTGGAATTTAGGCAGGGGTAAAAGTAAGATATTTTTTTCTGAAATAAAGTAATAACAAAATAAAGAAAATACTTGATTGTTATTTTTCTCAATTAAATTTACATATCTTTGCATTATTGTTTTAAACCTTGCCAAAAAAGAGACAATTCACTAGTTTTAGACTGATTCTTCTCCATTTTTGGGTGCTGTGATCTTTAGATTCTGATTTCCATTTGAATAGCTGAATTTTCATCTATTTCAGTAAAATGCAGAAGTCTAATTTGTGAAGAGGACAGCAACTAGACTAAGAAGGCTATTGGTATAGGAAATTTATACCATCATGAATATGACTGATTTTAAAATGAAAGAAAAATGCTATTTCCAGTTTCTGTTTTACAGTTCCCTGGAAAGTAACTAAAATTAAGAATAAGGGGGTAAGAAGTATGTTTAAATGAATTTACTTAGAAAGAGAGTGGAAAGAAAGAATTGTTGGGTAGATGCAGGAAGAGGGAAAAGAAGAGAAGGTTAAATCAAATGTTGAGTAGAAGGAAAGATATACCATCACCCTAGTGTGATTTTGGTTATTTGAGCATTAGGAAAATAACTCATATACTAAACTCACTAGATAGATAAACAGCAACGTGCAAATATATGCTGCTATACAAATTTAGGAGGAAGAAAAGGCTTTACTGAAACCTAAATTTCTTTATTGAATAATTTACTTTGTCATCATAAATGTAATGCTATATTGCCTTGCAGTGTAACTACTAGAGAGATGTGTTGGTAAAGCCAAGTCCCAAGGGGGATGGCTGAAGAATGATCAAAAGCTTGGATGGATTTTTTTTTTTTTTTTTTTGCTTAGGTTGTTTTTATAATTTTGTTTTTGTTCCTGGAATTTCTTATTAATTTTACAAGTATGGTTATAGACTCGTATTTTGAACTTCCTTCCTGCTCATTTAATTTAATAGATGAATAAAACTTTTCCACAGAAATTACAATGGCAGGAAAAGTTTGTAAGACCATATTCAGCAGACTTTGAAAACATCCATTCCTGTAATGGGTTTTTGATAAATTCTGACAGTTGTGATTCTTCTAATGCAGAAGTAATTTGACACTCCTATTCTGTATTGAGATTATTACATATCAGTAATAATCAGTGACTGGTGTCCAAGTACTCTCCTGTGCACTTATGAACTAAAGCACAAAACATCCACTGGAGGAAAGGCATCTGGGGGGAAAATAAGACTTTGTGTTTGGTGAGCTTCCAGGACTCAGCTTGCTGTGTTCTTAATCTATTCATAAAAAATTGGAAATTTTGTTTGTTAATTTTCCTAAGTGACCAGACTTTAATGCTGATTGTTGTCTACTTGGACCATTTTAAGGAAAATTAATAAAACCTCTCTCAGTTCCTACACCCCCGGGGAAAAAGTCTAAAAATACAAGACTCTACTTACAACTGATCTGATTTCAGCAAAATGGGAAGGCAGTAATTCGGTGATGGCAGGTACATCATGATGCAAAGATAATCTTAAAGGATATCTTCAAAGGGTAAGGTTAAAAAATTTGTAGTGCAAAGTTTTCCCACAATTAGCCTCGTATAAATTGGTCATAATTGAGGTCAGAATAAAGCACATAGTATGAACCAGTTTTGAAATATTTTTTCTCAGACTGGCAGAAATTAAGATGGCTGGCTCACAGAACTGAGATTCAAGATTAAAAGTATTTCCTCACCATACTCCGCATGCCAGTTCCTTTGCTATCATGGATAATTGACTAACTTCACATAATCTCTCGTATGCCAATGTGAATACATTATTTTATAGTTGAATACTGGTATATGCACATAAAGCAACAACCAAAAAATTATCTCTGATTTCCAGAAAAGATGACAATTTTTACTTCAGATAGAAGTGACAGTCCACTACAATTCACCACCATCCAAGTGCAAAGCATCCTACAAGAGATTGATTGTACAACTGATGTCTGAGAAACTGTAAAAGATTATAAAAATTTTTGTGTGAGTGGAGAGTTGCATCATGATTACTTTTCTCATAATGGCATTTTGTGGGGGTTTTTTTGTGTTGTACTGATTTCCAGACATCTAATATTTCATCATCTTTGAAACTGATCCAATACCTCAAATGTATGGGATACTGCCATAAAAATTGTGAGCAGGGTTATCCTAATTGAAGGGACAGAGAAGCTTTGATTTCATTCTCAGTTAAACAGAACAATTTCCTTGATTGTTAAACAAAGTGTTGTACTAAATATGAGAGGGGCCATTTTTCAAAATCTTTCACCTAAACTTGTATTCATTAGTTTCCCTCAGCTAAAATCATATTGGATGCAATAATATTGCACAGTTAGCAGCAAAATATGTGTTTTAATTTTCCCAAAAGAAAGAAAACTTGATGAGGATTGCTTTTGATAAATGCAGCATATTTGTATATTGTAAAATAAAATATGCTTCTTTGCATGGAATCATATAACAGCATATATTAAAAATTGTATTTCTTTGGAACAAAGGAAAAAAATCCCTGAACTTATCTGCATATTTTAATAAATAGACAGAAGTGTTCTATTTTCTTTCAGCATCTGAGGGAGCTACCTTCATGAAGGTCATACTCCTGTAAGGATTTAAAAATAAAATATCTTTTTACCTCTTGCATATATGAACAAAAGGATTTAAATATATATACATATAAGGTAACTTCAATATGGGGATTGTATAAGTGAGTTTGCAATTGAGAATGGTAGGACAGTGCAATAATCACTGCAGATAACATTTCAAAAGTGCTTTCATTCTAACCTTGAGTTTTCACTTTTAACATTCTGTAGTCTTTAACTTAGAGGGGATGTTTTTAGATGTAATCTCCCTACATCCTTCCTTGCTGTTTACTTTCTGTTTAGTACTTCATTTTAATTTTGCTATTATATACATTTATTGTTGCTAGATTTCATTTGGGACAGTTTGAGGGAAAAATCACTGTCTTTAGAGATATAAAGTAATCATGTAGCATTGTTTGTCTAAGCATGGAAAACTGATGTTGACAGAAATTGAAATGCATTATGTTATTGCAAAGAGAAGTACCTTGGAGTGGTCTGATGAGAACTGATGTTGATTTGACAGAGTTCTCAGCTATTCAAAGCTGCTTTCCCCATCTGAACGGTGTGGTTTTTTACAAGAGTGTTCAGCTTTGTTCATATTTTCTTTGCAATGGAAATTTAATTGCTGCTATTTCAGTTGTGATAGCACTGGGTTAGCACTGAGCATTTTGGAAAGAACTTCACCGTGAGAGTAGGTTATAGAGATGCGTCCTATGGGTTATTTGGAGTTATCAGCAGGCAATGCCTTTTGCTGTTAATGATGTGCCTTTCCTGTATGTCTGTGCCAGGATTTGGTGATTCAGTGGAACACATATTTGGACAAGTGGATTTCTGCTCCAAGAACCAGGTGAACCCTTTCAGGCCTAACTTATCATAGGCAAGATTGCTTCAGAGAGAGAGCAAACAGTGTGTTTTTATTTGATTTCCAAAATTACTCTATTCCCAAAGTGTTCTATAGAGTAAAAATAAGCAGGCCAGGGACATTGCTGTGGAGGTTGTAATTAAGACCAGCCCTCCTGTATGAGTGTGGAACTCGGTAGGAATACCTACCATAGAGGGAAGGTAGACCTTTAATACAGGAATGAGCATTTTAGGAGAAGGACGAGGCTGGTGCTGGTTTATACTGCCCTGGTTTGACAGTGACATGCACTAACTAACGACCTGGTGAGCCTCCTAATGCCTCTCCCTTTCACGGTGCTGGAACCATCAAACTCTGTCAACAATCTGAGCGCATCTTTTGTCAAACCTTACAAAACTAGTAAGCACATATTGAGGATTTATAGTCCACTCCTGCTAGTTTGATCTCTAGAGAGTGAAAGGAATAGCAATTAAAAATCATGTTCCTTTAATTTGCTTATGTAGAAGTAGTTTTAAATAAAAGCTGCCAGAACTGAGAACTGCTGTATGAAAATTTGAAAGGCATTTCCTTGGAACATTTGCTATATCCTGTTTCTGAAGATAATTAATTCTACATATATGTTGTGAACATTAACAGATTATCAACAAAGAACAACAGTTCAAAGAAATGGCATCAATTATTTTCAAAAACAAAAAATTAGGGATTTATTCTATATACCTTTCTTTTTAAAGCAGTGCCATGCACCATTTGAAATTGTGTTGCAGTTTTAAGTACAAACTGTAATGATATCTCAAATATGTTCTTTATTTCTCTGTTCAATTTTCATTGTATCTGACCAGATGCTTCAAGTAATTATATGTCTGAAACAGACAAGTAATAGTGATAAATGGGTGATCCTATCTCTCTTTGACTCTAAAGGATTGTCAAGACGTTGGTTGATAGATCGAAGCTGAATTTAAAGAAAAAAAATTAAACATCCAGTCCCATGTAATTTATAAATCAGGACATTTGGTATTAATCTGACTTCTACAAAATGAACCAACTGAGGGGAAGATGTCCATGCTAAACAGAGAGATACTCTCTGGAAGACACATTACACAGTTATAGCCAACTTGATTTCAACTCTAAATGTTGAAATGTTCTTTATACAACTAAAAAGGGGGTTTTTAATAAATTCTGGACCATTTTCCTGCAATAATCTCCACATGTACTTTTTATAAATGTAAACACTAGCTGTTGCTATGCCCTGATTTTATTTTAACCTGAACTGTATTTACTATACCTAAGGATAATTCACATGTAGCAAAGAGCCCTAATATTTGTATTTTAGAATAAATATTATGAATATCTCTCTCAAGGGAAGAAAATGTTTAGATAACCTGCATTTCACACGGAAAAGCTGGCTGCTGAACCTTCAAGCCAGCAGGTTTTCCCTGTCTTTCTAACTGAGAGACAGTACTACATATGAAAATCCAGTGCCTCCTGGCCATACTTAAGAAATCCTATTTCTTTGTGAAAGAGGGAGAACGTATGGGAGAACGTAAATAAATAATGATTGCCAAAGATCAGAAGAATTTTTACACAAGACCAAAGCAATTTAAGCTCATTCTTTGATACAAACCATTAATAATTTAACATAATGGTAATTTTGGTGTTGCTAGAATTCCTAACAATTGAACTGATCTCCAGGTTGTTAGCAGATCAGTAAAAATTATGTTATTAGTAGCTGACTTCTGCTGAAGTCATATGATTCGATGTTTAATTTAAGCATTAGGTATGACTTTCTAAAAGGCCCTGGAAATCTCTATGAAAACAGCACAATACTCATTTGACAAAAACACACAGTCCTTTAATGAGTATTTCATGCCCACTTGTCAAAAGCAATCGCTGAACTACTATTCTTCAAGTAATTCAGGAGTTTGATTTAAAAGATGATACCTTAATGAAATAGCATGCTAGACATCAGAGACAAAAATCAGCAAATCTCCTTCCTCTTATCCCTTCCAGTAGGAATATCTAGAATAATTATATACTCATTGAGGAAGGCTTAACCCTATTATAAACATATAAAATTCAGTCCTATTAGAATCCCCTTAGAATCCTACTCCAAACAAATAAAGGGTATGAAGCATGGACACTGACTTCTCTTTACAGGAAGATTATGTTACTTGTACGTCCTGCCAAGTCTCAGGCATTATGAGCTGGACCTCTCAGAGAATCCTTCTGCTGCTGTCGTGCCTACACCTCACACATTTGCAGGGCAGTATCCCAGGCCCCAGGCCCTACTTGTGCCCATACAAGCAGAGAGAATAGAGCTGACCTCTTGCCCACCAAGTAGAAGGGAGCACATGGAATTTTACAAAACCAGGAGTTTGTACTTCCTAATGAAGTGCACAGACCAGGGAACATCCTTCATCTTACCCCCTCTCTGCCCCTTGCAGTGCTTTAAATCCTTTCTTCTGTGATGGGGCTTGCCTTACCCATCAGATGAAGTAAATCTCGACACCCTTCTTATGCAGACATCTTGCCACAGGTGTGACCTTGTCTTCAGACCAGAGAAAGGATGCCTCAAACATCGTAAGCCAGGAACACTGACAGGACCAGGCATATGAGATGGGTAAAGGATTTGAAGTGACCAAACATTCACACAGGAACAAAACAGCAATACTCCATTCAGAGTGCGATTAGGTAAAATAATGATCCAGGAAACTTTTCTAATCTGTAATCAGTTCCTGTCAGCAATCCAATCTATTTTATTGTAGATAATGTTCTTTTACTGGGCTTTTTTCCTCATCTGATGCAAAAAATAAAACTCCATTGAAGCTAGTGGAGTACTTGATTTATCTTAACTGAATACCTGTCCCCACAGAAGAGAGCACTTCCCTTCCAAAATACTTTCCTTTTTTTCCCTTTTATTATCTTACTGCTAATAGTAATCTGCAATATTTAATAACTAGTGTGTAGGCAAATGCACTTTTAATAACAAGTAAAAGATTTAATTTCAAAAGAAAAGGAAAGGCAAGAAAAAAGGAAAAGAAAATGGAGGAGAGAAGAAAAGAAAAAAGAATAAAGAAAGAGAGAAACCCAGCATAGAGTGAGCTGGCAAAACAGCGAACTTCCAGATGTGCATTAGTTTATCTTCAGACAGGGTCAGTTAACATATTTCTGTTCTGGCATGTGCATTCATCTTCTGAACAGGATAGAAATTCAACATAATGAGCACCTGATCATCCATTACTAATAAGCCAGATATGCCCTGTTATTTAATTTGCTCTTTCATAATTTCATACAGTGCATATTGCTTAACACTATACCAGTCAATGTAATGGAGAAAGCTTGTCTTCATCCTTTTCACTTTCCTTACTAGTAAATGGATTTAGGAAAAGGAATGTAGTCTATTATTCAGAGATGGTTTTTAAGATGGTTCACAACAGGTTAATGAATGATGTCTAATACTCATATTAGACCAATCATATTAATAACAGAGAAGAGCACACGAGGGTCATAGTGCTAATTGCATAGGAGGTCCAGCCAGAAGGCACTTTTATCTTAGAATTCAAGACGCACCAAGTTTGACTAATCACCTACAGTGTGTTTGCAATTAAAATAACACTGTATTAACCCTGCCAATGTGAGGTATCAATATTTTATGTGTGGCTTGACAGTTCTAAGCTGAACATTTGTAGTGCTTGATATTGCACTCACATAGAAAGCACACAGCTCTTTCTCTGCTCTAGACTGCAGCCAAGGATGCTACACAGGGGGAAATTCAGAGGTATTTTTTTCCTGACATTTCATTTTCTTCTGTTATTTTTAAGAATGGCTCTAGTACCATCAAAAAGGGGTATTTTTTACCTTAAGTTGCCTTATACAGCACGACAAAAAAATTGGGCTGTTTTAGAGGATGTTAAACACAATCCTACAGAAATCAATGGAAAAACTCCTCTGATTCATTTAGCTCCATCCTGAATTGAAAGAAATGAAGAAGAATGTTTTATCTTAGCATAACCCCAGCTGATTGTTGCACAAAGTTCAAAGCAGTCACAAGGCATGCAGCTAACAACAGGTCCATGCAGGAGGCAGATCACCTGTTTTGTTTTGGCTTGGGGATCAGAGCATGTAGTTTCTGATAATGATGTGAGCTTCTGGTTTACACATGTAAAACCAATCAGTCAACTTCATTTGCAGGTTGAACTCCATTTTCAGACCTAATTGTCAAAGAAGAAAACATTGATTCTTCCTCCTTAACCCACATCTCCATCTCCTTGACAATCTGTCCAATTTTCCTGTAGATCTGGTTTTCACTGGGCACTGTTGTCTGAAACACACTCAAGCTGAATCACTTACAATTTAAAAAGAATAAAGAAATCCTGTTCCTCTGCCCCAAATTCTGATGAGTGCTGTGGATACTCCAAGTTCCCAGATCACATGCCCAGAATCATTGCATAACTTTTTAGATATCCTTTAAAAGAAGCATTTTTCTGAAAGTCAGATGTTTTTGAGTTTGTTTTTTTTTTAATTCCATTAAACTTGTTACAAAACAAAGCAAAAACTATAAACCACTTGAAAATATCTGTTCACAGTGAACAAGCACTAGCTTCTTTGTTGTATCTCAGGTGTTTTATGATATGTTTTTGTGCCAGTGGCTTTTTTTATATTATTTGTGTTGGTACTCTGAACACTTTCAAATATTTGTCAATTGATGGTCTCTATATAATAGGTACAATCCATATCTGGGTCAGACCTTCCAGTTCAGGTACAATAGCTTGGCTCTCTGGAGCTAAGATTTTTTTCATGTAATAGATTTGTAAAGAACTGAAATGATGCCAAGTAGACTTAAATGCTTTCCCTCAACTTTTGCAAACAGTTGTGCTTCTGCTTGGATCTTCTGCAGACAAATTTATACAAAGTTATTTCAGGTTTTAAGAACCATATTGAGGGAGGCCTATGAGACAAAAATCTAGTAAAAGATTTTCTTTTTAGGCCTTTACATTCCTGTATTTCTTCAGAAATACGTTCCTGAAGATTCCTGTATTTATAATTATGATCAAGGTTTTTAAGCTACAGACAACACTGCATGGTGTAAACTTTGCAGTGAAACAAAAAAAAATAACAAACAAAACCCTTATAGATCAGTAGTTACTAGGTCCTGCTGAACAATAAAGAAAGGTTCAAATTAAAATCTGTCCTAAACCAGTTATTTAATTTTGCATAGATAGTGGTTTGAAAACCACTTGGGTTTTTAGTGTCCCAAATCCAAACCCTTTCAAAATGAAACTGGAGTATGAATCTTCAGTTTTCAAAGGACTACGAATATGTGCTTTTGCTTTTTTTATTTCAGACATCTAGAGCTAACCAGAGGTTCTCATTCCTTTGACTTCAGGGAAATTTTCTGTAAAGCTATCAATTAAATCTTCATGCCTCCCCAGTAGATTTCAAGCACAGTGAAAGGTCAGGTGCTGCTCAGTAAGTGGAAAAAATATGCTGGTCAGGTTGGATACCAAGACCCCAAAGTAGCCTGGGTGAGGTTCTGTAAGAGCAGTGAACATCCCTGATCATGTTATCCATTTTTAGAAACCCAAGGCGGATCATGACTCAGCAGTGGGATCCGATTCTCTGTCAGGCTGGTCTTTGGTGCTTTAGCAAACTAAAAACTTGAAATTATTGCACTGCCAGAAAGGTGTTAAAATACTTTCACATAGGAAGTCATAAATCACACATATGTGTCCATGTTTATGTGTAACTACCTTACTTACCCAAACAGGACTGGCAGGTTTAAAAACTCCTGTCTATCTGAGGATAAGCACTTTCCAAATCCCTTTTCCTGCTGAGGAGGGACAGCAAGCTAAGAGTAGTTTTGACCTGGAACCTTCCCTTGTCCATCAGTGCTAAATAGCTAAAGTATGAACATCAGAGGTTGCTCTGCACCCTGACAGAAGTGTGCACCCCTGAGTTTCTCCCCAGAAAAGCTGTGGCCATACTGTGCTAGAAAGCCACAACAGCAACAAAGGATATATTAATCTACTAAGGAATATGAGCATTTCAAGAAAAAGTTAAGAATCAAAGACCTAATTCAATTCATATAAATAAAGTTGGTGTTGCATTGTGAGGGCTGGGGGTTGTTCTTTCTTTTTTTTACAGGACGGGGATATTATTTTATAAGATTTGGCCTGATTTTGTTCACTTTTTTTTTAAAGTAAGACTTCTGTTGACCCGCAGAAGCCAAATGTAAATCCAAAATTTCCTACTGCAGTTCAAAGAGTCATTGGAGAATCTTCAGGACATATAACTGCTATAATTTTTATTTCTGTTTCTAGGCAGAGATTGTTTTCACTCCCAATCAGATTAGTTTCCTAATATAGATTTACAATATAGATTGCCCATTTTTTGCTTTAATGGCTTTTTTTTTCCTAACGAACACTTACTAAAGTTTTCTATTCCTGACAGGAAAGAGACTGCATCACCAAATGAAGAGTTTAAACCTCCAAAATTCAATGTGAAGACTCAAGGGCAACTATACTACAGTGCCACACAAGGTTTAAAGCCAGTAAGTGAAGTGAGGGAAACTTTGTTCTCTTTCTGTGTGCATGTGCACATGTGTACTTGCGTTTGGCAGCGCCCTCAGCCTATTGCTCGTGGTGAGAGTTTCTTTACAAAGAAACCCAGAGAAAGGCATAGCAGACAGCAAACTGGCAGATACTGGGTAGAAAGAAGAATAGGATAGACAGGAGGCATTGGACATCTGCATATGTAGTCACAATAGTCATGTACTCAAAACCTTTCAGAAAAATAAGAAAGAGCTCAGGATATCTCTCATTGTCTTAAATGCATTGAAATATATGTACATGTATCAAGAGATAATATTTTTTCTAAAATATTCTACTCAGGACATGGAATTATTTCAAATTTCCTTTTTGTTGTTTCTGTTTGATTTTTTTTTGTTTTCACTTTGTTTTGCTTTAATTTTGTTAATATTGGAAAAAGAGTCCAGTAGGCAGTGAGTAAGTAAGGAGAAGTGTTGGTAACATTTCATCTATCAACATGTACTTATCTACCCAGTCTCTTTAACCACAGTGGTGCACCCAAAGAGAGAATACACCAGCCTTGAGCTAAAGCATTCACCGTGTGGCTGCTGATGAGTTGATCACTCTCCAAAGCGCCCGATGAATTAGGCATAAGAGCTGCATGATAAGGAGGGTTCATTAGCATGAGCTTGCTCTCTCATCACCCAGATCCTGCATCCCCAGACTGCAGGATGACTAAGGAAAGAGGGAGGGAGGCCAGCCAAAGCCTTGCCAAGTGGTTGGTGGAGGCACAGAGCAGAGCTGGGCTCCCACTGTGACCTTTGCAGGGTGGTAGACCGTGGAACACTGCAGACTGTTCAAGCCCTTTGTTGTTAGCTGTGCATGGAACTGAGCAGCATAAATATAGAGAGTCTCACAGAAGTTGTTTATCATTAAAAGTTCACTTGTTTTCCTCCAAAGTATTTTTTAAATGTTATTTAAACTTCTGTGGTCTGGAAACAAATCCATATGTGAGTGTGGGTATTTTGTGGTTTCTTCTGGCCAAAAATACCACAGTACAAGACCAGGCTCTGGGCTTGATTTCACTGCTGCAAATATTGGTGTATGCACAGTGGATGGTGCTGAACCTCACCTTGTGTAATCTCCAGCAGTGTCCCTTCTGGAAGTGAATCATGAAAACTGCATTCCCAGAGATCCTTATTATACTCATTTTTCAAGGAGCAGCAGACTGAGTTGATACTGCTCTATTACTGTAATCCAATGCCTGCCTTCCTGGAAAGAAAACAGATATCACTGGAGATCTTGTACACAAGGATAAACCAGAAGCAAGCCTTTTTTTGCTTTCTTCCCACTTCTTTCTGAAAATATAAGTTGCTTCTAAGAGCTACTTTGCAATTTTGTTAGCAGTGAATATATACTATTTATACACTGCAACGGTTTTTACATTAAAATTTAATTCCTAGTCATTATTAATAAAAATTTCCCAGGCTGTCTAGTAAGTTATAAGAAAGTAATCTGTATCTGAGCTTCATCTAAGGGATATGAAATGGAGTTTTAGATTTAAAATTAGGCAGGACAGAGGCGCTTTAAACATACATATTTTCTTCAAGGAAGGAAGACTTTATTAAGAAAACTTCATAAAACTTGGTTGCCTTTTTGGAATCATAGAATTATAGATTCATAGAATGTTAAGGCACCTTAAAGATCATCTAGTCCCAATGCTCCCTGCCATGGGCAGGGACACTCTCCACTAGATCTGGTTGCTTAAGGCCTTATCCAGCCTGGCTTTGAATGCCGCCAGGGTTGGAGCATTCACAACCTCTCTGGGCAACCTGTTCCAGTGCCTCAGGACCCTCAAAATAAAGAATTTCTTCCTAATATCTAAATATTTGTAGGATATATATTTATATCCTATAAATTCCTATGAAATATTTCTAAATACCTAAATTTTCCCTCTTTCAGTTTGTACCCGTTATTCCTTGTCCTATCACTACAGTTCCTGGCGAAGAGTCCTTTTCTGGCTTCCCCTTCAGATGCTGGGAGGTTGCTATGAGGTCTCCAGCACCTTCTGTTCTCCAGGCTGAACAGTCCCAATTTTCTCAGTCTGACACTGAACTGACTGAACTGTGGTTACTGTTTGAAATACTGTATTCTATGCTAATGACCTTAGGCTGAAGTTATGTGAGAAAAGAGGTTGTCCTTTTGCACTGGTGAGCTTGCAATTCTGAATGAGATGTGCGGGGGAACAAAAATATTGTCTGGAGTTAAATAAAACCTTATTTTTTTGTATTTCTTTGGTTTTGTTTTTTTTTCCTTTGAAATACACCTTTAAAATTATTATGGAAAGAAACAGAAATTCAGGACATTTTGAAGTGAAAATTAATATGATTGTTTTGAAAATAATGAGGAGATACTTTCAATTTAATTTGCATTATTAAGAGAGAGAGGTCTTGTAAGATAATAATCTGATTATTGTCATGCCTTGCAGAATAAGGTAAAAATCATAAGACAAATTTTTAACAATTGTGGGGTGGTTTTTTTTTTTGTTTTTCTCCATTGGTTTGGGTTTAATCCCCAAAATGATAAAGTTTCAAAAGTATGACACACAAAAATATAAGTAGGCACTTTGGAGAAATTATCAGTGTACCTGAGAGTTGAGGATAGACACAGAAGCAACAAATGGAATTTCTCAGTAGGCATCAACAAGTACTTTAGATCGTTCTGTCTGCTCTTTCCTTTTTCTAAGTGATTTGGAAAACACATTTGCTTTGAATTTTAGCAAATGCCATATGTCTATGTAGAGGACATCGATTTCTAAGGATTAAATTCCAAGTATTTACATAGCTGTGTCAGCATTGACTTAAAATAGCTAGAAAGCTTCAAGTATACCTAATAGATACTATATTTGCTTAGTATCTAATTAGTATATCTAACATGAACAAATAGCACCTCTGAAGAGCTAACTAGGCTGAAGAGACATAGAAATTTTGATTTCTCAAGGTAAACTGTCACTACAATTTGCACCTTCTACTTTGCTCTCCAACTTTGTAAGTAATTTAATGTTACAATACTCCTGCCTTCCTCCACATACTCCCTCTTTTCTTTACCTCAGGCAAAGTGAAAAATAATCCCACCAAAAAAAGTGAAAACTTTGGGCTTTTCCTCATTCCAGTTCAAGAAAGACACAATAAAATATATGGCCATGAGGTAGTGGGAAGTCAGGAATAGCCTTTTTGGCAGGAGAACGATCTTGAATTGTCTTACACAGGTTACAAAACTGCACTTAGCTATCAGCGGTTGAATTCTGCCTATCTCTTTTTAGCGGCTTTGGAAATCTTCCCAAGATTTTAGTATAATACACCGTCTCAGGTGTTGACTTTGCCTGGACTTAGACATCTAACTGTGTGTTGTGCCCTTGAAAATAGTTCCTTTCTATTTCAACATAAACTTAAAACAAACTCGGTAGAAAACTCTGGGATCCAGGGGTGCTTTTTGTCAAGATGACACAGTTTATGTGTACTTTATGAGACTCATGTTTCCAAGAGCAATTAGGATGTTCTGAGTTATATCAACGTGTGTTTGCATTTGGATATTTTCATTCATAGGTTTATTTTAGGTTTGTACACTGCATTGCAAAACATAATTGGCCTTACTCCACCTGATTAAAATTCATTAGATGAATATACAAACTTAGCAATCAACATTTTTTAAAGTTGTCTTTTGGATTTTGATCCCATGGGAAATATCGATGTAATTTAATGTAGTTGTTCTGAATAACATCCTTTTTAGAAACCTAAGGTAGGTTAAAGTTAAGTGTTTACACTAAAGAGAGGGACAGAGGCATTTTCAGAATATTATTCACAAAAGTTAGATGAATGAGGACACTTTACATAAAGATTTCCTCACTATTTATCATAACTATTCACTTTGAATGCTTGCATTTCTAGGTAAATTTGGAAGAAAACATAGCAAAATTCTTGTTTTATTATGTTCAGAGGGGTAGCAGTGTAAGTCTACCTTATGTTTCCCTGCCTGTGCTTTTATCTAGGGAAGATACTGTATTTAGCAGGTTTTCACACATATATTGCTGTGCCTCTGGAATTCAGTCCCCTGGGTAAAATTATGATGGAGCTGAAATGCCTTGCTCATGCAGTGCTCTGGCACTGCCTATAGCCAAATGCAGGAGTCGTTTTAGGATTAAAATGCTGGCTAAACCACTACTCAGGAAGATCATGTGGCTGTTGGTAACAGTGGAACTGAAAGAACAGTCCTTCCCAGAAGATTTTTTTTTCTCCTGTCCTTGGGCAGCAACAGTGGATTTTATGAACACATGGGACAGTTGTGTGAGTTGTAAATTATATCCTGGTCTCTCCCCCAGCCATATCCAAAGTATGGGAGTTCTGTGGAAGGAGCAGAATGGACTCTATACTGAATTCTGAAGGCAAAGCAGCATTATTTTTCTGATCCCTTTCACTTCAGAGAGTCCATAAGTCATTATGTCAACCTGTGATTTTTATAAAAGTTTAAGGTACTTTCCTTCCAAGAAACAATGTTAGGAACTACTAGAATGGCTATGGATGCTAAATGCTAAAATCATGTAAATCTGTATTGATAATTTTACTGATAAAAATGCATAATGATTTAATTGCCCAGATGAGATTTTTGCACTCCTCTCCAACAGGCATACTTGTAGCATGGTAAAGGTGAATCTCTATGGCAGAATAACATCTTAAATTCACTTTTAAGATAACAATGTCATATTATTCCTAGTAAGAGGAAGTACAAAATTTTTTTTAATGGTAAAAGTTTTTAGGGTCCAATAGGCCAAATATTTGTCACAGAGCTGAGATGAAGGAAGGAGGATTTCTTCCTCCTCTTTATTTGCACAGAGATAGGACTGTGAACCAAATATTTGGGAAAGTATATTTTTAGATAGTCCTCTCTTAATCTCTTCTGTTGGAATAGTCCTACAAAGTAATCAAATATTCCTGGATTCAGGGCCTTTAATTCAGGTTTCCACTTACAGAGGACTTCTCAGTCTGCCAATGTAGAGTTATTCTATGTTTTCTTTTTTTGTTTGAGCTGAAACAAATTACCTAGTTCAATAAAAATGATATTGTTTTTAGGTACAGTCATCAAAATGAAAGTTCAGCTATTCATGTAGTCCCAGTCATCCTGGAAAAAGTTCTGTCACACCATAATGAAATTAAAGCAACAGAATTCAAATGCTGTCTCATTATAAGTATATAAAATATACAATTCCTAAACTCTTCCAGAAATAAGTAGAAGTGTCACCACAAATTCTTTTTTATGTGTGAAGATTTTACATTAGTCTGTAGGTAAAGAGTCAGAAAGAGAATAGGAAACTGTAATGACAGAAAAAGAACTCAAATAGCATATTAAATCTTGGAAAGAATTTTTCTTTTTTATTGTGTCTAATACTACTCTGAGAGAAAGTGTGGGATACCTTTATTAAACTGAAATAAAGCAGCATTCATCCATAATTCAGAGATTAATGCCATGATTTCAAAGTGCCACAAAGACTATCTTGAGTATTATTTTAAGCTGTCTTCTGAAGCATGGTCTTAGTAACAATGTTTCTGTCTAACTCCGTAGTCTTAACAAGAGCTGCTGGCTGCTACGATATCTGATAACTCCCTGTACTGTCAAAACACCCTCAGCAGACACTTGTGTTCCCAACACAACTCACAACATACTCTTATCATGGCATTTTTCCCTAGTATTTTGTTTTTCTGCCCTGATTAGAACATAAAGTAAGGTATTGTTCTACTTCAGTTGTTCAGAACAAAACCCCTTTTGTATCTCTCACTACCGTGGTGATACAATAGCCTTGTGAACGGCTGTTGTTGAAGTGATACAGTGGGGAATTTTCTTAAGAATGTTTTTCTCAGAATACACTTGTTCCTTGAAACTGAAACATACTTTTTCCAAGATGGTATGTACCTGTTTCAATAAGGCAAGGGTTTCTGATCCGTGAGAAATAGATGCACTGACCCACTATTCATCTGGCCCATTTAGGGTACTTAAATCCATAAGCCGAGCCTGGGGACAGATCAGCATTTGATATGCCTTTATTTCATGAGGTATTGTAGAACCATTTCAACCTGTATTTATAACTCAGAGTTTAATGGATGACTCAGGGAGGTCTTCTGCAGATTTAGGTGCAGAGTGGACATAGCACTGCCAGCCTAGAAAGCAGCATGGACTAGGCAGACTCTCAAACCAGTTTGGTTGGGTCAGCCTGCTGCTGGACCAAAAGGGTTTACCTGTGCTGGGAACTGCACTGATGCCAGGAGGGCTGCTCTCCTTCTTGCCTACATTACTTTGGGGTAGTGCTGCTGTGCCGTGCAGCACATCAGCCAGGACATCTACAGTGGAGGCTCTCAGCTTCTTCAGACAAAGTCCTCCTGCAAACTATGCCTTCCTGTTAATTTTATTTTCCTACTCCTCACTCTTTTTCTTTTCTTTCTCTCTTTCTTTCTTTCTTTTGATTTCTTACTGGTTTTTTGGTTTGTTTTGTTTGTGTTTTGTTTGTGTTTTGTTTGTGTTTGTTAACCTGGTTTAGAGCAAGAAGACTTAAGGAAACTTGTAAAACTTCTCCTGGATGAGAAAATGGTCTCCCAGGCACTTCTGAACATTGCAGTATCTGGAAGAGGAGGGAAAAGGTGGGAAATTGCTAAGGAGTCTACAATGTATATTTATGGCAAGGGTCTGTTAATCATAGCTAGAAGTTTGTCTAAAAGCATGGTTTAGGCATGAGAATTGCTGAGTGAAATCCTTAAAGCAGCATATCCTTTATGTTGCAAACACATGGTCTTTGTAAACATTACTGATATTTCATCTTCAGTACACAGTGGGATGTGTCTTTAGTAAGGACAGAAAAAACCAAGAGATCACAGGTAATAACTGGTGTATTCATCTGTAGTCCGCAGAACTGAAAAACTAACAAGGGGTTAACTCAAAAACTCTTAAGATCTAAGCTTGAGGCTGATGCTTTGTTTTTGAGGCTATTCCACCTTTTACTAGAGTACTGTCCAGCAATATCTTGCTTTGAAGATATACACGATGTTTAAATCCAGTTTCAAACTAAAAAGGTATAAAACACAATGACAGGACTGATACACAAAACACGCTTCCAGCACCCCAAGAATTAAAGAAACTTTATAAAGTCCAGTTCTTTCCAACTTTTCTGGCAGAGGCACAGTCTCTGTTTCTAGCCTTTTAAGTTTTAAAGAGGAGTCAAAACAGATATTTATTAATTTTGATCAATTTTGACTTGAGTGTTGGTTTAAAAAAAAGTTGGATTAGATTCTCTGTTAGACAAAGCACATACAAGTTAAGTGACTCTCTTAAGGATGTGCAATATATTCGTCACAGCCAGAAACTGGAATAACCTGATTTTCAGAACTGATCTGTAAGCAATAAATAAGCTCTTAATATCTAAGTTTTAAGACAAGGCTTCATTTTCTTCTCAGAAGTGACACTATATATTGTTAAATTTTCCCTGATTTGACTGCTGGTTGTCCTCTTTAAGGAGGGCCCCAGCAGTATGATCTCCAGCTCATAACTGGTTTAAAACCTAAGAAGAATTGGCAAGATTTTTTTTTTCCACTTGCCACATCCTTCTACCTAGTAGTAGAATAATATTCTACTCACAGGGATGCTAGCTTTTAGCTCAGTGTTATGCTATCACCAGTTTCTGTCTACTTCTCCTTACCTTGTTAGAAAGCCAAGGCCCAAGAATATCCATGACTTCCTGGTTACCTGTTTTCTCTTTTTAAAGCCAAGCCTTCTTAGGCCCAGTGAAACTCCTTCACAGAGACATTTACCACCTTCAGTTTCCCCCTCTCCTTCTCAAAATCACGCTTTTTTCTGAACCTTTAAGTGTATCCTTCAAAGATCCAAACTCTTTAAAATGGAACAGGGCAGGGGAAGGGGGCAGGAGTGTACCCACCAGTACTGAAACACCAAACTTGTTTTCTCTAGCTTTTAGCTACAAGTTGAGACCTTAGCTTTGTTTTTCTCTCATTGGATGCTTTGGCATGAAGCATCCAAAATCTAGAGTGCTGGACTTATTCATGGCATTTCAAAGAGACCATCATTTGGGCCATACATTAGCAAGCAGGCAACTAATTAATAATAACACGTGGAAGCAAATGAATGTTTTGCTTGTTGAAAGAGAATGAAAAAGTCAGACAAAGGCCTGGGCTCTATGTCCTTGCCCTCTGCAGCAGCAGAAGAAATAATGTTATGAATAGCATTTAACTTGAATTTGTAGCAAACTGCTGCTTTTATCATAAACAATTGCCAGATGGTATACATTATCTTCCTTTTTTCTCCTTTCACAAAAGCAACATTAATTGCAGAGCAGCCCAGGGCTCCACTCAGCTCATCAGTGTGATAACACTTCATGACCCTGATTAGCCGTCAGTCTACTCAATTAAAAAGATCATTTAGACATTCACCCAATCATTTGCCTATCGAGCCACCTGGGCCTCAACCAGGGGCTCCATTTTTAACATTCTCCTGCCCTCTCTCATCTCGCCTAGCTTTTTTACATATCTCCAAAAGACGTAATTGAATTAAATAAAGCGTCTCAGGGGCAGCTGCAACATCTGCTGTTTGTGGTATGTCAAGCCTTCAGCATTAAAAACAGTTACATATGCTCCAAATTAGCAGGTCGCAGAGATGAAACAGTCGATGATAGTGTTTTTGTGCCAGCGTGAGAAGCAGCTCACAGCTGTGTGCAATTTACAATTAAAGGCTTTATCAGAGCTCAATTGTACTAGTGAATCAAGTGGTGAGAGGTCAGTTAGTGAATTAGACCAATTAGAGCTTGTACAGTTAAATTATCTGTCTTATTACCTACTGATAAACAGCCTTGTCATATCTTTACTCAGATGATGAAGCTTGGAAGTGTTTTATGAGGTGATACTGTACTTCTGTGTGTGTGTGTAATGGAACTCAGTAGCTCAGCAAAGTTGGTCTGATGCAACAAGCATGCAGGCTTAAACTGGAGAAGAAAAAAATCCCCCAAACACCTGCAGTTAAAACCTTAAAGCAAAATTAAGTTAGAACAAGAGTTAAGATTACAAATGTTGGCAGTGTTTCAATATGTATTTTTGAGCTTGATAACAGCTAACTTCATGAAATTAACAGTGGGAGATGTTATACTTTTGATTTCTAGGGTTTGGTTTTTTTAATTACTGTCTTTCTCTCTCTCACTCCCACTCTGAAGGAGGGAAAGAAGGCAAAGGAGAGAATGTAATAAAGCCAGGCTCTGATTTTTATGCTGTAAAATAATGCAGTCATAATAGACAACGACAGAAACTGCTGCTTCTTAATCTCAGGATTTGAATGGTTCTGGAAAGTATCACCTGTAAGCCTNTGCGGTGGAGGGATAGAGAGTGGTGGGGATTAAGATTAAAGTTGTATGGCAGTTTGGCAGTGTTGCATGTCAAATTCTGCCCAAGGCAATGGTAACTAAGGACCAGAAGCATCAGAAACCTTTCCTTGAAAGAGACTATCTGTGCTTTGCTCTTGAAAATAAAGTAATGAAGTAAAGCTCATACCTTTCTTTTACTCAAACACTGGTAACATGTGGGTGCAGTTCTCTTTTAGAGAAAATCCTAGAGATTAGATCGTATGCTCAGATCTCTTCTCTACAGAAGGTAATCAATGATTAATCAATCAATCTAGGCCATAGGAATGGACTAGAAATATGTCTGATTCTATAACCCAATAGTCAGGGAATTTGGCTTAAAGAAGCATTGAACCCATCCCCAAAGTTGTATTCCAGTCTTTCACATCATCTTGTTATTGGATATAAGGCACAAAAGTTATGTCCATCAGTGTTTGGTATCACTGTTCCTTTCATTCTTCAGAGTAGCACAGCTTTGGGAGGAAGGGTGGTGAACAGCTACAAGGTGAACAAGCTGGCTCACAGGCCATCAGACAATGGAATAGCTGGCACATTCAGGGTTAAATCTCTGTGAGCAAAGGGTGTTTTACTTCAAGGTCTGTACCCAGACTCTGTTCTAAGTAACTCTTGTAAGTTGTGCGGGACTGCACCGTTTAACCATGTTCAGATCCAAGTGTAAACTGAGATTAAATGCTAGCCCTTTATGAAGGGGAGATTTGGAGGGAGTGATGGATATGCTTTTATTCCACCCTAATATTTTCTTGGTGAAAGCACACATCTTTGGAATGGCCTTTTGGTCGTGTTTAATGCATGGCTTCTATGCACTCAGGCATACAGATTTTGCAAAATGAGGAGGGTAAGTTTCAAAAAATGTCATGAGATGTGTTATTACATATTGTTATTGAAATGAATTAAGAAGGTTGTCGTGCTGGCAATGAGGGGTCTCCAACTGCTTTCTGCCAGTGAATAATGTTGACTAATTTTCCACAGGTTTTGGACTTACATTTAAAGAAGTTCCAATCAGCATAAAAATGTCCCTCTTTGAAACAGCAGATTTAACATTTTAGTGTTTTTCTTAAGTGCATTGATCTCATTGCCCAGCTTCAAAGGTTTAAAAAAGCAGTTGAAAGAAACAGAAGTTTTTGAACTTGTGGATGAAAAAAAATATATATATACTTTTTGAGTGTAAATGAATACATTTTTCAACACTCTTACCCTTCTAAGGAGTCTTTAGTTCATTCCTCAAGTGGAGGAGAGAAACATGGTCTAAGTATTCTCAAAACTGCTGAGAACTGAATGTGCAGTGCACACTTGGTCATGACCCTGATCTCTCCTATAGTGCACATGCTGCTGGCAGTTATTGAAAATCTTCATCCTCTCCTCCTGTTGCAGTCTTCCAGCTTCTGAGTGACATTTGCCCTTGATAAGGCCAAGTGAAATTCAATCGACAGATATCAGGATTTTCTATTTTTAAATACTAAATTGTACCTGTTCAGTAAACACTGTAATGATGAATTAGAGATGATTTCATTTTGTTTTTTTCTTGCCTTCACTGTATTACAGTTGATAAATTATTTCAGTCCCATTATTAAAAGACATAAGAGTTTCTGTAGCTTTCCAAAAAGTGATCTTGAATTTTAAGTGTCTGTAGCTTTCTAACAGAGGTTAAGTCCCTGGGTAAATTGNACCTGCAGTTAAAACCTTAAAGCAAAATTAAGTTAGAACAAGAGTTAAGATTACAAATGTTGGCAGTGTTTNTGTCTGTAGCTTTCTAACAGAGGTTAAGTCCCTGGGTAAATTGCTCACTGTTAATCATAAATGTGACATTACTTATATAATTCAGTCAATCTAAAACAGGGGAAAAAGTAGAAAAGTTGTTTACAAGCTAAAGTATTGCAATAACAAGACCATATTATGTTGACAGACTGATTTCTTGAAAACTCTATTCTGAGTACAAAATCAGTTTATGGAGAATACAAGATCTAAAAAGAGAGACATTCAGTTGTCAGTGAATGATAATTAATCTTTATCATCTGTTTGCTGAGAAAACAGGAGCAGTTAGGGCATTGCATCTCTTATTGCACTTATTAACCTCAACTTGCAAGCCAAGCTCTTCACAACATAAGATACTGAAGCTAATCATGGGCTTGAAAACACTACTAGATGGGGCACTGTCAGGATAATAATCTTTTGACATTTAGTTTTTCTCCTTATTACTAGTTTCAGCTCAAATATTTAAAAATATAGTCGTTTTGACAGCTGTTATTTTTTTCACTCCATTTAATTTTTTAATTTCTACTCTTCTTACTTACATAATAGATTAACATGTCTCACTTCAACTATCTCTCTTATTGCAGAAGGCTCTGCATTGCTTTTCCCAGGCCTGTGAGCCACGGGAATGTGTGCATGTGTCTGTGTACCCGAAAGAACCAGTGGGAGCGCCCTTTTCCTCCCGGCTGATCAGTTTAGGCAGCATCTGCTATTGCAGCGTGACCTCTTTGCCTGTCCTGTAACATAGCCACAGGACTTGGATTAGTTATAATGAAACAGGTTTTTACCATGAGAGAGGAAAAATACTGGAACAGATTTCCCAGGTGGTAGATGCCTCATGCCTGGAAACCTCCAAGGTCANGAGTGATGGATATGCTTTTATTCCACCCTAATATTTTCTTGGTGAAAGCACACATCTTTGGAATGGCCTTTTGGTCGTGTTTAATGCATGGCTTCTATGCACTCAGGCATACAGATTTTGCAAAATGAGGAGGGTAAGTTTCAAAAAATGTCATGAGATGTGTTATTACATATTGTTATTGAAATGAATTAAGAAGGTTGTCGTGCTGGCAATGAGGGGTCTCCAACTGCTTTCTGCCAGTGAATAACGTTGACTAATTTTCCACAGGTTTTGGACTTACATTTAAAGAAGTTCCAATCAGCATAAAAATGTCCCTCTTTGAAACAGCAGATTTAACATTTTAGTGTTTTTCTTAAGTGCATTGATCTCATTGCCCAGCTTCAAAGGTTTAAAAAAGCAGTTGAAAGAAACAGAAGTTTTTGAACTTGTGGATGAAAAAAAATATATATATACTTTTTGAGTGTAAATGAATACATTTTTCAACACTCTTACCCTTCTAAGGAGTCTTTAGTTCATTCCTCAAGTGGAGGAGAGAAACATGGTCTAAGTATTCTCAAAACTGCTGAGAACTGAATGTGCAGTGCACACTTGGTCATGACCCTGATCTCTCCTATAGTGCACATGCTGCTGGCAGTTATTGAAAATCTTCATCCTCTCCTCCTGTTGCAGTCTTCCAGCTTCTGAGTGACATTTGCCCTTGATAAGGCCAAGTGAAATTCAATCGACAGATATCAGGATTTTCTATTTTTAAATACTAAATTGTACCTGTTCAGTAAACACTGTAATGATGAATTAGAGATGATTTCATTTTGTTTTTTTCTTGCCTTCACTGTATTACAGTTGATAAATTATTTCAGTCCCATTATTAAAAGACATAAGAGTTTCTGTAGCTTTCCAAAAAGTGATCTTGAATTTTAAGTGTCTGTAGCTTTCTAACAGAGGTTAAGTCCCTGGGTAAATTGCTCACTGTTAATCATAAATGTGACATTACTTATATAATTCAGTCAATCTAAAACAGGGGAAAAAGTAGAAAAGTTGTTTACAAGCTAAAGTATTGCAATAACNCAATATGTATTTTTGAGCTTGATAACAGCTAACTTCATGAAATTAACAGTGGGAGATGTTATACTTTTGATTTCTAGGGTTTGGTTTTTTTAATTACTGTCTTTCTCTCTCTCACTCCCACTCTGAAGGAGGGAAAGAAGGCAAAGGAGAGAATGTAATAAAGCCAGGCTCTGATTTTTATGCTGTAAAATAATGCAGTCATAATAGACAACGACAGAAACTGCTGCTTCTTAATCTCAGGATTTGAATGGTTCTGGAAAGTATCACCTGTAAGCCTGGGCAGAGCTGACTGAAGGTGGGTGAACTGAAGAAAGGTGAGCCACTGAAACCTTTCCAGAAGTATTATGTGTACACACATGTCAGTTTATAACTGAATGTTATCGCCATGTCAGCTTACTGTGTGAGACATGAGCTGCATCAGCTACAGCAGTGCCAAATTTATAGCCACCTGGCCCTAAGAACAAGCAATTTGATGTCTGNGTCTTTCACATCATCTTGTTATTGGATATAAGGCACAAAAGTTATGTCCATCAGTGTTTGGTATCACTGTTCCTTTCATTCTTCAGAGTAGCACAGCTTTGGGAGGAAGGGTGGTGAACAGCTACAAGGTGAACAAGCTGGCTCACAGGCCATCAGACAATGGAATAGCTGGCACATTCAGGGTTAAATCTCTGTGAGCAAAGGGTGTTTTACTTCAAGGTCTGTACCCAGACTCTGTTCTAAGTAACTCTTGTAAGTTGTGCGGGACTGCACCGTTTAACCATGTTCAGATCCAAGTGTAAACTGAGATTAAATGCTAGCCCTTTATGAAGGGGAGATTTGGAGGGAGTGATGGATATGCTTTTATTCCACCCTAATATTTTCTTGGTGAAAGCACACATCTTTGGAATGGCCTTTTGGTCGTGTTTAATGCATGGCTTCTATGCACTCAGGCATACAGATTTTGCAAAATGAGGAGGGTAAGTTTCAAAAAATGTCATGAGATGTGTTATTACATATTGTTATTGAAATGAATTAAGAAGGTTGTCGTGCTGGCAATGAGGGGTCTCCAACTGCTTTCTGCCAGTGAATAACGTTGACTAATTTTCCACAGGTTTTGGACTTACATTTAAAGAAGTTCCAATCAGCATAAAAATGTCCCTCTTTGAAACAGCAGATTTAACATTTTAGTGTTTTTCTTAAGTGCATTGATCTCATTGCCCAGCTTCAAAGGTTTAAAAAAGCAGTTGAAAGAAACAGAAGTTTTTGAACTTGTGGATGAAAAAAAATATATATATACTTTTTGAGTGTAAATGAATACATTTTTCAACACTCTTACCCTTCTAAGGAGTCTTTAGTTCATTCCTCAAGTGGAGGAGAGAAACATGGTCTAAGTATTCTCAAAACTGCTGAGAACTGAATGTGCAGTGCACACTTGGTCATGACCCTGATCTCTCCTATAGTGCACATGCTGCTGGCAGTTATTGAAAATCTTCATCCTCTCCTCCTGTTGCAGTCTTCCAGCTTCTGAGTGACATTTGCCCTTGATAAGGCCAAGTGAAATTCAATCGACAGATATCAGGATTTTCTATTTTTAAATACTAAATTGTACCTGTTCAGTAAACACTGTAATGATGAATTAGAGATGATTTCATTTTGTTTTTTTCTTGCCTTCACTGTATTACAGTTGATAAATTATTTCAGTCCCATTATTAAAAGACATAAGAGTTTCTGTAGCTTTCCAAAAAGTGATCTTGAATTTTAAGTGTCTGTAGCTTTCTAACAGAGGTTAAGTCCCTGGGTAAATTGCTCACTGTTAATCATAAATGTGACATTACTTATATAATTCAGTCAATCTAAAACAGGGGAAAAAGTAGAAAAGTTGTTTACAAGCTAAAGTATTGCAATAACAAGACCATATTATGTTGACAGACTGATTTCTTGAAAACTCTATTCTGAGTACAAAATCAGTTTATGGAGAATACAAGATCTAAAAAGAGAGACATTCAGTTGTCAGTGAATGATAATTAATCTTTATCATCTGTTTGCTGAGAAAACAGGAGCAGTTAGGGCATTGCATCTCTTATTGCACTTATTAACCTCAACTTGCAAGCCAAGCTCTTCACAACATAAGATACTGAAGCTAATCATGGGCTTGAAAACACTACTAGATGGGGCACTGTCAGGATAATAATCTTTTGACATTTAGTTTTTCTCCTTATTACTAGTTTCAGCTCAAATATTTAAAAATATAGTCGTTTTGACAGCTGTTATTTTTTTCACTCCATTTAATTTTTTAATTTCTACTCTTCTTACTTACATAATAGATTAACATGTCTCACTTCAACTATCTCTCTTATTGCAGAAGGCTCTGCATTGCTTTTCCCAGGCCTGTGAGCCACGGGAATGTGTGCATGTGTCTGTGTACCCGAAAGAACCAGTGGGAGCGCCCTTTTCCTCCCGGCTGATCAGTTTAGGCAGCATCTGCTATTGCAGCGTGACCTCTTTGCCTGTCCTGTAACATAGCCACAGGACTTGGATTAGTTATAATGAAACAGGTTTTTACCATGAGAGAGGAAAAATACTGGAACAGATTTCCCAGGTGGTAGATGCCTCATGCCTGGAAACCTCCAAGGTCAGGTGGGACAGGACTCTGAGCAGCCTGATGTATGTGAAGATGTTTCTGCTAGTCCCAAACTATTCTATGATTAAAACTGATCTGAATTGCTCATGAGTTGCAGCTGACTTGTCTTGCTGTCTGGGCATCTCCCACCTGTGCACTCAGCCATGGCCCTTTTCAGGAGTGCATTAAAGAAATTGGTTTGGGACAACTGGACATTTAAGAACTACTACAGTGTGATGAATAGAAATGTTTTAAATCATGAATATAAATGTCTGAAGAACTGGAGCACGTATAGTGTAGTGGCATTTGTCTCATAAGAACAAATCAGCTCCCCCAAGGAGTTCTGCATAGATGCTTACAGTAGTCATCTCAGTTTTTACATCTACTGTGAGTGTCTTTTTAAAATCTCTGTTCACCCCTTTCCCAAACAGCACTATCACAGAGATAATTTGATAATTAAATAATAAAAAATTCAATGAAATACAATAAGACATTGAGGTAATATGGTTCTGATACACGTGTTTCTCTGAAATGGTAAACTGTGACTCAACAATTGGGCTTCAAGTTCAGTTTTACCCATTAAACTTTAGTAAAAGTATATCTTCTTTAAACCTCAATAGTACTGGGTTTTTTTTCCTTCTCCATACATACTCCAGACATTCTTTACTCTGGCATAAAACTCTTTTGGTTTGTGTAGTAAATCTGAGTTGCCTGAGGTGGGGTAAGGGCAAAGTCTTTGTCTCCATTCCCTACAAGCACTGGCTATGACTATGACAGCTTTCTTTTTCAAGTAGTCATAGTGATTCCTTTCATTGATTCTCCACACTACACTATTTTCCTTCCTTGTCTTAGCTGTTAATACAGAAGCAGGTGAATCACCACAATTTACAGTTCGGTTTAACTAACATTTTCATTGTTTGATTTAAGACACAGGCCTCAATTTCTGCTGTTTTGTTGTCAAAAGAGTACTTCACCTGTCCTCACACAAGAGAAAGGGTGATCAGATAGGAGCAAGAACCACTGTTGTGCCAATGTCATTATTCCCAGCAGCGCATTTCTTGGTAAGCTTGGAAAGAATTGACTGGTGGTTGCTGCTGAAGGTCTGGCAAAAGTAGTGAGCTTTTTAATTAAATGTACCAAAAGCAGTAAACTGCATCATTGGTACAGTAAACCAAGTAGGTACCAAATACTTCTTCTGAACTAGAAGCATTGGTAGGAAGTAATCCTTAGTAATCTCCATCTCTAAATTCTTAGTTCTCTGTTCCTCTACTTATTCCTTTAAAAAATACAGAGCAAATCAGCTGCCACCATCAGTCCCACCAAAGCAATCTGCATTAGCTGAAATTGTTTTGCAAAGATGCAAAAGCAGGGGAGTTGCTTAAAAATCTCACAGCTTTATTGTGTTTTTGATTTGCAAACCTCTAACTTTCAACCTCTACACATCTCTCTTTTTCCCTGCTCATTACATAATATAAGAGGTGCATCAGAAGGTTTGTTAGCGTTTATTAGTTTATTAGAGTAAGTTGCAGGTCCCACAGTAAGTAAATCAATCAGTTAAATCCTCTGACTATTGGATAGATAACTCGGGCAATAATTTACCTATACATTTGTAAAGTTCACCTGGATATACTAAATATAGCATGATTTTTTTCCTGCCAGCCTTTACTCCAATTTAACACCCTGTTCAGCCATTAAAAATAAAAGAAAAATGCAAAAGGCAGAATGAATCAAAAGAGATCTTTGGGCTTATGTAATACTTTTAAGATCTAGTACTTCTCTTAGAATGCCTCAAATTATATATTCCTGTAAAAATCATAACTATTCAGCACTCTTTACTACACTTACTCTCACAATGAAAAGTTTGAAATTGTCTAATGATTTTTTTTCACCCTAGTTATTTGCTTGAGAAGGAAATCTCTAACTCTCTTTGTTAATTTAGATAAATATGGGGTTTGGGTTTGTTTTTTCTTTTATAGGCACAACACCAGACCTTCATATTGCTCATGAAAGTTTAATTCTTGATCCATTATTATTTTTACCCTGTGTTAATAATGTATTAGATGTGCTTATTGCCTATCTGTGGATGTATAGATGGGTACACTTTGGTTAGACCAGTCAGAAGTGTTGCTGAGATCACCCTCACTCCAAAAGGATTCTAGTGCTTATTGGTTTTGTGTTTTAAGAAAAATGAGTCAGTGCATGAAGGAATTTTATTCAAGATGTACTTACTACATATGTTGCCTCAGTGAAGGTTATAGTTTCAGTATTGATCAAACCACTCTCCCCTGGTGTACAGGTGATTAATTCCCTATTAACTCCTGAGAGAAGACTAACCTAAAGTGTACATTTTAACAAGTGGTACTGCTTCCTCCACAGTGCACACAATCCTTCCCTATATTAAAAGCAACTCTCCAAATGCCTTTTGTGTCCATATTACCTTCT
This sequence comes from Platysteira castanea, assembly GCA_013397175.1. Lineage (NCBI taxonomy): Eukaryota > Metazoa > Chordata > Aves > Passeriformes > Platysteira > Platysteira castanea. Next base: position 765,560 of record VYXC01011445.1, read on the forward strand.
TACCTTGATGTATTATTTCTACTCACATAATACTTTTACTTGATTTTTCCAAATAATTCTGCTTTATTCTCGTTCTAAATTATACCAGACATGTGCTTTTTGCATTTTATGTATTGCTTCTTATAGTAGTGTGTCTAGATCTGGTTTTAAAAGCCAAATGAAGGTTTTTAAAATTGTGATTTCAAAAATTTTGCTGATGTTAGAAGTTTCTGCCTTTCTGACAGATATTAATTAGTCACCAATGGGAACAATGTATATAAATATCACAAGTTCTTGCACTGACCAAGTCTAACTTGTGAACCTGTGTTTGTGGACTCCTAACGCAAAGTATCTTGACTGATGGCTGTTCTGAGACTCTCTCAGTTGCACCTGTTAGAGAGATTTATTACATATACGAGGCCTAGAGAATAACCTGTTCTCCAGTCGAGTGATTTTATGTTTCATGCAACATTTGAAAGACCAGTAGTGGCCCGAGTATGACCACCAGAAAACATTTCATGCAGATCTCTATCAGAAGATGGAGAAGGTCTTGCTTCTAAGCGGGCTTACTGATTTTGTCTCGCTGAGGGAGTGACAAAGTGGAAAAGCTGGGATTTCAGGCTTTTTGCACATGCTTTATGTATGTATAGGAAAGTTCAGAACGGTTGTGGCTTCATCCTTCTGCAGCATAAGAAATATAAACCCCAAAATACCATCAACCATGAAGACTAATATTTTCAACTGCAGGCACATTTCCCAATTGCTCACCAGTTTGTCACACATCAGCTGCTGCCTGTAAAACTGTTTCTGCAAGAGTGTGTGTTTAGAAGAAAACTTGATCACTAGTGAAGCTCTAACACAATATCCAACTTGATTAACACTATGATTAAAATACTGCCATTCTCTCTAAGATTTAGTTTTTAATTACTCCTCTAAAAAGTATCTAAACTTGATATAATTTGTGGTATTGGGCGTGATCCAGTCTTCACAAGTTATTGTTATCTATGAACCTTACAAGCACACGGTTTCATATTTTCATGCAAAACATGAATGAAGCTGTGAGTTAGTGTGAACCTATTACTCATCACTGTGACATCTCATGAGATGCCAACACATCAATCATTAGGCTAATTACTAAGTGAAGGCTCTTTCTGTGGACATTTCTGTAAGGCTTCCAGCTAGTCTCACAAACTAGGATTATTTGAGGCCGTCAAAGGATTGGTGCATCCTGCAGTAAGAATTAAATAAGCTCAAATTGATATAGATTTACAGTGACATTACAGAGAAGTAGGGAAGAGAAGCCCTTTTCGCTACATTTTTTGTTTTAAATTTTTCAGTATCCCCCGTTTTCTGACAAGCTGCTTACCATATGTTACTGTTTTAAAATGTTGGAGCTGAATAGTATGGGAAGTTTTAGGTAAAACGAAACTTTAGTTCTTGAGTTAGAAAAGATCCTAACTTGCATGGAGAATAATTTTAGTTGTGAAGTAAAATTAATAAGGTTCTATCTGTAATAACAAATATTTTGAACAGTGCCAGTTTCCTTTGTTCAGAACTCTTTTAACACAGGACGTTTAGAACTAGTTTCATAATCCATAACAAAAAATTGGGGGATAAAATGATAATGTTTACTGGTTTTGAACAGTATCTGTGTCCTGAATATTGTTTTCTGCTTTTATCCAAATATTTTGTACAAATAAAAAGAATTTGGACTGTTTAAAAACATTTCAAGTTAACATAAAACATTCAGATTATCTTGATTTGACAACACTATTGTGTTTTTTGGTGGTCTGAACATAATCTCTAAAAGCAGATTTCTAGAGCAAAAATTTGAAATGATGAATGTCAGATAAACTTCCTGAAATATTCCATGATGTTTGTTTAAAACATTTTAGATTAACAGTCATATATAACATATTGTGAACATAAAAGATGAAAAATTAATATTAAAGGACAATATAAGTTGCAAAAGAGGACATATTAAATTGTTTGCAATATATTTTTATATATATTTCACTATTGATTAATTTATTTGTCATTTTAATAGTAGAAAAAAACCCCAAAATATCTTTGATGTCTGCTTATGCATGGCTTAAACTCATATATATATATACAAAAATAAAATTTCCGTAATTAGAAAGACTATTCATGGCAGTAACACATTCCCTGCCTGACCTATAAAACAGTTCAAAGAATCATGATCTTTGAACAGAACTCATCTGTAAGACCCTCTTGCTCCCTGTCTAACGCTTGCAATAGAAGAAGGCCTCAAGCCTGTTCACTAGCTGTGGCTCGCTGCCCTAACATCCACAATTAGCAGATGAAGGACAATAGAGGATGCATCCCCACCTATCCCCTTCAGTATCTGCTTTTGGATGTATTTTTTCACTGTTTTGTTTAATCTCTTCTTGAACATGTTGTTTCCCCCAGCTCTGTCTTTGGCAGGAAGTTACACAATCACTACCCTTTGCATAAAGAAGAACTTTCTTGTTTTAATCCAAGTTGATACGAGTTGCAGCAGATGACCCTAGGCCTAGGTAGTCTGCCTCACTGCCAAACAGCTGCACCAAGCTGTTATTAATTTTATTTGTTCTTCTTTTGCTTTTTGTGACTCCGCTGTATCCTGTAGATAGGGAGAGTGCTGCATGCAGTTCTTGGTGATAGTATTACACTTCATGTTCATCCTCAGTTATATTCTTGATGACGCCTAGCGCTTCATTGTTGGTTTTGCCTTTTGGCATCTGTTGGACTTTGAGCTGATGCTTATAGAGAATTGTCTGTGATGGTTCTGAAATCTGTCTTATGAGTAGTACGTCTCCAGTAAAAGGTTTTCATGTGTCCAAAACAGAGCAGAGGGCTTAAAGACGTAAAAATATAGAACTCTTTCTTAAGGAAAATCTACTGATTGCAAGTCAGATTTCAACAGTACATTTTAAAAGTTGTTTAGAAAGAAAGTAAAGCTGCACCTTCTGTTAAGTAACAGTTCCCTCTATGAAAGGGCATTATTTAGATAGATAATTTATCAGAGCATCTATACATATAAGGCTTTTTTCTGAGGAGCCTGCGAAAAATTATTTGACATTTTATCCTATCAAATTTTCAACATACTAGTACAGAAGCCCTCTCTTTGCCTTTTGTGCAGGGTGAATGGCACTTGCTGTAGCCACATTACATCATAATACAGCATTTGGTCAGTGATCTGTGTTTTGAAACTGCAGGATCAGTTCAATGCAAATATCACAGAATAATTGCTTAACCTATCTTCCCCTTGTTCAGAGCTCTTCAGTGTTAAGTATAAAATGAGCCAGGGTTATGATTTCTGCCAAATCAATAAAACCAAAGGATTTGTGACCAAAGCCTTAATTGTCTTAACAAGAGCATGTATGCCTCTCAAACTAATGAATCATCAAGTATTATTGGCTTCTTTTCCCTTAAACCTTTTGAATAATGCAGATTTTTAAATAGAAGGGTAAATGTTATGTGTGTTAATAGTTTTACAGATTAGCTGTGATTTTGTACTTTGGACTATGACACTCATTACTGAGCTTGTGTCCTGCCATTTCCATTTGTCTGTGATGAATGTGTCAAGATCAACTGATTCTGCATTTTTGTTGGGTTGTTGTTTGGGGGTTTTTTATATCTTCAGAGTGTACAATCCAAGAGGTTAAATCAGAATTACTAATCACATCCACCAAATAGAAAAACAGATCTTTCCTAATACTGATTCCAGGAACTTGACCAGTGATGAGTTTATTCAGATGTAGTGTAACACCTATGAGCTGGGTTAAACTTCTGTGTGCTTGGGATTCCTGTGAGAGAACTTATGTTGTGAGGAAGTTGATTCTCAAAAATATTCATGGCCTTCATGCTCAGAAAACTGTATTCACATTCACAAAAGTCATGTAACAGGATTGGCAGCCATCCTTCTGCCTACTGGTGAGCTGTAGAAGATTTCACTGAGGAGTTTTGCACAAGGAAGTATCATTCCTCAATTTATAGTGTAAGTTTAAACAGTAGCAGTAATCCCAAGTAAAATTCCAAATTCAATTAACTCTATACACTATAACACTGTATATATATTAACTCTGAAACACTAATGATGTCTAGCTCATATTTTATCAACTGTTGAAATACAAAGCTTATAAAGGTCTCATCCTGCCGTAAACTGTTCATGCTTCTTTTCAGTGTCTACCAGACACGTTCACTCCCAGGTAGATGATACATAATCAGGTAAATTCCTTATCAGATCATTAAAGATCTCATAGTAAAATGTAATCTAAGAACTCACAGTAGTACAATCCAGAGACAGCAAAGGTCATTCATTATTCGTCCGGCTCTGCAGGACAACAGACAATGGGAGCAACAATCTAGGCAGGCACTGACAATATATGTAGAAAAGTTTCTCCAGAAGTGCAGGCTAGCTTCCTATTATTTACTGAAGAATATTGCGGCGAGTAAGCCTGCAAAATTGCAAGGTATTTGCAGAACTAAGAAATTTATATAGAACTTTGCTAAAATACCGTTCCTAGAGTAAGGAGAGACATAACCTCCTAATCATAAATAAACCATGAAGGTCGTGGTCAACACACAGATGACAGAATGTGACTGAAGGACCACTTCATTCAACTCAGCCTCAGGCACTGGAGAAAAATTATACTTAAGTGTACTGATATGTCAGAAGGCAATAAAGAACCAGAAATACCATCAACTTCAGGATGACAGTCGCAGAAACCTGCCCTCTAAGAGCATTGATCTTATGTGTAAAGGCAAGCAGAAAATGATTGCAGTTGACAGAAACTGTGGATTTGAAAGACAAATCTTAATCCTAAATCACAAATAATGAAGCTAATAGTGTTTGTGAGAAATGTACTGTACATACATATTGCATCATTGAGTACATAACACCAGTATGAATGTTCAAAAATAAACCAAAAATAATCTGACAGCAGAGTTTAATAAAAGATTTGATATGAATTACATGCTTTCAAAGAGAAAAGTGAAATACTTAAAAGAGAATAACTTGAGCTGTTGAATGGCATCCAGATTATTGTACATCTGAAAATGCCATTGCTACCACCACTAAAACAATCTCCTAAAAGGGGTTAAAAAGCATCTCTTCTCTCAGAAATATTGCAGTGCTTGTATATTAATCTCAGAACAACCACCAAAAGAGGAAAAAATCTATCCCCTGCTGTGGCAGTGACCCTAAATTTTCACTCCCTGATAACCATTATATTTACAGCAGGATAGTATGTCCTGATATGTCTAAGTAAAGACCTTTACAATTCCTGCATGCAATAATCAGAGTATTTATCTCCTAGTCAATTTTTCTTATATTTCCTGCAGTGAGACATATGCAGTCTTTGACTTGACAACACAAATAAAATGAGCATTTAGGAAAATTTAGAAGCCAGTAAACACTGTTCAGATTTCTTCTTTTTTTTTAATGAGTGCATTAAACTATAACATCATAATTTTCAGAGACTGGTGATTAATTGGACTTCAGGGTCTACCTCTTTCCTCTCTACAATTTAATGAATCTAGATAGATAAAAATAATGTTTTAATTCTATGCAGTTCATGCAGTCACAATTTCACCATCAGAATTTTATACCTCAAAAAAAGCAGAGATTCTGTACATGTGGAGAAAAGTGAAAAGTATGAGCTTTAACTGCTGCATATTTTGTCTTAGTTATATATGTAAAAATATGTCTTTTCAATGGGTTTTGTGCTTGTGGTCTCTGCAATATTTAAAAACTACTCTTTGAGAGCTGAATTCTAATTTCCTATCTATTGATATTTTAAGTACATATAGTAGCAAAAATATATAAACCAAGCTGGCAAAGAGCTGACTTTCACTACCAGAGATTTGACAGAATTGCTAAATGTACTGTTTCACAATTTAACAAAGCAGGGGTAATTGTGGAGGGTTTTTTTATTTCATTGCTCTAAATAATTGAGTTAAAGAAAAAACTCTCTAAATATTGAATGAAAAGTGATCGTGGAAGAAAAATACAAAGGAACTGTGGAAAATATATACTAGCCATCAAAAGTGGTGTCTTCTACAAGACCAGCAGGATAAAAGCCATGACTCCAACAATACACTTCATCAGGTATTTCTTGTAAGAAATTAAAATACTGCTTGGTATGAGCTGAGCAGAATGATTGCGGAGCCTCTGTCAAGCCTTGTACTGAAAGCTAATCAACACAGTTCAGTCAGCAATCACTGGATGGAAGAAAAGCTGGAAGTCCTGCAATTATGCAATTGTCTTATATATTGAAAGAACTACTGTCCTACACAGAAACTGGAAATTGATAGTTCGTTTGCAGTGGACAGACAGCTGGTTCCTCATTTTACAAATGGTGCCTTTCCACATTTCTGTTCTGCCTGGTGTAGGTTTTAATTACATTCACAGTGTCTTGGTGTGCAAGTCTAATTTCTTGGAGAAAAAAATCTTGGACATATTAATGAACTGTTGCTGAAAAGAGAGGGAAAAGACAATATAAAATAATTTTTGGTCAACTCAGTGATGCTAAACAAGAAGTCACTGACCTGTGAAGCTTCACTCAAGTTGCCTTAGCTATCAATACTGAAAAAATGTGAACATCAGAAAATTTATTCCTGTCCTTGTGTTAGCCTTAACAAAATCTGGTCCTTGTCTGGCATTAAAGGAAACACTCAAATTCTGAGGATCTAAAAATTCTGCAAGCTGAGATATACATTATAGATGCTATGACAGCTAGAAAGACAACTGAAAATAAAACGAGTTCATTTCCCACTGCCATTTGTTTTCAGAACACACTCTCTAAATTGAGTTTTGTTTAACTCTGCTGTTTAAATATGGTCTGTTTGCTAAAAGTCACTAGAGGACTAATAATCCCCTTGTATGCTTTAGTTGACCAGTTGACAACAAAACCAGAATACTCCCTATTGCCCATACCAAAGTAAATGTTTTGAAACTATATCAGGAACTAGCAAGGACCCAGGAAAAATCCATGTGCTGATAGGCGTCTCTTGATTTTCAGTTCACATTAAACTTTGCAGGATTTTAATGAAATGAATTTGTTTTCTGAAGTTCTGCCCTATCCACAGTCTTTTGTAAATCTACACTTTACTGGCTGCTCTGACAGGAGTGCAGAAGAGTCCATTGAAAGTCAGTGCCAGTAGCCTCACGGATTCTTTACCTTAGCCTAGGCTCATCATGAAGTGACCATGCTAAACCCTAACCAGAAATGAACGAACAAAATTAAATAGTTCACCTGATTCAATATTTAATGCAAAAAGAACCAAGTAACCCCTCCTCCCCCCACACCTCCCCGAAATCTCACCACCCAAATCTTACCCTTCCCATCGTAATTGCTGTCTTTTGTCATCCTAAATATTTGAGAACTCATTCCAGAGTGAAAATATTTTTAGTCTGTTGATTCAGAAGGAATTCGGTTTCATCTGCTTTGATTTGATTGAAAATAGCAGCTCTCTGATTTTCTTTCTTCTCCATAGTCAGAACATGACTATGGTACATAACATAAGGTATTCCAAAGAAGTAAGAACATATTTTGACTTCTTTCAACTTCATATCAGAACATCTAAACAAACAAAACTGAATAGAATTTGACCATCTCTTTCAAAACAAGAAATTATTTGAAGGATTTTTCAAGGAAATTACATGAATGTGAGACTGAACTGCAAAGACAATAATTTCTCAAGTAATTTGACTATATGAGAAAAGGAAATAATTTATCAGAAAGTGTGCGAAACACATATAATACTGATTTATTGCAAACATTAAAAAAAAAACCTTCAAAGTGTTCTCCATAAAATGCACCTAGAAAATACTTCCCAGCTTTATTTCAGTGTTCCCGTTACCAAAACTGAAATTGATCTGCTTTGAAAGATTTTGTTATTCCTTGCCTTAGTTCTTTCTTGATAGGACAGGACTTGGGTTTGCCAACAGAGGGCAACAGTCAAGCTAGGAAAGACTGCATCCATCATTTTTGCAACTTCTAATGAGTCAGAAGGACACATAGAATCCTCATCTGCTTTTATGGATATTGCTGTGTAATTGCAGTGTAATTATGGCACACAACAGCCTCAGAAAATTATCTTTGAAGAAAACAGCTGGTTCTCTTTAACAAACAGAGATGAAATCCTGTCAATTTAAAAAAAAATCCAAAGGAAAAATACTAAAAATATATGCCAATAATAAACAGGCAACAGCAACAACAAAAAAAAAGAAGTAACATAAAAATTGAAATGGATAAATCAGAGAAACTGCTATGAAAAATATGACTAAAATATAAAACATTAGAAAATTACAATGATGTGAATGTTCTTTCATTACATGGTTTTATATTACAAAGCAAACAGGCTCATTGAAAGATTTCCATTTTCCTTGTTCCACTCATGAGTAGTACGTAAGTTCACAATCCTGGCAGCCCTTCTGTGTGCTCTCCTCTTGACAGAAGAAATCCGCTTGGTTTCAGTGGAATTTCACAGCCTGATAAGGCCAGCCCCAGCCCCGTGCTGTAGCTCCTGAGCCCAGAACTCGCCAAGCCTTGCTCTGCCAAAGAAATACTGCTGGCTTCTACTGGGGGTGAGGATAGCGGGGCAGTGCACCAGCACCAGGGGCCAGGCTTGGGAGGGTGGCTGGGAAGATACGCCCAGAGCTGGGAGCTGCTGCAGCGGCCCTCAGGAGGAGCAGCAGCCAGGCAAAGAAGTGAGCTGTGGGGAGAGGAGTTGCTAGGAGCAGGTTTTAGCAGCCAGTTAGGGAACGAGACCAAACCGCCTCCACCACAGGCCTGGATGTGCACCAGCTGACACTAGCAAAGGAAATGGATACGGATTTGGTGCACATCTGGAATGTGGAAACAATAAAATAGAGAAAGGGGATGTTGCAAAACACTTTTTAGTAAGTACAGCAAGTTTTTTCCAAGACCTTTGAAATCTATATTGATATGTAAATACAACTATCACTATGTAATTAAATTTAACTAAAAATGAGTCCAAAATAACTGTTAAACAATACATGCAGAAAAATATGTTGTGTGGCAATGCTCTGTAAGCCCTAGCATTGTGGAGCTTTCAGTACTGAACTACTTCATTTACTGATGTTAAAGTAGGTGAACTGAGGGATTGGGATCATCTCCCACACATTAGTTTGCATGTGTGTTGTATGGCTCTTCTGTAGACAGGAGGCAGACAGAGAAGAGGAAAAAATATACATCAATACTACTACTAGTAGTATTTGTGTTCTATGAAGAAATTCACTATTGGTAAAGTAGGTTGCACTACCAGCTTCAAAATAGTTATTGAGAAGGGAAAATTAACTCTATTAAACTTGAAAGCATGTGGCTGAGGTTATGCAGAAGAAACTTATTTGGCATACAGTATAATCTGTGAAACATTGAAAAGAATTACATTTTATTTATCAAAATCTTATTTTATCATTTCTTAATTTGCAGACATTTCTGAATGGTACGAACACCTGAAATACACAAGAAGTCTATAATCTATGTCAGTATTGCATTATGGAAGCATCACTTATAAGTTCCCAGTTAAGGATGTACTTTGCACTTACAATAGGGTTATTAAGGTGTAATGATATATTTCCAGTCAATTTAACAGCATAACTAATAATGAATTAAAATAGCATATATTATATGAAAAAATTAGCAATTCAGGAAGAACTGTTCAATTTTCTCAATGGTGCGTGTCTTTCTAACTTCTTACATTCCATTTCCCTATTTGTCTAAATTTGGTAGAAACAGTAATCAGGCTGGATAAAAACCTCCAATCAGAGACAAGAGTTCACTCTTGCGTATGTGTATTGTTCTTTGTATCTGATGCAGTGCAAGACTTGCCCAAATATTTGTAAAGGCTGGTCTCTAACAGCTGATCCACTTTGTGGGAAGTCCTATTGCTCCATGGAATGGAAGCTTTCATCTAGTTCACGAGCTTTGAACAATGGAGTGCTGAAATTGGAATGGGGTGTTGGCAGTATAGACAGCTGGAAGTACAGAGGCACTGAGCAGAGGCTTATTCAGAAAAATGCAAACTTATCAGCAGTCTAATCAGTAAACTGAAAAGTAGCTTCTGCATCGTTGTCTGTGACATGGGCTGGGGAACGAATAACTTTAAGCCGTACCTCAGAGAAGCATGTGGTTAATGTTGCTTTTTATCCTGTCTGATCAGAAAAGGTTAGGAAAATATTCATCATTAAGGATATTTCTTGCCAAGCGGGCAAAAAAGATAAATGGGGAAGATGGCTTTATGAAAAGGCAGTTGGAATGTGTTATTGCAATTGGGGGAAATATTGGCAAAGAGTGTAACTGAGCTAAATACTGAACATACATGAACCTGTGTTTTAAAATACTCAAACCACAGTTCCATTTTATGGAACTAAATAAACCACAAGCCATACCAATAATCAGTTGTGTGTAGACAATCAAGCAAGTTATTTCCATGAATTCTGCTGATTACTGAAAGGAATTTTTAAATATTAAAATTAAATATGGATATTAATTTCTAGAGAAGGCAGTGCTGTTTTTGAATCAAAGTGTTTAATTAATAGTAGCAGAATTTTACCATGCAGATATTTACATTTTTCTTTAATGTGATTATGAAAAATTAATTTTTTACATGGTAACAACAATTGGCAGATAGTTTTATTATTTTCAAAGCAGGAGACATTGCTCTGGGAGTTAATAATTTAAGGATGGACATGAAGTCAGACACTGAGAGGAAGAACAAGAAATTTGTGGGTACACCAAAGACAAAGAGTTTGTTTATCCACAGGGATTGCATAGGCTGTGGTTAAGTGAATTATACCACCATAATGTCGTATGGTGGTGCTGACATAGACAGTAAGTGGTTCACATAAACTTCAGTGCTGTTTGTTCCTTGGTTGGCTTTCTAGAAAAAACTCAAAATTGGAAACATTGAGAGTGAAAGCAGCTGTACATGCCGGATCATACTCCATAGGCAGCACCTCTAAGTTAAAAGGGACTTCAAAGAAAGGAAGAAAGAATTTTCAGATGACAACTTTTTGCTTTGAAGATTTGGTTATGATACTTCTTTAAAGATGCATATGGCTAGAAAGGTGTACCTGGCTGGGTAATAATGATTACTCAGATTGGTGACATAGCAGTATCTGTATTTACATCCAACCACAGGAATAGGAAGTATCCTTAGAAGTGACACGTAAATTGTTAGATGCTTAAAATTTCTGAATAGAACTTTAATAAAATAAAGACTAGGTGAGCCCTGTGAATCCAAAATCTATTAATGAATCCAGGGTAGAAACCTCTAAATTTTAAGTGTTTTGATGCAGATGCCCAGGTTACTGCATGTGTTTAAAACTAAGTTCTGTGTTTTAGGGGCATATTTTCTGTCTCTTGGGTGAGTGCATGGGAAAAGCACCACGTGTTTGTTGGATGTGAGACCTCTCACAATGGCCAGTGTGTTTTAATTCCTAGTTTTTATCCTCTTGTTTTGCTACAAACAAGTTTTGACTTGGTTGTTTTTTTTGTATGGGAACATAAGATTTTATGGCCATTTTTGTGAAATGCTGTTCATCTCTGTGTTTCCAATTATGACACTAAATCTAATAAAAATAGACCTGTTAGAAGAACATAACTTGCATGGGCAGAGTTTTGGAGGGCTTGATACCTCAAGACCATGTCTTAGATTTAACTTTCATCATGTGGGAAGGTGGAGTTGAGTATATACAATTCAGTCTCTCAAGTGATGATGACAATGTCAAGATTTTTAGTCTTCTTTTTGGTAGCTTGTTGGTTTTTAAAAGCTTCTTGTTTTATTTCTGCTTAGTTAAAGTGAGCTGTCAGTTTTTAAAAATATTTTTTTCATTCTTGTTTTTTTTGAGATCAGATAGAAAAAGGACTGTGGGCACAGCAACTGAGAAAAAAACAAGCAAAATTTGTACTTTTCTGAAGTTCATACATATGGGAGTAGTTGAAATAAATTTCATAAAGTCAGACTATTGAGAGTTTCACACCCACAGAAGTACCTTAATCTATAGCTTCAAAATAGATATATTTAGGGTAAGACAGATCTGTAAGCATAGAAGTCTTGTATTTCAATAGTTTTGGTTTGGGTGAGGTTATTCCATAGATATTAATGACTGTATTACTTACTTATATCCTCTGAAAATGTATACGGAGTTTAATTCCTTGTTTGCTAATCAAGCTTTGTAAGTCACCTTAAGCCTCATTGCAAATTTATATTATATTTAGATGACATAGGAAGTAGAATGCTATCCCGTCCTCCTTCCATTTACTTGTTCTGATAATATTCCTTTCTATGAGCTATCTTCCAACAATGTTATTCTCGGCACTTCTGAGTCTGGATATCCCAATAGCAGAATTTTTCAAGTTAAAAAAAATTAAATAAATAGCAGAATATGTCATTCCCTTTGTTCTACTTCTCCTGCTGGAGATTATTTCTTAGCTGCTGTGGGGGACAGAGTTGTTCTCATTTTCTACTAAAGCCCTCATCCTGATCTAGCTAATTTTCAAACGTAGGTAAAAAGCAGCTCCACAAATGTAGCTTAGATTCTCACAGAAAGTCAGACTCAACCAATAGTTTATTTTGGTTGTCCTTGCTATTTTTGGAAGTCAGGCTGGAATGACTTCATTTCCCAGGAAAAAGTTTTGTGTTCCTAAGGATTTCAAACCAGAGCTATGGGGTGTCCTGCAAAGAATCCCATAGCTACATGCAAGCATGCTCTACAGCCTCCTAAAAATATCATTGTCCCAACTCAAAAGCTGCAGGCTATTAAAAAACCTACCAGCTAGCGAATCTGCTATTTTAAAAGATCTGTTTTTAAATTGTCCTTTGTTATGAAAGGGAATATGCTACATGTGTCAGTGTTTCCAGCGTATTTCCTGCCACCAAGACCTCCATCTTCCATCTAGTCATTTGTAAGTACCCAAAGTTGGCCACCAGCCTGTTTCTGAGAGAGTTTCTTTACCAACATATGGCTGTGCTCAGAATGATTGCTCTGGCCTTCAGTCTGCTCATTTAAACCTAATGAGGTCCACAGAGGTGACTGTATGACTCACACAATGAAGTCATTTTTCCAATTAACATTCTGACAAATGTCTTATAAGTAGAGCTGCTTCAATGAGTTTCCACAGGTGGAGGAGAAATCAGGTATCACAAAATACTCAGTTACTTCCCTCTGATCTGGGAAATTCCATTCACTCTGGAGTGTGACTGTTCACACAACAGATGGGTATTTCATGTCTGCGGAGTGTGACCCATTCCTAAATCAAACTCTATCTGCAAGCCAAAGTGGTCATGCAAGGCACAAAATTAACCTTAGTCTTGAGTAGGCACTCATAATGTTCATACTAAAAAGCCTTCCTTTTATTAGGAAGTCTTTTATTCATTATTGTGGGATATAATGTTTGGAAATGTTAGCAGCTGACACCTAATGGAAGACTTTTAAGTAACCAATTGAAAAGCCATTCTTCCTGTCTGCCTGTGCCCTTTCATTTTAGTATTTGTGAGTGTTTACTCAAACAGCTTTTGTTACATGAATATGAGAGGAAGAAGGAAATCAGACATCATCTGAAAAGTATTAAATATTTTTTTTTATTTTTACTGGCTAATCATTATTTGTTATTTCCACATTTTAAAAAAAATATGAATTTGTTTAGAGAGCAGAAGCAAAACCACATGATTTAGCTAGAAGTTATGCTCTACAAATTGTGAATTGTCAAAGTAAACTGTCATCAAATCTCCCTACACACTGAAATTTGCTACATATACTGTTCACATATACAATAAAAACAAGGAATAAATTCATAGGAACTCAAATTCTTTACCAGACAAATTGGAACAGAAAAAAGTAATATAGTGTTTTAGATAATGTATGCATCAGCTATCACTAATTGGAAGTTTTATACTTAAAAGAATAATATTTTGGCCTTCTTTGATAAATGATTGAAATTATAAACAGTTTATTTTTCCAAATTAAACTCTGTTGATATATACAATAAGCACTACTACCAAGTAAAACTACAATAAATTGTGCAGAAGCTATTCAAGAGACAAAAATAAACTACTGAAAGTATTCCAAGAAACAACAAAGAATTAAACCTGTGGCTTCCTTCCTTCACAGATTGTTAGGTGCAACCTTTCAATGATGTTATGGTGCATTTTTAAGTGGTGGTATTATTATAATATTTATTGTTATATCCACTAATATATTTATTATCTATTTATTATGTATAACTTTCACTTTGAGGCTTTATTGCTGTTATCATGGAAGCAGGTAGGGAACCAGTTTAACCAGTTTATGAAAACTTACGAAACTTATGAAACTTATGAAAAGAGACATTTTTCAAAGAAAGTCCCTTGTATGAGACATCTCTCATATTTCAATGACTAGATCATCTCAAACTATGCAGGAGTATGAGTATTAGAAGTAACATTAAGTGCAAATTTACTTTTACACTGTGTAAAAGTAGTAAGGGAACAAAACAAGCAGGGAAACTGTCTCAGTAGTAATATTCCTGCCACAATATACTGATATAATTAAGTCAAGATTTGTAAAGTGTGACAGTATCTACTATTGGGCCAGCTTCTACAGCTGTGAAAAAAATTGCGGGCTCTTAAATACGTATGAATTCCAGCAGGTTTGAAGTAGGTGAAGAAAACTCCAAAGCTAAAAGCTTTGTTGCTCTCAAAATATAAATATGACTCAATATAAAGCCCTATAGCAATACTCAATTCTGAACTAACCCGAATGAGGCAGTGTTGCCTGGACAGAGAACTGTACTAAGGGGCTACAGTGACCAAAGAAAGGATTTCTGCATGCTCTTGCAAACTTGCCAACAAGTCATTTATAGGTAGCATGGATAAGGGATCCTGTAAGCCAGTGAACAATCAGCCGTGGAGGCACTCAGGTGCCTGTGTTCTGTGGATTTTTTGGTTATACTAACTACCTTTGGAAATAGAAGTCTTACCCATTGTGAGATTCTTTTCACCTTCCCTTGGATGTTCTACAGAATAAATATCTACAGGTAGGGTTGTTGTTTCAGATTGCCATCATGGAAGTGGGATAGAAGAAACAGGAACACAATTCGTTGAAACACCTTTGACAACAAATTACTCCAGCAGCAGATGACTCACCTACCAAAACAAGGGGCAGTAGAAGTCCTCTCTGTTTAATGCAGGCATCTCTAGATTTATAGGTAAAGTGTTGCCATCAATACGTTTTTCTTGTTTGATTTTGCTTTTGTGGAGCAGGAAACATTTTTCCTTTTACTTACCATTTGCAGTCAAATTATTTCCTATTGGTCTCAGTTAACATAGCCTGTTGTGAGCACTACTCCTTAAGAATATGATACTGTAATATTCAGAAGTCCATTAGTGAATCCTTCAGAGTAACTTAAAATTAATCTGTTAGCATAATATCTTGATATGTTTTTCTTCTGGTACAAAGCAAAACCATTTTTCCGTAAAAAAATTCCTATGCATTTAAATGGTCGAGTAGTTTGATGGAAAAATCGGGTTGGAAAGGGTGGGATAGAAGAAAGAGAGTAAGATACCAGCCTTCTATGATTCCCGAGGAGACAATATATTTGATGATCTCATCATGAAGGTTACTAAATAAATGAAAGTAAATGGCTGGTTGATTCCCTTTAATTCAACATGTGGTGTAGACACTTCCTTCCTATTCCATCACTACAGTACATTGGATCACATTAGGCTTGACAATAAGGATTGACTTAGTGGTTTTCAGTTCTGTATAGTGATTTTGATTCTTTTTCAAAATGATTTACTGATTGCTCTAATGTGCTTTCTAATTCCTCATTTTGTTGGTGGTGCTTTTGTTAATTTTTTTTAAAGCTATTACTAGAGCTTTATTGACATACATGAGATGTTAATTTCCAAATTTACCAAATTTTCATTACTGTAATAACAAATTTATCAGTTTTGTTATCAGATCACTGGCCTTTTAGGTCTTTATTTTTCTTTTCATTTTTTTCTCCTTTTTTTGCTATTTCAGTCTCACTGTTGGGTGGAGTGGGGGGTGAGCATAGTTATGCTACCAAAGTTACTCTTGCATTAAGGCAGGTAGGAATTTCAGCGTGAGTTTGATGTGAAACAGGAATGTAGTACAAATGCAAATATTCCCCAGTGTAAAATAAAGCAAATGAAAGGAAATGAACATAAAGCCCTGATTCAATGGTTCATGATCAATGCTAGTAAGGATGCTGGAATGGATGGTTTAGTATTTCTGAAGATGATTACACAATATTAATCCACTATCTTGAGTTATTTAATAGGTCCTTGATAGATGCTAAGGCATTGGTGAGGCTTTGCATACATCCTGGAATTAGTGTCATTTAAAGAATTATCAGTTTTTATTGCCTCTCTTACCAGTCAGTACAAGTTAACTTATTAGACTGTAAGAGACAGAGAATGATGGAAACTGCAAATTCTTTTTTTTTCAAATTTCTCATAGTCATCCTTTCATGTGACTTTCATCCTTATTGCTTAACAGCTATGATCTTTCTCCAGCTTATTAATGGTAGAACTTTTGCTTTTAAAAATTGGTTGGCCCAAGTAAGTCTTACAAATGTCTTCAGATATTTTCATGTATCCAGTTTAATTAATATGTTACTTACAAGACTTTAACAGAAATCATTAAATATGGGCTCTTTCACCATTACATATTTTAATGGCAAAATCAATCAATTTCTGGTTTATATTATTAATATTGATTTACTTTCATCTTCCAAAAATACCCATCTGATAGCATAGTGCAGTGGTGCTGGTACTTCATCAGGTTTAAAGTCATCTTTTCAAGGCGATTTTGATCTTAGTCAGGACTGTTTCAGCTGAAGTGGACTGATAATCAATAGAGATAGAAAATATTGCTGTGCTTTTGGGACAGAAGAACTGGAATTTCAATCTATTTTTTAAGTTGCTAAAGGAAGAAACTTCTTCCTGACTTGTTTTTTGCATGCGTTGTAAAAATGTGAGAGTAGCCAGAGTCCTTAGGTTACTTGGTTTAATTTAAGCAGACTGTCTCTTTTTTTCAATGCATGTTCACTTCTGGAGCACCCACCTTTTTAAGACACCTCTGCTATTCCTGCTTATGTAGTCTATTGACTTCCTGCTTCTGGAGCTGATGAAACTCTCTTTGAAGACAGGCGTTTTTTGTTTTGTGTAAAGACTCAAAAAAATGAGACTTCAAAATCATATAGGGCATCAAACCTGCCCCTACAACATTCAGTGATGTGTAACAAGCTCATTCTGTTGACAGTGGAAAGTGATGACTTTGAAAACATGATAGCTAGAGATGTGTGAAATGTTCACAATGAAGCCAAACACCTCTGAAGTTTCATACTTTTAGGAAAGTCCTTCATATTGAAACTGAGGTAAAGCTTCTCTTGAATTCAAAAGGATTTTGACATGGAATTAGACTCAGAACTTCATTCTAATTCAAAACTAATTCAGGCATTTGTTATTCTATTTATAGGCTTTTGTAAAAAATGAGTATTTTCCTCAGAGAAAACTAGTACTGATCAAAAGTAATGTGAATATTCCCACAAGTTTTCAATGATCCATCACAAAAATTTTCACGGATCTCGTAATGTAAGATTATCTATTAACTCTATTATTATGCTAAAATAATAAGCACGTTCATTTAGATTCTTCCATTTATTTTAACTTCAAAACATTCTGTTGCAGTCATCCAGCCAACGGCCCACACAACATTTCTGGCCTCGAGGCTGACTCAATCCAGGCAGATTTATCTTTTGAAAAGCTGCTACCACTATTCTGAGACAGGAAAAAAGCTTCTGACTGAAAGTAAGGGTTGCCAGACATGACTCAGTCGCCAAACCCAGAATCCTGTGCTGTGCAATTTTTAAAATGCCATTTCACATTAATAAGTTATTTTAAAAATAAAAGAAAAAAAAAAGGAAAAAAAAAAGAGAAGGAGAGAAGGAAACTGGCACTGTGCCTACATTCCTCCTGAGCCAATTATGCTCTTGCCCAATTGCAAGCATAAGTGGAACCTGCATTTGGATGCATTTTTGTGAATGACTATGTTACAAAGCCAGTGAAGCTCAAGAAACAATAAAGTATTGGCTGTTTTACAGTCGTATATGGTTGTGGTGCATCTGCTGAGGTATGGCCAGTAAACCAAGTGTGATATGGAACGTGTGAATGTGATTTGCTTTGACCTTGGTGTGTGAGGGTATCACCAAGCATATATTTTCACTTAGACGTGTAACTTACCATTGGACCAGAGCGAACACGCACTAGGACGTGTGATTTGTGTATTTGTAACAGAGGGAGGGGGTCTGTACTAGGCATGGGATCTTTGATGTAGTAAATATCCTCAATTACGGACTGTGGAGGGAAAGGAGAAGGTGAGAAGGTCAGATTGTGACTGTCTAAGGAGGTAAAAGGAACAAAGACTGTTTCTTCCTTTGTACTCACCTATCAGTAACCTGTGAACCATTTCCATCTTAGCACTATTTTGACCTGTTTAAAGGTCATGCATAAGAGAAAAAAAAGGAGAAAGCTTTCTTTGTCAGCTCTTGTAAAGATACAGAAGGGACAGGGACAGTCTTGCCTGATCTAATCAAAATTCTGAATTTCCAAACACATTTCAGAAGGTTAATTAGAGCTGATAATGCTAAATAGAAGTTTGCATCTCTTCTTGTGTCAATGAGTCTTCTGTATTTGACTGACTGAATATTTGAAAAAAATGTATTTAACTGGAACTTAACCTTCAGAAAAAAAAGAATTAATTTTCATTTTCTCTCCTTTTCATCTATTGATAATCATGTCTCTTGCAACTTATCAAAAATTTTCAAAATAGGGCTGGTTATGAAAAACTGACTCATTGAGATTTTTACTCCAGCACACTGTAAAGATCTTATCAAAAATTGGCAAAATGTATCACCTGCTTGGACATGAAAGTGTGTGATTTCATTTAAAAGAACTAAAAAGCCCAATGTAGAAAAGCCTATGACTCAGCTGTAAGACATTTCATTGCACGAGAGCCTCCACGTGCCATTTAAAATGTGTGTCACCATAAACCTCCCACTCTCCTAAGAATAGAGCTATCACTGGACCCTGTTATCTCACAACCCCAAGGTACAGTATGATAATGATACTGCTTAACATCAGTGCACAGAGAGAGAAAACACTGGAGATGCCGCAAGCATCTCAACTATAAAGGAAATCAAATTAAAATATTAATTTACTGATTAATATAACATTAGATGACCCATTTCTCCAGCTTGTTAAACAACAAAGACTTGCAAAACTAAATAAGGGCCTAAGAGATAAGTGTTTTAAGAATTCCCATAGAGATGTTTAGCTCCTTTTTAAACATCATTAAAGATGTACTTTGCATATAACAGGCAGTTTTATTTTTTTTGCTGCACTGACAACTCCTGCTTGTTTTTATTAATATACACTTTCAGAAAAGGTTACAAAGTGAGGGGTTTAGTCACAGAGTTTGAACAATCAGCTCATACTGTAGAATAAAAGAACATAAGTACAAGGCAGACTTGGGAGGAAAGAGATTAAAATCGTGCAGGTAAACCATGGGGCAGAGGGTTTATAGTTTGATATGTAAGTATGCAAAAAAAAATTTAACTCTTCGTACCTCTGCGCCTGGAAAATGCAAAGGAGAAAAGTTTCTTTGCTGATCTTTTCCATATAAAATGTCTGCTGTTTAGGAAAATGGGAAATTGAAATACATGATTTTTATACAGGAAATGGCAACCTAATTTAAAGTAACTTACTTTAAAACTAAAAATACTGTGGTTAAATTCTACAGCAAGTTTTATCCCCGTTGTTGCATGGTAATGTCCCATGACATCAGGATATTTCTTGATTTTTTGTGCTAAATTTTACTGAAAAATGTCAGTAGAAATATTTAGCAAGGTTTTTAAAAATTATCTTTCTCTATAAGCCAAACCCTCACAATATTAGAATTGTCATTGCCCTCCTATGAAACAATATATGACTTGCTAGAGGAAGAAACTGTGAATCTTCTGTTTCCATGGATGGCCTTTGTGTTTTCCTCAGTTATCTAGAAGATATCAGCCTGTAAGCATGGATATTCACCTTGTATGTCACATATAATGTGTATTTTAAAATGAGGAAGAGAGAACTCAAAGGGAAGAAAAAAAATTAAATTCCAGACTGGTCAGAAAAAACCAACTACTTCTGTAAAAGATACTTAATATTCTCCTTGCAAAATTTTGCCTTTCTGGCCTTGGCACCATCATGCATGTGATTATGTAGGTTGGAAATAAGGCAGTTTGGGTTTCCTAAAATACAGAGGTGTGTGTGCATAAGTCTGTTCCCTGTATGTGCAGTGTTCCAAGTTCTTATCCCTCTCCTTTTTCTTTTTGTCCCTCGTCACTGCCTCCAGGGTACCAGCTTTCCTTATCCCTGCTCCCATGGCAACAAGTCTCTGTTCCAGCAGTAGTGGCTCTGTCTCTTCATCTCCTCCCTCTCCAGCTACGTTCTGCAACTTAGAAGTAGCTTGATTTTATCTCACTATGTTCTTTCCTTTATTTATTAGGCCATGTGTGCTTGTTCCAAAACCTCTGTTGGGAATATACTGATTTTGTATGTGACATTAACCAAAGTGAATCCAGGCCTCTTTTCTTTCTTCTCCCAACCTACTCTGAACTGTTCTCTTCTATGCTTGGCTGTCTGAAAGAGGCAAGAATTATTATTATTATTTTAAACACTGTCCTCCCACTCTTCCATGGAAGGACCAGCACAAATTGATTCAAACAGCAAACATTTTAAAATGTAAATTAGATTAAGAAAGGTCAGAGTTGTATGTGCTTTAAAAACAATCCAGCCGCCACCACTATTTTGGTACGCAGTTTGTACACAGAAAAGATGGTGTGAATTTTTAAAACAATCTGCTAGCATCAAATGAGAAAAAGTTTTTGGAGTAACTATTTCCTTTCATTTTTGGTTGGCTCCTTAATATGCTACAAAGCACTTTATAACACAAAATATTCATGTTGGACCATGATTCAATCATGCAAACAACTCAGTAGCAGCTAACAGTTCCAGAATAAATATGGAGCCTTTTAAAATGCTGAAAGTACATGGGCCTAATTTAAAAATAAAATTTAAAAAAAAATTAGGAAAAAAAAAACCAGAGAGAAAGAATAACAGTTTAGCAGTACGAAAGAGGTAAAGATCCAGTATGGGAGTTATAAATCTCAGGGATGTTGAAACAGAATCAGTTTATAGATAACAGTAAATTTTTTAAATATAGAAAACAGTAAATGCTGACTTGTGATTATTTGGAATAAAACAATGTTGCTGCTAAAAAATATATCAGTGTGCATTACAATGACTAGCAAGTTCTCCACTTTTCTCTTACAAAGTGATTTTTGTTTTCTATAAATCACTTGATTCCTTTTTAAGAGCTAACAGGTTTGGGGCCTGAAATCTTCCTTAATCTTAATGGGAAACACAGGATATTTAGCGACTGTCAGACTGCATTCCCATGTTATGATGGTATTGAAAAGCTTCTCTCTCTTAAAATATAAATGATAGTAATTTTTTTCTAGAGGGAAGTGTTGTTTTTTGTGTGAGTTGGGGTCCAGCTGTCTGGAAGCAGGTCTGTGGAGGACACCAGGATCCTGCTGCACAGCAAGCTGAAGGAGCCAGGAGCATGCACAGCTGGAGGTAAACAAAGTCCATACTGGGCTGCATCAGCAAGGGCATGGCCAGCAGGTCACGGGAAGCGTTTATTCCCACTAAGCACTTGCATGTGCACTTACACTTCTAGTGCCACAGTGTCCTCAGCACTATAAGAGAGGTACTGACAAATTGGAGCAGAGCTGGAGAAGAATGCTGGGGTAGACAGGAGCTGGAGCACACAACACCATGAAGGAATGTACTCATTTAACCCTTCAAAAAGAAGGCTAAAAGGTGATTTATTTTCTGTCTTTAAGTACATAATGGAGAAATAGAAATAATCTCTTCTCCAAGATTCACAATGAAATGACAAATGATGGTGATGAAAAGTTGCATCATGAGACCTTGCAAGGGGACTTAAGGAAAAAATTCTTCACAGTGAGAATGGTTAAGTGCTGAACAGGCTGTCAAGAAAGGCTGTGGACTCTCAGCAAGGCTTTCAGAATTTTTCTGGACTATGCCCTAATTAATCTGGTCTAGCTTCTGAGTTAGTCTTGATTTAGGCAGACAGTTGGACCAGATAACCTACAGAGCTCCCATCCAACAAAGATTATCCTATGATTCATGAGTCTGTGAATACCAGTTCCCTAGGAAGATGAATCTGCACTATACTTTCAAGATTCCTGGAATAGGAAATACTAAATGAAAATAGAGTAATGTTTGCACATGAAGACAGACTAGGACAGAACTGGTTGATTCCAGCTCTTTGAGTAAGTCACTTAAATGGTTGTAACCTTGAGTAAACAATAGAGCATCTCTGAGCTTCAATTCTCCTCCAGTAATATAGAATGAATAATATTTCTTCACATTTTTTCTTTCTAAGAGTGATTCACCCCTATGCATCAAAGGTTTTTTAGCAGACTGAGCTAAGTCGCTTACTGATCAGAGATGCTCTGGTATCATAGCAATTGTGCATCTGGTCAACGTACATAATAGTTCACAAGAATATTCATCAAATACATGGGGGAAAAAAAGGGCAAATAAATTATTCCAGAGTCCTTCTTCCTGCGTATAGAAACCTGCTTCAGATAAGTCTGTCATCCAAACAACTATTTTAATTGTTACGTCATATACACTCTGATAAGGGATATAAGCACAAGGGAACATCTTTTCCTCTCTCTCAATCTTTTGAGAATTCCTGAATTGATGCCCCAGCATTTGGCTTACTCTAAAATAAAATGCTGTCTCCAGGTCCTTGCTTCCTGGTCCTGCCTGCTCTACATCTTGGCTTTGTACTGAGATATTGTAGGTGGTAGGTCGGTACTGCATAAATGTTTTGTGGTTAAAACCCAAAGATGTGATTTGTGTTTATAAGCTTTAAATTGCCTTCCTGACAAAATATACACAAGCTGAAAGCTTCTGCTCATGTAAAATTGTGATGGATTGCATTTTATTGGAACTTAGAATAGCTTTTTGATTTGAAACAATGAACCCTTTAAATGCCTTTAGAAATTATAGTGGGATAAAGGTATCATTCTCCCTCCATCACCACCATTAGTGAGTGACAAAAAAGGCCTGTTTTTCAAGACAGACACACATACACATGCACACTCACTCCCACAGATACATAATCACACACTCAAATTTGCAGAGGATGACAAATATAATGTTGAATTTTTTAACTTGGTATTGGATGGATGCCTGATTTTCAGATATAAACTCTGTTGTAAGTACACAGAATACATGTCTATATCAGAATACTGACATTATATTTTTACATATATATATGTACAAAATATAGATATTGAACTTAAAACATTATATGTTCAAAGACACACAACACTTACGAAAAATACTTAGTGTTTTTCACCTACAGCTGATTTAGTTAGTGTCCTAGAAGAAAAAAAACCCAGAGATTAATATATTTTCCCAGAACTTTGGTGTGTGAGAATATATAGATTTATTTATACAAATACACCTTCAGTTTTCTCTTTGTGTTTATTTATACCCAAAAAAATGTCATTTTCATATTTTAAGCAATTCTTTCAGAGGCAGTTACTTGTTTTAACACTCCCAAGTTAAAGGGAATGCAAACTCAAGGGAGTATATAGTTAAGAGTACATTACTTCTTTTCATCAGATTCTGTCAAAATAGAAAACTTTGTGTTTCATATGTATTTATATTTAATGGGAAAATAGGGGAAAATAGTGGAGTTAAAACTGTTTGTGAAAGCTTGGCTTTTTTTCTGGCTTGGGAGATTTTAGGGGCAATAGTTAAATGTTGCATATGGTTACATAAAACTGCTGCTTAAAACTGAAACTAAAGTCGAGCATACTTGTGAAGACTTTCAGAAATTTAAAAAGTACTAGTGCATAATTTATCAATGTTAATAGCCTTAGGTGCATTTCTGAGGTAATTCACCTAAACAGTCAACAATTTATCACATCACAATACATAAAATGTACTTTTATTAATAAATAGACATTCTATTGCCTTTACAGCTACAACAGATCAATCCTTCCCTACCTTCTGTCTACAGTTTGGGTTCCTTTAATGGGTTTTAATGGGTTTTATTCTATGCTCCCTTAGCAAAGCTTATTCATTTGTTTCCTGGAAGACTTTCTGTATTTTGTGGCACAATCTCAGTGTCTTTAGGGTATCTGCCTGATACTTTAAAGCATCATTCATTACTCCTGAAATGACACTCTAGCCTACCTTGGAAGTTATGAAGTTACTGTAATGTATTGTAGTTCTTGTTAACAGGCTGTCTGTGAAGTCCTTAAGTTAAAAGAGTTTCTTGGGGAAACAAGCTGTTTCCAGGATCTCTGAATGGTTAATGAAGCACTTCACTTGCATCATCTCAAACCAGTTGGCAGAAGAGATCTTCATCACTATCTTACACAGAAGTAAATCAGATGGACCCATTTCTGTACAATAAATGAAATAAGAACTGAACTCTCAGCTGAAATATCAATGAGTCTGAGTATGCTCAGAATTTCAAACAGACTATGAAAATTTGTTTATTGTCTCACATTATTATTATCATTTTATAATTATTAAACTTCAGGAAAAGGGAAGTAAAAAGTACAAAAAGGACTCCAACAGTATCACAACATGGAAAAAATGAGGAATCAGGACCAAACCCAGTAACTAAATACTTATAAAACCACTGAAATTTGTGATTTATCTACCTGTAATGTTTTGTCAAGTTTATGTAAACTACAAAACAAAATAATAATTAAATAATATATATTCATCGAAACATTTCCCAAACTATCTCATGAGCTATGATATCTGATTTGCTCCTTGGGATAGTTTTTCATAAGCAGCACTGCTTAGAGGAATCTCAAGGCAGTCTTACAGTGTTTTCCAGGAAAGGAAAATTACTCTTTTACATTCCTTATACTGCTATAATAATGTTAAGCACATATTAGATGCAGCTGAGTATCTGTCATGAAGGTTTTCCCCTTGTTATAGGACTGAGTTCTGCCTCTACGGGAATGAATTAGATTTCACTTTATCAGAGAATACAAAACACCTGAATAATCTGTCCTCAAGGCGATATGTGTGCATACAGCTATTTAGACATAGGTAAGTCCTCTTTGGAAAAGAACCAAAGGTTCGGAAACTAAGTTTAAAAATAATTATTATAGATTTTTAAATCAATATAATTATTTCAAAATGTGGGAGTCAACATAAGTCCTCATGAAAACATAAAGCAGATTTTTTTTTGTGCAAACACTATGATATGATCATTAGACAACATAACATAAGACAAATTATAGATGCCTGGCATAGTACTGCTATTAATAGGAAAGGGATGAATACACAGCAATATGTAAAGGCAGAAGTTCATCATACAGGAAAACATAACCTGAAATACTAATTCATGGAGAAATCCAGCCTCTAAAATATGTTTTCTTTTCTTCCTTTCTTCTTAGTAATTTCCATATCTAAAAGTGCAGCTATACATCTCAGGTAATAAGAGTCTGATGCTCTTTCTTACTTCTCACAGCTGTCCTTTCACTCTGTATTAAAGCAAGGTGTCTGGGGCTCTTTACTATTTCTATACATGCAAATCTCTACTTCTTTTATAGAGCTCACCCACTGAACCAAAACAACAAAACAAATTGGCATTGACACCAGTTGTGATCCATATCCAAAAATGTGTTCCAAGAATACACAAATTTTAGAATTTAACCTACCCTTCCCGAACCTAAACTGTTGCTATGACAAGATGTACATGTCATCTTACAAAGGCAGCCACACCTCAGATAAAGAGTATAATATGTCACAGGTAACATGAATGAATAGAAGCTTGACTCAGAGATTGAAATCTTCCAGTTTCCACTTTTCTCCGTCAATGAATTATTCTTAGATTTTTGACACAAAATTTTCAAAAGAAAAGGGGTTTTTGACAAAGTTATTACAAAGTAGTTGCTTAGATGCTCTGGTTCTATCTCCAAACAAGAGTATATCAAGAATAAGAAAGATGAAGGCAAGTTTTTTGTTGAATATAATCATCAAAGAAGTGTTTTGTGGTTGAACTTTTCTCTTTAGTTTCCTGCAACTTCCAAGTAATACTAAAGAACAAAGTATGTAAAAGGTTGTGAGTCCAGTAAAGAGTAGTCACCACAAGGAAATTGTCAAATATCACTCTTTTTATGATTGTGAAAAGAACTAATTCCATTGCCAACTGCCATGAACTTTCACCTGTGAAAGTTTCCTTAGTTTTAGAGCATGGCTAATTTTGAACCTCTTCAGGTAAAATTAGCTGTAGCTAAAGTTCTGATGGCAAAGAACGCTGAGTCTAAATTTTTTGTCATGTTAGAGTCTACATATCCCAGGCAGGACTTTTTGCGATAATCGAATTATTTCATTACTTTAGGTCTATCCATCTGTGTAAATATATATATCTAAACCTTAAGGATCTGTGATGAAATTAAACAGTATTTTGTGAGATTTCTTCCCACTCCTTTGACTTGATTTTTCTTATAGACAAAACAAGTGACTGCACAGGTTGCTACCTCTATTAGCCATAGCTAATATTCTATATTTTGAAAAATGTCTTTTGCTTTCATATCATCAGAGATAGCTCATAGGATCCCATCAAGGTGTTGATGCAAAACCTATTGTGTGACTTGTTCTTATATGTTTTTCTTAATGAGCTGTATCCACTTTGAAGACTAAATTAGGTTATCAGCAGACTAACATGATCTACAAAACATTGTAAAAAGGTTAAACTCTCTTAGATGGGGTTCCTGGATATTTATATGGAATTACAAATGCTCCTGTTAGAAGATTATCCTTGTACCCATAGATTAAGGCCACTGCATGAACACTCTTTTACAAATCAATATTAATTAAAAATTATTATGATCAGAGAACTAAACAAAGGGCCTGTGCTACTAAAGAAAGGGTATGCCCCAGTGACAGATCACTGTTAAAAACTCTCATGCCATTGGGTGATATTTGCCATATGTCCAATGATTGATAGTAAGATTTAATGAGTTCTTACAAGCAATTAAATAATCAAGGGTTCCTGCTGTTACATGGCATAGCTTGATAGAACAGTGACAAATGAGAGAATATCTGCAACCTAATCAAAGGGACATATTTCCTTGGGAACAAAATAATATTATCCACCAGTGCAATCAAAGGACAAAAGAACACAGAGAGGACGCAACAGAATGAGATAAATTTTGTGCTCTTTTCATTATTCTGGCCATACAGTTTCCATTTATTGGATCCTATTAAATCAGAAAGAAAATTAGGCTACTTAAATATGTTTCATTTGTCATAAACTGTTAGCTAGTGGGTACATATCCATATCCAGTCACCTTAGGTCTCCCTTCCCCATGAAACACTATCCTAGATTACAGTTTCTGTATTTCTATTTGGTATTTATTTCTACTGTGATTACTGAAGTCCTGCTTTCATTTGGGTTCTGTTTTTCACCTTAACTAAAGGGGTACAGTAAAAGTCTGTACTACACCAACTTTGTCAAACATTTTTGATTAATGAATTGTTCTAAACATTTTATATATATATGTTTTCTTTTTTTTTTTTTTTTCAATAATCATCCATAATAAAAATAGGAAGGTCATGGAATTAATTTTGAAATTTCTTGGATTCAGATCATATACACATTTTAATGTGAAAGAGTTAGTACACAGATTTAAAGTCTGGGCCTCAATAAATTTATAGGCTCCTATACAATGTGCAGTAGAAGTGAAGAGTTTTATCCTGAATTTTAGCCTGGTTTGGCAACACACTTGATTTGCTTCATTACTTTTCTGCAGCCTAAAAAACATTAGAGTGATATTTAGAAGACATTCAGAGAACTTAAAATTTCACCAACTATAGACTGAAAGTTATTATTTATTTCTCCATTTTTAAGTTAAAATTGATTGTGAGTAATGGGTATAGATTATACAGGTAACAGAATATAGATCAGCTTATTTAAGAAATATTTTATATTTGTGATTAGAGAGAGATAAAATGATCTGCTTGGGTCCTGATTAATCAGTCTTTAAAACCATAAACTTCTAACAGCCAAGCTACCCCATTCAAATCAAAATGCAAATTTCTGATCCAAGAGATGTCAATAAAATGGCCTTTGACTTTGATGTAATTTTTCCTTTGATTACAAGTAAAGCCTATGATTAAGTATTCTTTCAACTTTCAAAGAATTTCATGTTAACATTAGCTCTACTTTGGATGTGGAATAACATAATGTTTTAGTAGTAATTTTTTTTTCACTAGAAACCCAAAGATTTCCCTTTATTTCTGTCAAAAAGAAATTAAAATACTCCAAGACTAGACTCTACTTTATAGCTAAAATTTTCATTAGAAAATGTAAACATCAGACTATAGTTATTCTGTATTGTATTTCAGTTAGCTATAGCTGGTGTGTGGGATAAAAGTTATTGAGATGCACCAGACAAGCAACAGAACAATGTGTCCCTACTAATCATTACGTTCCAGTTTTTAACATGTGATCCATCTTTAGACTGTATAACACATTACCTTTTTAAATATATACTGAGCTCTCTCCTGGTTTTTTCTGTGTTGGTGGCACATGGCAAAGGAGATGAACTCCTCTGGAGCAGACCGACCACAGGGCAGGTTGTTCCAATTCCATCACGGTTTCCCAGAGCCCGTTTCTCAGACTAGAATGTAAGCAGCAGCAAACTGTTGGGGATGGTGCATATACACAGCAAAACCACTAGTGGCTTTGGTAGCCATTATACAGAATATTCATGGAATTGCAGTCGTGGACGATTGCATTGTCCATGTTCAGAGACAAAGCATGGTTTGAGTTGAAAAGGACCTTTAAAGGTAATCTAGTCCAAGCCCCTCGAGCAATCAGGGACATAACTTCATCCTTGTCTCCCACTTGTAATGGAATGTACAAAACTGTCTTACCCACAAGGTGGTTTTTCTCTTTTTTTCTTAGCTTTGTTCTAATTTGGGGTAAGTTGTAAAACCTTGACGTTTTCACAAATATCTGTTTTCTAGCCAGCTGTGTTCAACACTGTAGGAAGTATCACTGATTCTACTTTTTCCACATGCCAGTACATTTGTTTTGTTTTTCCACACATAAAGCAACATTTTTCCAGAGTATGTATCATACTTCAGAGATTAGTCATATTGCTTAATGCGCTAATGGAAGACACTCAGATACTACATCAAAAAGTCAGTATAAACAAAATATATATCAAATAACTATAAAACCAAGTTAAAGGAATCAGCAAGCAAAAAGCTTAATTTTTCAATGACTTAAGTATATTTAGCTACAGGTTCTCCTTTGTGTGTATCTTTTAAGCTAACAATAATTTTTAATAAAATCTGACTATGATAAAGTCAAAGTTGATAAAAAACCATAATTCGTTGTTGGATTTCAGCTGTGGACTATTCTGTTGAAGTCAGTAGTGATACATCATGAAAGTGGGGTAAAGATGCCTAAACTAAGGCATGTTTTGAGATTAAGAAGATCCATTTGGTTTTTGTAAGTCTTGAAAATAGATTGTCTACCTCAAATTTTCTCCTTGAGTTTTTAGCCAACTCCAAATATGTCAGGTCAAGAACTGCTCAGAATACTGGCTATTTGGGAACTTGAGGAGTCATGCTGCTGCAGAGCCACACGTGCACAATGACTTTAATGAACCTGTCAAGTGATGCATCAGTGTGGTTTAACACGGGTGTCTGTCAGATCACAGATCCATTGGATCACATCAAGTCTGAACTTAGTGAGGTCTGAGCTTAATGTGATCTAGTGAAGATGAATTAAATGAGTTCCATATGTAGTGAGTGGCAAGAGTCAACAACTCCTACTAAAATAATAACTTTGTTGTTCCAGAAAGCAAACAACTCCTTAAGAATCATGGAGAGATATCAAGTTTTTGGCAGTGGTCCTTAGATTCCTACGGACCACTCTCAATCAATATATGCACAAAAAGTACACACCTCATTAGATTCTGTACAAATTGAAAAGCTATCTATAATGTAAAAACAGGCAGACAGTCTGTCTCAATATTATTACAGGAAGGCTTGGTTAAATTAATAACTTCTCATTGATTAAAAAATCTTGCATTTTACATGTTCTTAAGTTGGTTCCCACCATTACCTTTCAATAACAGAATACGAGTCTTTGGAGAAATGTGGTTCTATTGAACTACTGTATTGAAATATGAAGGTAGGCAAAAGAAGTTGTTTACATTAACCTATTGTTTCCTGTCATAAAGTTCTCTCCACCTGAAAGATAAAGACAATCCTATCAATGCGTCCTAAACTTTTGTTCTTTGCTAATTTTTATAATATTCCTAGACTATTACAAATGTAGTTAATTTGGAACAGTCATTGAGCATGACTCCACCAAATCATTTTGGTAACTACTGAAAGTTAGAAATATTTATCTCCCTGTATCATTTGCTATTGTATACAACTCTCAGCTTTTGATTCTTTGCAATTACTATACTAAATCCAGCTAACAATAATAACACTAGTTCAGATCCACTAAAATGCTTTCCAAATCATCCTAAGAACGCATGTTATGATTCTTGATAGCACAGAGTACTTTGCTAGGCTGAGTTTTTTCATGCCAATCGTATTATGTACATCAAAAACTGTTTGAGAGCTTCTGCATAAACCTATTCAAATGTATTTTACTGACGTGCAATGTTGGAAGATTTTTCTCAGTGCCACTAGGTCATCTAAGCTGAATTAAGGTACCACAAACCCACCGCATTTTTTTTAAATGAAAAAGTATTGTGGTCTATTCCCCTTATTGTTTTGTACTTCTCCAAACTCGATCTGCACCACAGCCACTGTTACAGGTAAGATATTCCTCTGCCAGTCAAACAGGAAAGGCCAGATCAGATGTCTGACTGTGCCCTGACATATTTAAACCTGAGTTTCAACATACTGAGACCTGAGTTTCAAGAATAACATTGCTTGTTTTAGTGCAATGTATATGTCTTCTTCTTTCTCAACAGAAATACTAAACCAAGCAGCATGTTCTTGAATGCACAGCAAACAAATGGCAGCTGCCACATGCATTGTGTGACTGAGATATTGGGGTCTGAAAGGGAGGGGACAAGGAGTTTGACTTCGTGGGGGCAGGACAGCTGTGTGACTTTGAGTTGTCACTTACAGTACTGCTTTCAAACAAACACTGATTTTGTACACTTTGTGGTTTAGACCATTTTAGGGACTGATTATTTAACCAACTGAAGTGGCTGACTAGAGGTTTGGGATTATGTCTAGAAGAGACAGTAAGGTAGTAAACTAATGCAGAACCACTGCTGTCTGCTCCTTGGATTCCTTATCTTCACAGTTCATGTAACTAGTCATTGAAAGTACTGACTTCAGCATCTTCTAGAGATGGTCTGTGCTTTTGCCAGTGGAGTTCTCACTATAAAATTTCTAGCAGATTACTTTTTCTTTGGAAAAATATGAGTCCATATGCTACATGATTTAACTTTGTAGTCTTCCAACTCAGTTTTTCATAGAATCATGTCATTTTGTAAAACTGTCTGTGGAAGCACTGTATCCTCATATTGGGCCACTATCCTGATTTTCTCGGTTGACCACAGTGGTGTGTATGCAATGTTGCAGTGAGGCTTTTCCTTCCCGTTAGGCTGAGTCCCTTCCAAGTTACAGGGGTCAAGCTGCATGTTTACTTCTAGATATTCATCTTGTTGGCTGTGTCTGTGCTGACTCCTCTATTTTTTTCCCCTCTGTTTTCAAATCATCAGAGTCCTGCAGTGCAATGAAAAAATCTTGCTTGGTTCTCAATGAATTCTGTGGAAGTATCAAAGGGAAAGAATAAGCGTCTATATTTGGAATAAACACAAACTATTATTAGACAGAGATTTTGGAAGTAGTTGTAATTTATCTGCTATCAGGAGCAATAGAAAACCATATGGATGATAAAAAACATTACCAGGGCAAGGTCCTTCCTGTGTCTGTTGACAACTAATATGCACCAGGAGGGCAGTGCCATATGTTTGCATGCACATTACCACGGGGGGCAGTGACATATGTTCACACGTATGTCACCCCTCTGGCCTGCTGTCATACGGCTGTTTCCAGAGGGGAATGCTCCCTTGAAAAACAGAAACAAAACCCAAAAATGTGAGTCTCCTACATTCTCTTTGTCAGCAGCTCTTCTAGGGCTATCGCTGCTGTTTGATGAGCAATCAGAACAGCTGCATCGAAGCAACAGAGGCTTCTGTAGACCTCTCCTATATCTCTTCAAGGTATTGAATGGCAAAGGAGGAAAATGCAGACACCCCACTAGACCAGCCACACCTGCTGGAGGAGTCATACCTGCTGAAATACTAGACCTGCTGAAAACCCTAGGGATGGCGAGCATGTGCTTCTCCCAGAATATTTCCTGGACTGTCCTTCTTTTCACTTCCTTTCAGGCTGGGCACATCCTCACATCATATCAAAAGCAGTTCTTGAAAGCATAAAAGAAAGAGTTTGTGTCTAGAGGAGTGTCAAAGTGAGACAATAAAAAGGTGTTGTTCATGA
Source organism: Platysteira castanea (assembly GCA_013397175.1). Taxonomy (NCBI): domain Eukaryota; kingdom Metazoa; phylum Chordata; class Aves; order Passeriformes; genus Platysteira; species Platysteira castanea. The sequence continues at coordinate 798,254 of VYXC01011445.1, forward strand.
TACTATCTCCTGCAGTTTTGGGGGGTTGGAGATAAACAGTACTATTAGATTACCCTGACCATTCCCCTGTCAGTGCAATATTATTCCTTGCAATGTAATTTCTAGTGTTTTGTACATTCCATTTAGTACTAATCCAAGCAGATAGCCTTTCTGTTCTATCTCTTGGGAGACCATTTATCCCTCAATCCATTTATTCCACTATTAGGTAGATTTTCTGAAATTTGTAGTGTATTTTTCTCTTTTTTAATTTCCTTCCTCTCTTTAATTATCTCTTTTGGTGCAAATATGGCTCATCTTTATATATTTGCATTCCCTCAGAGGTCATCAAGTCTGGCACAGAGAGCAGGAATGCAAACCGCAGCATGAAATCTGCTTTTAGAAAAGGGTAACCTGCAGGATATTTTGTTTGATTTTAAATGTCTTGTGACTAAATAATATTTTGGACTTTGCAGATATGCATCCGTTAACTAAGTCTTATTTGGTCTGAGTGTATTCCAATATTTAGATTTGAATGCTGGTAACTATACCAAGGGCTGTCTGTGAAAGTTTTAATAGGAGCATACAAAACTTCTTCCTTGTTTTATGAAAGTAATCCTTTACTGGAAAACAATGGTGAGAATCTTGTTCTGGACCATGCACTGTTTATAGCCAAGTCTAACACTTCACTGTCTGATTGACTTTATTTTCCTCTATGTAACTTAAAATTAATGAAACTGGGCTTGTCTTGCACTTTTGCAAAGGTCTGAGTCTTCACTAGTCTTTCCCATGAAAGGGCTATGATTTTAGCTTGCCTTTTTCCTTTTCTAGACATTTATCTATCTTTTCCCTATCTTAGTGTTCCGAAAGCAAAATTACAGCAATTTCACCTCCTTCAGTGCCTGGAAGCTTCCGTGTGCTTTAGGCAGCTATGTTTATAGCTCCAGCACCTCTCATAAAAATTTAGCAGGAAGCTATGAAAGAGGCAGAGAGCTGAGGCAGATCCAGGGCATCATCAGAGGGTGGTCTCTGGGAAAAGCAAAGCAAACTGAGCTGGAGTAAGTCATGGGGAGGAAAGAAAAGACATAATGTGCCAGGTGGAGACAGCCTTCCTGTCCCTAGGAGTAACTGGGTCTGCTCAGGATGGAAATTTCTGGATTAGAGGATGTGGTAGGCAGAACAGAGTCACAGCACAGAGACAGGCTTTGCATCTCAAGAAGAGGGTTGGAAACCATTGAGAGAATCAATGATGACACAACTCTGCCTTCAAAGATGGCAGAAACGATAAGTTCCTGGGGATCAGAGGCTACTGTGCAGTTTGCAGCAAAATCAAAAGGCCAGCAACTTGACTGAAACAAAGCTACAAAGGACTTCCCATGCAGGGACAAAGTAATCAAGGAGAGATTTTGGGAGAGAGTTCTTTATAAAGCTTTTGCTATTTCTGCCTTTTCTAGAAATCCCAAGTTTTCAACTACTTAAAAGGAAAGAAAGGAAAAAAAAACCACACCAAAAAACAACAACAAAAAAACCACCCCAATACCAAAGAGTTCTCTCCTTTACATTAACAGAAATTCTAGATATTTGAAGTTGAATATGTTTTTGTTCTTCTCTAGGTATCTCACCATAACAGTCCTGAGCTCCAGCTCAAAGAGTTCTAGCTCCAGAATCAATACCATATCTTAATGAAGCCACACCAGGTAAGGAAATAAAATTTGAATTCAGTAGCTATTTGGAATCAATTTTTTAATTTATATGTCTTTTTTCTCTTTTTGTTCAGTGTTATAGAAGAGTTGAAATGGGTGCTCAGCTTTATTTAATCACCATCTTGTTACGATCACATTACATACCCTAACAAAGCAATATGGATTCTTCACTGTTTCTGGAGAGGCCAAACTATAAATTTGGTCTCCAAAATATAGTCTTCTCATTAGCTTAAATGAAACAGCATTTTACTTCACTTTTGGTTCTCTCTCCTATATTTGGCTTTAGATCATCAACATCAGACTTAATTCAAAATATCGACAAAGTTCTTTCCTGACTGGACAATAGGGTGAAAATTTCTCAAACAAAATTAGTAAACACTTTCAAAACCAAATAAATTAGGTGTAGGTGTACCTGCCTTCAGGAAGCCTGAACTTGAATACATTATTTATTCAAAGTAGTTTGCTTTATCAAATAAAATAGGTTGAAAGTAGAGATCAATTGCTAAAAGTAGATGCTGGCTAAGGTTATAAACCCAAAGAAAGAAGAGAAATATACCCTTGTTCATGGGAATGATTGTGAGGGACTGTTAATTGGACAGGAGTAAACAGTTGGAGTAATGAAGGCTTTCAGTGTTGTGGCCAAAGGCAATAATATAAAGAAACAAAAAATGTTTAAATTTATTGACTTTATTTCAAGATATCGGTAAAAGTCATAAGAAAAAAAAATAAGAAGAAGCCTAAGAAATCACTGGAGAAGATTGTAGTCATATTAGGAGTCATGCAAGATAATTATAATAGCAGTGTACACCTGCACACTAATATTTTGAGATATAAACGATGATATATATAACTTGATGTGTATCCTTAAGATAACTTTGTTGGTTTACCTAACATCTTATTGCTAATGGGATATTGCTCCTTCTTTTATGCTGAATAGAGAATTGGTTATGACTGTCATAATCAAGATCCTCTATGAGATCTTTCTTATCCGTGTTACAGACTTACATTTTTCTTTGAGTGCATGTGTATGCATTTCTAAAAAATGGTAAAAGCATTTATTTTGTGAATATATGCTATCAGCAGAGTATTGTAAATTATTATTTTAATAACCTAGTCAAATATTATTACTGCTTCTGCAGTGCTTGCACTTCCTATTTTTGCTTTTGTGAATTTGAACCTCCATGGACAGAAGACAAAAATATGATGTCACCTCACTCCAGTTATATTATTTACATTGAATTCTGATTTAATCTTCTTTAATTTTTACGGTTTGTTTCATCTCTTTCCTATTTTTGAAAGTTGGGTGAAGAGTAGATGTTCTTCCTCCTGCATATGCCTATACACAAAACAAGTACTCATTTTTATCACCATGTCTCAAAAATTTTGCTTCATCTGGGGCTTGGTCAGATCTCTGAAAACATCCATCTTTTGCAAACAGGTTCTAGAGCACTTGGACGGGCTCAAATTTCCACAGCATTTTACTACCACTGCACTATCTAAATGTTACTCGTTCCTAGTGTCACAGCAGCAATAATCCCATGAGCTTTGTACTTGTGTTGCAGTCTGGTGCAGCTTCTGAAAACAGTTTTGGCCCATGGAAGAATTAGGAACATGATGTTTCATAGGTGTTCATTTGATCTTTATTTCTCCTCCAGCCAGCATGGCCGGCCACCAGTACAGACTGTCCAGACTGCCCCTCCTCCCGGGGAAACCCCGCAGTGTTCCGGCCCGGGCCACACAAAATATCCAATAGCAAATAGAACCCGAGAACGTGTGGCCTGAGAGCAGGGGTTCAGAGACCCCATGCTCCACCATGCGTCCCTCCAGGGCTCCCTCCCCCAGGGGGAGCAGGGGGGTGAGCCCCAACATACTTGTTCCTGACAAAGGAGCTCTGTCCTATTCACTTGACAAAAGAAATGAACTGTGTTTTGCTGTACTTCATTTTGTACACAAAAATGTCTCATGTGAGTCTATCTCCATGCAGACTGTGGTTCAACATAGCATCTGGAAACGCGTTTTGAAACCTTGTTCCCCCTTTTCTCCACAACAATGCGCTACCCAGAAGCTTGTGTGCTTTCTTAGCACCATTCTTCTGGTGTCAGATGAATGCAACAAAGCTGGTGTCTTGAAAAAAATTCTCTAAATGATAAATTGTGGCCACCATCTTATTCCTTCCAATATTTTCCTCATCCTTTAAATAAATGGGCATACTCACAACCCTGGGAAATGCCAGTGTTCTATGCTGTTGTTCATAATTTTGTATTTATTTAGTTTTTAAAAGAGTTATCTTGTAAGAAGTGGTAACTTTTTCTGTCTTAGGGAGTGTAAGATTTCTTTGTCATGTTATTCCTTGGTTAGATTGCATCAAGGGGGAATGAATCAGTTTTAATGATGGAAGTGGCAATTAGTGCTACTGAGCTGTAGTTTCAGTTTTTTGACAGAGCTCCTGAGCTTAATAAATTATGGATAAGTAGAGGGGGAAGGAAGGCCTCAAAATCTGCCTGAGCAGCACATGAACTGGTAGTGCACTACATTGCATCTCCATTCAATAAATGTCCATTTCAGTCTGGTTTTGCGGTCAAGTGTGAAGAAGAAACATCATCTGTAATTAATAACAGTTAAAAAAAATCCATATGAATACATGCCAGCACAAGGAATGGAACAGGGAGGAAAAGAAGGTTGGAAACGAGAATAAAAAGTGCTTCAGAATAATGGTGAAAACTCAGACAACCAGTCTGTGGGGTGAACAGAAGCCTGCAACACAAAGCTTTATGGGACACATCTGAGCTAAAGGCCTTTTTAGATCATGTTAGATTCCATAGAGATAAAAATATGTCACCACACAGGTTATTCCAGTGTGTCAGTTAAGGCGCAAGTAGCTTCCTCCATATATCTGTGCATTTTCCCTGTCAAGACTGTGGGTATTTGAGCATTTGTGGTTGAAAAAAAAAATACAAGAACCTGTCCTTCTGTGTGTTCATAGGGACAATTCTTATATTCCACCTGTACCCAATGTATAACAAGCATTCTCTAAATATTAATTATTTAATAATACTGAATACTACTCTCTTAATAATAAAACCAGATAAATTTGCATGGCCACTTATTTAGACATGCATTTTTCTGGAAGAGGGTCAGTAAAATACGGCTTCATAGAGGCTCAACAGAAACCTGAGAAAAATTATATGTGTTAGGGAGGCATATCTCTCACTAGCTTTGTGGATCTACGTGTCTTTTCCCCTGCATCTTATTTGCCTGCTTCTCTTTTCTAAGTTTACTGTACTAACAAATTACACAAAGGCAGGGTGTAAGCTCAACTTGGGCACTGTATTTCTCACATGAATTAATAATCAGCACGCTCACTGGCACGGTGTTGACATGGTGTGGCTTGCAGAGTGAGTTCACACCTGAGGAGTCTGCCCTCAGCAGACAGGCTGAGCACAGCCTCCCTGCTCCAGAGAGCAAGGAGCAACGCTGGCCTCAGTCATGGCTTTCTCCCAGCATTCATGCTACTACAGATGTCTCCTTTATAGCCTCTGTTACTGAGATATCTTATGGACTAAAACTCTTTGCTCTCTCTGAAGGCCTCTGGGGAAGGGGGAAAAGGTGTTGTCTCCACTTGAGCAGCTGGGAAGGAAGAACAGAACTGCTGAGTGACATAAAAAAAAAATCTCTTCACTATGGTGAAGCCACAAAAACTGGGAATTTTCATATAATTTTCCAACTCTATCACTGGCGTTGGCTAGTAAATTAGAATTTGACCTCACAAAGAAAAGTTTGATTTGGAAGCCTAGTAAGAAATGAAAATCAGGTTGAACTCTTTCCTATACTCAAGATTAACATCCCTACTCAGCTGCTAGATCTAGTGTAGACAACGATCATGATACTGACATATAATATTGAAAACCCGGTTTCAAATAATTTAGAATAATTTTGAAAACCAAAAATTCAGTTGCTGCTCTCCCAGATGCCAAGTGGGCCTCTGAGATGCCACAAGATTGGTGGAAAGGGAGATGCTGCTTATGAATTATTCCCCATTATGCAAGCTTATATTCAATCATTACAATTTGCATTAAAAATTCCAGTTTTGAAAAATTATCAGTTTCTGATTAAAAAAAATAATATTTCAAATATCTTGGTCAGTTTTCTGCATTAGAACAGCAACACTGATTTCAGTTTTATGATTTTCTATTGAATTCAGTGGTGTTCTATATCAATTCACCCTTTATGAAAACCCAAGTGAGCCAGCAAAGCAGTACTTGATCAGGCTTGAAAAGTGGTTTTTTTTTAGACACAGGGTTTCTAAAAGAAGTGAGCTGCTTTGCATGTAAATTTTGATAAACTGCTGTTCAAAAGTCATCCCAAGAAGTTGCAGTTATCTTGCTTTTATTTGCTCATTCAGTGTTTTATGATACACACATATTAGACTGCCACAGCATAGTCTGAATATTGCACTCTTCACAATGAGGACTTGGTCTCAGTGTACTGGGTCTGGGGATTTTTTGCATGACTTCACTAGTAACACATTATTTCAGGTCACATTTTATCAGCTAGCTCAACAAGAATGCCAGTGACTTTCACCTTGTTCCAGCTCCCCGTAAACATAGTAATTGCCAAAATTATATTGTCTTTTATTTACTTAACAAGCAGTACTTTTGAAAATAAATAGTCTGGCATGAGCAAACACAAATGCTAGCAGTAGTCATAAGTCTTCCATGCTTTCAAACACAGCTTCTAGCATTTTAAAAGCAGACTGAGAAAAAACTGGTGTGAGGAAGAGATGTCTCAGCCCATTGTCTCGCTTGAACTTTCCCCACGAATGTCCTGTTGCCATTATTCTGGGCATAGCTCCACCCACGGGCGGCAGCAATGAGTACTTGCAAAGCACTAATACTGTTATCAGTCTGCCTAACCTTGTCAAAGTGTATCAGACAGTTTGGTTCACAGGGACCCATTTTTTCTTGCCATTTCTCTGATCCTTTTGTGCCAGGGATGAATGGCCACAAGAGGTTTCTAGCAGTAGGGGAAAATATCTAAGGAGCTAATACGTGGGTTTACTGCCAAGTGGACATTTGTATTTTCAACATCGTTTCTCTGGAAACATGTGTCATCACCTTTCTCTTTTACTCTGCTCAGGTCTTGGTGTTGCACACACATTAGCACATCATACTGCCCAACAGCTGACTAGATGCTTTCAGCTCATGCCTTCTCTGTAAGTTAGTGAATACTTTCTGGATGATTTCGAAAGGTGTTAGCTTGATGACTATCTAACCTAATATATGCTTTGTGGCAGAATTTTCCGCACTGCTTTGCAGAAGTTTTCCATACAGGTGTGAGACAACGGAAGTTCTCTTATTCCAAAGCAATTTTTTTTTTTTTTTAAATTAGGAAATATGTCATCTTGCTTTAATACAAAATTATGTATAGTTATTATTTTGAAGTACCATTCTAATTTTAGAAGGTGATAATTTAGTAAGTTAGACTGTCATAGTCTGAGGAACAGGCAGAATCCTCTCTGACAGAGTTCTAAGCAATTATACCTTCAAACCCCTAAAAGTTATGATATGCAGTTTTCCCATTTCCCTCTATCCCATTGAGCATATATTAGCCATTCTCAGTATAAACTATTGAAATTATTAAGCCAGTTCACAGTCTTGTTTTTAAAATGAAAAATGCTATGATCTTTTAATGTCTTCAGTGTTATAATATGTACTAAATTAGAAGAACCCTGATGCTCTGATAATTTACACCACAATGTGCTATTTAAAACTGGAAGCCCAGCAGGAGATTTTATTTTTATTAATTTAGTATAATTTTAAACATTACAAAAATAGCTGTCTCACAGCTTCCCTGCTGAGCCCTAGATTGTTGCCACAGCCTGTGCAATACTTTATCAGGAGAGTAACATCACTATAAATACTGCATAGTTGATTCTGGTTTCAACACAGAATACAAAAGGATGCAGAAGACTGAAGAAGAGACAAAGAAAAAACAGGACTGGTTCTGTTTTACATTTTGTCTGCCACTTTTCTTCCCCCTTTCTTGCTTTTAAAGCTTTTTTCCTTATAGGTTTTTTCTCTAAGGGTAGTTGTGAATTTGTAGTCAAAGCCAAAAGGCTGAAGTTCCACATTTTAGTTAACTTCAGATGTATCACACAAAGCTTCTGTAGGAAAATCAGTTTTACTTTACCCCCCCTTGTCTATTACCCTGCCATTCTTTTTGACTAAACTTTACTGGAATGTTATTGTTCAAGTCTAACATGCATCATAAAGCTACCTCCTATGAATTGCAGCTTTCCAGTTTTATGTACACCACTGGCTCACATCTGCTCACCTTTGTGTGTATTTAGTGAACTTACATCTGCCTGAAGGAAAAAAGACAACAGCCAGTTACCATATCCAACCTCTCAGCAGCGCTAGGGACAGCAGAGCCAGTAGGTATAACAACTTTTGGCCCTTTTTTCATGCTTGTCACTTTTTTGAATGAGCTGTGTTGACCAAAAACTCTTGCCAGGAGTGCCATCTTCCAAGGGAACCTCTGCCCCTTCAGCAAAGGAGGAATCTTGGCACTGAAGCAATATTTGCTGTGCAAAAATGTGGTTTCAGGGACCACAGTCCACTGTTCGTAATGGGAAGCTGGGATGGACTGCTGGAGGGGAGAGCAGACTATGGTTCAAAATTATTTTTAAAAGATGTGAGTTTCTAAATTTAAATTCATTTTGAAACTCTTCAGTACGTACATTGTTTATATTTATTTACTGATCAGTATTACACTTTATATTACAGAAAATTATAGATTAATTTAATATATTAACTTTTTTTACTGGGTGGCTCTATCTTCTACCTGGTTTCCAGGTAAAATTCTTAAAATAAAATCTGAAAATTGAACAAAACTCAATTCCAAATGATAAGGATTTACCATGTGACTCTATTAAGGCAAAGCATATTTCACTGGCAGGCAATTGATTTTCTTGTAAAACTCCTGTAGTTTTCATAAAAACTTTGTGATTTGACAGATACGCAGTAGAAACATGATTAGTGCATATGTCTCCCATTTCAAAGGGAATATTCAAAACATCTTGGTGCTTAGATGTTAAATGTCGTATGGATATTGATTGACTGACAGGTAGGCAATTCAGCTGTGTCTCAGGCAGGAGCTGTGTGTTGGCCCTTCTGGGCCATAGAAGGCAGGCAACCTTCCTCCTTGACGAGCCACCAGTTAACCCTAAATAAATCAATAGTATTTTTCTTTGAATCACATTAATACTGACTAAAACTCCCCCTCAGCTAGTTAACAGGCATTTGGCCACCCCACCCATTTGGACTGAGGGTGGCTAAGATAACCATTTTCATCACTGAAATATTTGTTGTTAAAAGTTCACTCTCTATCCCTTGTGCTCTGATGTTTACACCTGCGTACACACATACAGGAAATAACAATTCATTTGCAACTCTCTTCTTTTTCCACCACTGCCGGGAGAATGTGAGTGAGGTAAGTCATTCCAAGGATATTGGAAGAAATGAGGCATGAAATAAAAGCCTTCCTGCACTATCTGCTGATCCTCAGGAATGTAAGGCAACCTGCTGTATTAAAGAGAAGCATCCAGGCTATTAAGTAAGGGACTAAGACAGTGAGGAGTGAGTCCTCTGTTTGAGACACTCCTGAGCTGACTACATCAATGTCCTCAGAACTATCACTGAGTTCATGATGATAAGACCTGCAAGATGTCTCACGCGCTATTCTTGTTCTTGGCAATGTCAGAGGATTTAAAAACAAGATTTTAAATCTGATTTACTCTTTTTTTTTTTTTTTAGACATTTCATGAACTGGGTGTATCTACTGACAGTGTTACAAATAATGCAGTAATGAGTAACTCTCTGCTATTAATATTATTAGTCATACTATTTAAGTTAATCAAGTGGATCAATCTAAGAAGTGTTCCAGCTGTTTCATGAACAAAAGCTGAAGGACTGTGAATGGCTTGTACTGAACAGTGTCCTGCAGAAAAAGTTGGGATTTTGCTACCTAACATCGGAATTTTTTTTCATCTGGTGGAAAATTTGTGTCCAAATTAGTTGTGCTGTTCACTCAGTAGGCTTCCAAGGTGACAAGCTGACTTAGAAAAATACTGTCACAAATTGGCAGTGGAAGAGATGTTGGGTTAGGAGGATTTGGAGGTCTTGCTCTGAGGACATTGCAGCTGCTCTATAGAATGATAGCTATCCTGAAAGGAAGATCAATATATTGGTGTCATTGTCTTTCATTAAACTGCAATAGGAAAGATGATACTGCAATATTGATTGGACCAGCATGATTAAATTCAGGTTTAATATTGTCTTCATATCAAACCAGAAATCTTCATCCTATTTGTCCGAATAGCACAAGGCCTATATATTTCAGCAGTAAGATCTGACATTGAACAGTGATTCCAAGGTACATAGAAAATGCGTATTTTTCTAGTTCTCTTTCTTTTCATATTTAGTTCATAATACTGTTACACAAGCAAAATACATAAAGACTTCTGATTTGTCTCTGCAAGAACCAACCTTTTGAAAAATAGATGCTCTTGGTGTGAGAGCCATGTACATTGATATGAAAAAAAGCGCATAAAAATTTAATGTTTTGCCTGTGTCGTAAAACGTGAATTTTTACAGCAGAACAGATATGGACAACAGGTTATGACTTCTGATAAAAATACTACATTCACCTATACAGTTCGGGAATACTACATTTTTTTTAAAAATGAAATTAAATGTGTTGTCTGTGACAAACACTGGATTGCAGCCCTCCAAAATTGGTTAACAATTTGCTCTATTTTCATGAGGAGTGTCTGTATAAAATAGTTTTAAAGAATCATGCTGTTGTTTGTCATAAGTTATATTTTGAGTAATCTATACATAAATTATGTATTATATTAAAGGCGCATATGTTTTGATCAATTAACATTTTCTTGAGACATAGTTTGCCTAAGACCACAGGTATTGCAAAAAAATATCTAGATACACTAAAAACTGCTAGAACCTTTTTCATTGTTTCTTAGTAAGGCACATACAGCTTTTTATTAAATTATTTTCCAAATGTTATTTTGTAAAGAAATTTAATAAAATTTACTACTCTGCAATCCATTGAGCACTTCCTAATTTAATTTTCATATTCTGCATTTCCTGGGATTTACAATTAAAATTGTGATGAGCCAGACATTCAAACTCTTACATGTGTGAGATTTTATTTTTTTTTAACTGAACAACATCAACAGGATTTTGGTTTTATAAAATATTTTCAAACAAAAATGTGCAATAAGTGAGGCCTTATATACATAGATTATAAAGTTTTTATAAGTTTGACAAACTTTTTTCTTTTTCTTACTTCTTTACCGACTGAACTCATTGGCAAAGTAGACTGCTTATGCCAGTGCCAGATACAGTTAATAGAAAATAATAGTTCTGATGTTTTATTCTCTCCGACATTGATCAAATAAAATTAAAAAATCCTATTCTCCAGAACAGACACTGTCATTAAAATTCTTGCAGATTTATTTACATAAAACTCAGCGTGTTTGTAACCAAGAATGAGACATTGTGCTCAAGAGTTAGCTCATTTTACTACCATTTTATTATGCAAGGTTCTTCGAGATCCCTACAGATGAATATATTTATTTCTTTTACAGTAATAATGCTTTATTTTTATTTTGCATTTAGGACGCATCTTGAACCTTACAGAATATTGGGAAGTTTTGCATTCATTACTTCACCCATTTTCTAAAAGACTACGTGGTGTTGCACCACTAGCCCAGAAAAAGAAGCACTCCAAACAAATCTTAGGGGTACTGGGTAACCTGGACCTTCTTATGAACCTGCTAGGTGGAATAATTTATCCTAGCCTGAGCTTGGTGAGATATTTTAACTAGTCTCTGAACTGGGTCTTCATGCACTAAATGCAACAAATGCAACAATATTTGCATTTAGTGAGTTATTCAGCCAAAATGTATCAGTCAGGACTCCAACCAGCAACTTGCTATTTATGTTCAAGCCTTCACCATTTTCATATACGTAGACCTCAAAGTTTTGTAGTACTTTAAATTGAGGTTCTTTTGTATGGTTTGAAAGTAGCTTCTCTTTAGGCTTTCATTGGAACCAATAATATACCTAATTTATAGGAGGACACATTTAAGGATTGAGAGCCTTCTATAACTTCCACCATTCAGAAAAAAAACTCCAAACCCATATTTTTTAGATGTCACTAGGAGAGCATCACAAACAATTGGCTCCAAAAGCCAAAAAAGCGCATAAGGCAATGCAGTGCCAGAGGAGATGTAGACTTGGAGGGCTTTGTAGTTTTGTTGAAGTTATGAAATAACATTTGTTGCAGAGAAACAGGTCTATAAATTTTCAGAGCCATAGGTCTGCCTAGGCTCCTCTCTGGGCATTGGATGTCAGTGTTGGACGTCCCTGGATTTCTGTCAGCAGTGAGTTGGTTCTTGGGTATTTAATTGTGAAGGAGCAAAAGATGAATCCCACTCATCTGATGGCTGGGACAAGGGATGTCTCGGTATAACAGGATACAGCTTGGATGCAGAGCCCTGCTCATGGATTGGAGTGTAGAATGGGAAATGGTGTCAGGATGAATAACATAGATGTGCACATAATGTTGTCCCCACTGTACTCTTTCTAGAGTGTCCAGCACTCTTTCAAGGTCTGTTACAGCACATAAGTTTGCTGAATAAAAAATACAATTCAGATCTCAAGCAATAATGGTGTATATGAGTTAGGGCCTAAGAAAGCAAGTTAAGATTTCAGGTGAAATTCTTATAAATATTATTGACAGCAGGCTGTTCTGTTTTTATTTTATTTTTCTTTTTAAGAATTATCTTTGAGTGGCTCCTAAACTTTGCCTAGAACTTAAAAAGCTGATTTCAACATAAAAGGTTTGTAAGGAAGAAAAGAAACCATACCATATTTGTGCTAGATTTCATCACTGAGGAGCCTTTTGATCCTTTCCAACAGACTTACTTATAGCACCTGCTGACAAAATGCCAAACTATGATGGCGAACAAATAAGCCAGGGAAGCAAGGGCTTTGTATTATAAGCAGAAGAAGAACCTTTTTGTCCATCTCTAATCACTGTCTCAGCCACAGTAGTTTAAAAGGAGGATAGAGGACAGATGCTTCTAATACTCTCCAAGTTTTTAAGCACTGTGCATAGGACTCAAAAAAACCCCTGAATAACAACAGCACAATCTCTTGGAGAAGTTATGATCTTTAGTGTGTCTCTCAGCTTTCCATAAGCCTGCTTATATACATTCTCAAGGAGTTATACTGGTGTGCAATTAAAAGGAAATATTAATTGTTATTAAAAAAAAAGACCGTGCTTGCAGAATATAACTCAGATCTAATGAATTTCACAATACATTTATTCAGTGGAGAAAAGACTTTTTTTAGGCAGCAAAATCAATTTTCTGATCTCCAAATGGACATTTTATCCTCTTCTGTTCTGATCTTCTGGTGGCATCATGAATTTCACAGACAGCTTTGTTAATCAGCAGAGTGCTCCAGAAGAGAGTTTTCTCAGCTAAAAGTAGTTACTACTTCTCTTTAAACATCCACATTTCAGGCTCCTGAATTATAATTTCGAACCTAACATTCCTACAGTATCATTGTTTTTACAGTGTGCAAAAGGCTAAGGTAGGGTTAATTCATTCAGAGAATACCACGGGTGGTTCAGACTGCATCTTCTGTGGGCTGTATTGGGGTGTTTTTACAAGAGTTATATATGTTATTTTGTTTGTTTGTTTGTTTGTTTGTGCCTTCGCTTTCACTTTCCCCAAGTTTTTTTGATGAAATTTCCAATTGTGTTATGGTAGATTGAGACTTTTAAATTACACTCCAGGTGCCAGTGGTCTTCAAAATTGGAAATATTCTGAAATTTGTTTCCATTTGTTGCCAACTTTTTTGTTTGTTTGTTTGTTTGTTTGTTTGTTTTGTTCTGATTTACTGCTGAATACTGGTATTTATTCTAGTCTGCTTGATATAAGCATTGACATTAAACAATTCTAAGAGAAATTGTTCAAGTGAAAAGAAGGGGAAAATATTACTGTCTGAGAGCATCATGATAAAACAATTCCACATGCTCATGTATGAAGGTTTATGTTATTCTGTCTCTGACACATTCAGTGCTTCTGTAACTGGCACAGAGGGTAAGACAGAAATCTTGTTAATTGTCTAGAGAACAAAAGTAATCACATACTCTAGAAGCCTTCGGTGCCATCTGTGTCACACAGCAGAATAATCTTATGTGACATGGATTAAGGTGTACTGTGAATTTTTAGCTAAACTAGGAACATGTTCTGAGTTAAAGTCTTAACAAAAGATGATGAAGTCATGCCAGCACTTCAGAAGATTATGTTTCGTCTTCTACTACTTTGTATTTCCTTAGTTTTCCCTACTGTGAATGAAAATTAAAGAATTTTTATCTGTAAAAATTATAATTATTTTCAAACACTTTATATCTAGCTTTATCTGGGTACACATTAAACAATATTCTTGTTCTGCTGTCAACATTACTGAGCTTATTTCTACCAATGCATCATAACTATGTACTAAAAAACATAAAGTGTACATTGAAATCTATGCATTATGTAGATATCGGCAATGTTTATTTTACAGGGGTTTTGTTATTCTTTTTTTTTTTTTTTTCTGTGAGACTGGAATAAAGAATGAACACTTTGGTTTACAATCTAATTTGGGGGAAATGAGAAGTGATGAAACGTCTTGAAAAGAAAAAAAAACCTCTTAAATAAAGCAGAACTCTTACACAACACAAATAAAATATCTCCTTCTGTGTAACTCATAAACAACACTAATGTCCATTCCTATTATTCACTTATTTGTAAATAACTGACATTATGCCCGTGCTTAAAGTCAAGCATGTCACTATTGCAACAGCGTGGGCACCTGTTGCTCCTTACCCTGTAATTCCTCCACTACTCAGCCTTCTAAAAAGAATTCTGATTCTTTTGTCCACCTCACATCAGCAAAACTGCCACAAGATGGGAGAGGAGTTTGCTGAGCAGAAACCTCCAGGACCACCGAATTCACACTGAAAGTAAGGGTATAACAGTCAAAAGAGAAAGGGCTAGAGCTGGCTTCTGTCCCCTGCCCTGCGATCTTTTCCTGCAGCACAGCTGGTGCCTTTCCAGGCAGTGGGATAGAAAGGGCAGCCAGGCTTTGTGTGCTCCAAGGAGAATGCAAATCTTGCCAGTTTGAGGAACACTTGGTTGAAGCTGACACTACTCCAGGCAGATTGCTCAGCTCAGTCAAGTGTCAGCTGAAGAATAAGAAACAAAACTCCCTAAAAAAGTCTCTCTGCATCATATGAAGTAAGACAAAAATCTGTATTACTTATAACTGCATTCACACCATTATAAGAAAATAGTGTCAAACAGCAGTACCCAAGGCTTCATGAACACAGTTTACAATATCTATGGCACACTATTGCAATTACAGATAACACATATAGCAAAAAGGGAAAACACGTTTCTTTTTATTCATTTAGGTTGTAGGTATGTATTGGTTTAATCTGTTCTGTTTACATGGATTTCCAAGGTATCAGCCTCAGAAATCATAAGCCTCAGTAATGTGTAAGGGATGGAAACACTTATTTTGCCTTTGAAGCAGAGTGTTTTTGCATTTGAAACTCCCATAAACATGTTTGCATTATCTCTCTCCATTTTCTTTGATCTCTAAAAGTGCACATATGATTAAATTCACAGAAAAAAAATCAAAGCTTTGTCGTTTTCAAGTCAGTAGCAATACTTTTATTTACTTCACTGAAGTAATTATTTTACCTTCAAAAATATAATCATTCTACCTTTCCTCAAATCAGCTTGTGAAAATAATTTCTAAGATTGCTTCTTTTCCCCAGTTAATTATTTTAGCAATGGATTCATAATATCTCTACTCTCATAACTGCAAGAAAATATATAAATACATTAGTCTTTAATACAGAACTCATTGTCTGTCCACTGGAAATTGTGGCTCTGTCCTAAAAGATGTACAAAACTTAGAGTTGCTGTGTTTTGGGGTGAGATTTTTTGCATGCGTGTTTTGTTTTTTAAAAACAATGAACAAAGGAAATCCGTGTATCAGATGAGTTGCAAGTACTTGAGTCTCTTGGAAGTTTGTATTTATTTTTATTTATTGAGTTAATGCATTAAAAATTTTGGTATAAAAATTTTTATGGGTGGAAACCAGAAAATATGGACATTTACTGTGTATTGTGACTAGATTTTGAAATGGCCTTTTGAGAAGTATATGTAATACAATGCTTACTTTCACTTTGTGATATTTATTTGTGGAGTATAATTTTATATGTTTTTTTTAATGAAACAAATTCCTGTCAATAAGGCTTTTGCTTAAAAATAGTAATAACAAACCCCTGTGTTCCAGTCAAATTGATTTTTCTGATGAGAACCTTGGAGAAAGTTGTTATTATTTTTTAATCCATCACACAGACACTATCTGAGAATAAACCAATGATGCAGTTTTATTTTATTGTATATCTCTTTTTCATGGCCCTTCATTTAGTTCATTCCCCACCAAAGAACAACCAGTCGATCAAAATTTATTAGCTAGTGTTGACCTATTTGGATCTAGTTAGAAACTGTGGTCTCCTACCTTGGCCATTTAGTGAAATTTCTATGTAGCTGACCAGAAATACCATTATGTTTGAGACTTTGCATCTACTTTAGTGTTCCCCTAAATTTAAGGGCTTAAGAATAAGTTTTAGACTTCCTGTATTGCTATTAAAGGAGAATGAAGGTTCTGTTTAATTTATTAAAGATGATGGACTTGCATTATTATTAGAGCAGTAGTATTTTATATAAAAGCCAAGGGAGGATGTTCATTTATAAGGCAACTTTTCCCAGAATTTAAATTGGTGGTAACAGATAATGGGCAGTTAAAATGTGGTGTTAGCCACCGCTTAACATCAGGAGCTATGGCTGAAGTAGGTGAACACCTCCGAGTGCACTGCTAAATGATCCTTGGATCATTTAGGTGATGGAAGAAACACGTACTCTGATTGGACTCTACAGATATGAAGATATGTCTGCATAAACTACATTTAGTTTAAAATAATAAGGCAGTCCTACAAGTGGATGATTGACAGTTTATATGATTTGACTCTGTCTTACAAACCAAAAGCACAGGAAACACTGAGAAATATCTTGCCTATCCATCAAAGAATTGAATAATCCTTGTACTTTCCCTTACTCATATGACTAAGGATTATTCCCTCCACGCTTCTGATGGGCAGAGATGTCATATCTTATTGTCTCAATACAAATATTTCTGAAATAGGATAACATTTACTGAAATTGCCCTTATTTTAGAAATAAATTATCCAATTTGATGAATTATTTATTAAATAACTTCTTAGGTGACTCTGTGTGTATCTTAGTGTAAACTCTTATAAAACCTGTTTTTCATGTTCTCACAGTGCTGCTTTTCCTTTCTGAAAAAAATAAAAAGGCAGAAAAACTAGTTATTATACAAGTGAAGTCCTGAAAAATATTTCTGGAAGTAATCACAACTTTGGATGTTATTAACACACAAACAGAAGAATTCCTAGTTCACAATGACCTTTAATTCATATGATAGATACCCCAAGTTAAGACTGAGCTCAAAAAGTAATTAAAATTTATCTACTGAAATTAAGAAAGAACAGGAAAGATACAAGTGCAATTATTTTTATTCTAAAATAGCCCCTAAAATGAGAAGGGTCACATTGATTACTTCTTTTAATATCTTGCCATTTTGCCTGCCTTACATCTCTACAAAATTCCAGTTGAATGTCTCTGTTCCCAATATTGTATCTTTTATTATTAAGGATTTAGATTAGTGTTTATCAATATGTGTAACAGAGGAACCTGAGAGAATCTTCCATTGAACAGTCTCAACCTCAAACTTCTACTCTTCCTATCCCTTTTTCCCAAATAACCACGTGTAGAGCTCCTGCTTGAAACATAACAGCTCTAAATCTGACACCATCGTAGTCACTACCTACTAAAAAAAGTTTCTAAAATAAATATGGTCTCACAGCAGATCTGTATAAAGTTCATCTATGTGTAAATGAACCAAATCACTATATGAAGCCTGATTTTGTTGATGTTATTCAAAAGAAGAATATCTTTCCCTTTAGGTAGGTAAAGGCACATGTTGTAAATGTATAGCGCTCTATAGCGCAATATGAAGCATAATCTTACAACACACAAAAACAGGTAATAATGGAGTAGTATTGGCCTCTTAGGAAGGAGCAGTAAGGGGGCTGGAGCAGTGCCTCCCCTGCTCCTCTCAAAGGTTCTCACAGGGGAGTTCAGCTCCCAGCAGGGCTCAGTGCTTTGCACCAGCAAGTCCCACCCTGTCAGTCTGCAATCTGGTGGATCCCGTGCAAAGCCTAGGGAGAGCATCTGTATAATCTTAACAGCCAGAAAAAACACAGTGCATAAGCATGAACCCTCAATCAAAACGGGAACCAAGTTCCAAAATGTTTGACTTTTTGTTTGGTTTATGTTATTAATATTTTGTCCCTAATTATTTTTCTTACAATCTCTTTAGTATGAGGCTTCACAGGAAGTTTAACAACATATTTGTTTCCTTGAGACTTCAGCCCTTTGCTTTTGCCCAGATAGACTAAGCAAAGTCAGAAGTTTAAAAATTTTATCCTTATCCTTTTTTGCTATCTTAACCAAATGAGCCTTTGGAAATTGTGTTGAAGACTAGATAAAGAAAACTTAAGGAAAGGAGGAAAGATAATCAGAAGTAAGCAGGATGCCTAAAAAATATGTTTCTTCTGTATTTCTTAAAGCCAGTAGGACTGATCTTTTGCACACAATGAAGCCTCAGTTCCCAGTACAGAGATGTTTTATAAAGACAAGTTTCAATGTTAGTGGTTGAAACACACCATATTCAGCTCACTCTTGACCCACCTGCAGTGGTGAATAAAGTTACTGAGAGAGGAACCACAGCCTATTTTTCAGCTTGTTTTTTGCTGGTGAATACCCTAAAACACGTGCAAAGCTGTTGACTCTTTGGTGTTTTTTCAGTCTATTATAAGTTTTTTTGTTAGCAGTGTGACTCCCACTCTTTCTGTAGACCTCAAAACTTCTGGCCTCAAACACATTGTGTGGCAGCAGGGTCCAGGGTAGCTGCACTAAGGATATAACAACCTTTCCTAATTATCTCTAAAAGTATTGCAACTGAATCCTATCTACTCTTTGCAGTACAAAAGACAATACCAGGATCGGATTTTCAATCCAAATACAATGTATTATTTTATATACTTCTCCTGTGCCTTTCCTTGTGAGCGTGTATATGTATGTATGTATATATATATCTCCTTAAGGAAATTGCATCAGTAACCCCTAACTGATGTGAAAATTGAAGGCTTTTTACAAAAATACTGGACTTTGTATGTACAAGTGCATATGACCTTTTGAAGAAAACAACATATAGATAATATGGCGACCTAACACCAAAATCCACTGGCACTAAATTTATGGTTTTATACCTGTGACAAGACATTAAATAGAGTGAAATAATATTACTCTGGTATCCCCTAGTTGCCAGTTAATTTTAAGAAATAGTTATTTAAGCTTCATGAACCAAATGAAAAATAACTTTGGAAAAGAAAGAAAAAAGTCTTTGCTGTGTTTTGTTTTATGTGTATGGCAGAATTGCTGAAACTTTTGAAAATATCTTGAAACAATCATAAGAGAATGTGTCAGAGTTCTTCTGGCAATGGCTCAGAAATGTGAAACTATTGTCATCTTAACATTCACTACTGATAAACATACTATGCACATTAAATCAAAATGGGTATAAAAGAGTGCCATGTGACAGGATAGCCTTTGCCAAATGGGCTGACCTGTAATGAAAAAGTCAATCCTCTTCCTCTTTTTTTTTAATTGAAAAAAAATATAGCAGCAATAATATGGGTAAAAGCCTCAATAAAATCTGTCAGAATTGATTTCTAGTGACACATAATGTCTGGCAATCTAAAGCTTTATTTTGCCAACTGTTTAATCTGTACTACAAGTAAAAGTGTTCCATATGCATAACTTCCCATTTCAGTGATGATCCTGTTTAAAGATTTGTTCCAGCAGCATTTATTTAATGACCTTTATAAAGAATTTTCTCATTCTTCCGTGAGTTATATTTAAACTAGGGAATAATAAAATTAAAGTGCACAATGGGAGAAAAAAAAAATCTCCATTACCCACTACTTTTTTGCTTAAAAATGTAATTACTTCTTAGGCAACATTAATGAGGAAGCCTGGGAATATAGGCATTCCAATGTTAGAAACAATAGTAAACCAGTGGTCATTATTTACATCCTTTTAATGTCCTATCACACATTTTTTGTCACATAATGCCTATGAAGAAAACTCACATGCACTGCAATATCCACTGCTATGGCTCCCTTATTCTATTGATTTAAATATCTTTTTGCTTCTGCCTACTCAACAGGAAGTATGAGGTCATTGCTATAGCTGAAACACGTCTTGATAGAGCACTATTCAAACCAGATATACACCATACTTTATATCATATTTTGAATTATTTATCTGTCATGGGAAATAACAGGAGAGGAAGGAGTTAGCTGGGTGTTTGAAAGGAATGTGGCAAAAGCATTAATGTGCAGGTCCTGCTGCACAAAATCCGATGTCAAGTCCTGGTACAAAGGGTGAGTCAGTGATGGTGGTAAAGCTCTTGGTAACACCAGGAGAGCAAAGAGGCTCATAAATCCAGAGAAAGGCTATCACATCCTGTAAACTAGGTATAGGTGAAACAGAGTACTGATTTCCAGTGGACCGTGGAAATGGCTGCCTGAAACATGCGCTTAAACTGACACGAACACACAGCCCTGCCATTCAGAAACTTTCACACATCTGTATAAAGTACTGAGGAAAAAGTTAATCAAGAGTGCTGTATGGCTTAAGGAAATGCACAGAGTGGCTGGCTGATTTGATTCATGTGTCCCAGTGACAAAATTCTTTCCTGGAGATCCATAATATCTGAGTTCTTAATTATCAGGTGTTCTGTGCATGTGCGTGTGTATTTAAAAAATGGGCAATAAAATTTCAGCCAAGAAACACACTGTTCATTCCTTTCAGGTTTATTTTAAACCTATTGCACTTAGGTTCCAGCTAAATCAATTTTTCATGAATATCTACCCTAGCAGATTACACCTCAAACCAGTTCAGATCCTCAGAGAATTAAAAAGAAGGAAAAAAAGAAAAAAAAGAAAGAAAAAAGATTTCTCAACAAGTAACACCCCAGGAAAAAGAAACAGGGTTTTTAATTGCTTTGTGCGCTCCATAATTGAAGGCAGGCACCTTCTTGAGGCACTCACTGCCAGGAGGAGTGTGACTCCACTTGGCCCTGCCTAATTAATCCTGTGATACAAACCTTCTGGCTTCAATTTTCACATTTCTGTCTCTTTTTAGAGGTGATAATAAAACTAAAAATTTATGTTGGTTACTGTATGATTATAATGGTGCCAGCAGAACACAAATAAACCCATATGGATGAAAGACACCTTGTCTTCCCATCCCTGGCTTCTCTGTTTTGTGATGTGTACAGGGACACACTTTGTGCTAAAAAGAAAAGGTAGAGAAAGATTCGGTAGCAGGAAGGAAGTACAGGTCAACTGATTCTTGTGATAGTCTGCTCTGCTCAGATGACTCACTGAAGCATATGTTTTATTTGTTTATTGACAAGATCTCAAAATAGAAGTACACACTCTGGAAGCTCAGTTGAGCTGGCTGCAAATCACAAAACTGCACAACAGCTCTTAATGAAAGACAAATTGTGCAGCTTAGCCTTTAAAAAACAGTCAAGGCTGTTTGTGCAGATGCCTTCAATCTTAATAGCTTGCATACTGTGACCTGTGCACACTCCCTTTCCAGTGCCTAATGAAAGTAATACACCATCTTTATTTTCCATAGATTGTAAGGATACCACTATTATTATTATTATTACTAGCATTATGAGGCAAGGATTTAATTCTTGGACACTGAGAAATTGTATTTACAAACACACAGACACATATGTAGCCGTTACAAAATACAGTAAGACAAATTCTCTTTTTACTAAATTGCGTCTATTTTCATTGCATTATATAGAAAGGGGACTTAGACCTTACTGCATTAAAGTGGGAAGGGTTTATCTTGCCAAGTGAACTAGAGAAATATTCTTCCAATAGAGCTGCTGCTTTTATTTGGAAGTACATTGCTGGTTTCATTCTGTTCATCCTACTCCCAGGACCCAAAAATGCAGTTCTGTACATTTATGCAGTTGAGCATAGTTGGATTGTACCATGGATTTGATCATTTTCATTCAGAGGTGGGCTGGAAGAAGAGGGAAAAGAAGAAGAATTATCTTAATTCTGCTGCTTTTGTTGTTCTCATTTACTCGTCTTGTAAAATGTCACGTGTCTCTGGGGATATTGTTTTAAAGTAATATATTTTAGGGTAACAAAATGCCTCAGCTTTGCAATGGTGTGGAAGCTGTCTGCCACACAAAAGTTGGGAGGATCAGTGTGACTGGAAAATTAGGATAATTTTGCTGCCAAACTCTAGCAAATTGCTACTGAGCATCTACAAACTTTTTTTTTTTCTGGCTTCACACTTTAGTGCATTGGGACAAAAATTCTCTATGGATGACAGAAAACTCAGCCCTTTGCAACTCCTCAGAAATTTTAAGTGTCTTTTCCAAGATGAGTTGATGTTAAATTTTTATCTGAATATTTTGAACAATTCACCCTTGTTTCTGTAAACCCTGGCTTTTGAAGAGGCATTGCTATTACATTTGAAATATTTATGCACAAACAGAATACCAAGAACAGAAAGCTCGGTTGAAACATTTGGAACAAGTGCAAAAAGAAACATAGAGCACCAAGCACAGAGCACAAGTGGCATGGCTCGGTGTTAAATATACGGCTATACAAGACAGCCTCAGTGGGAGAGGTACCAGAAAGAGAAAAAGGGCCCATTACCCCACAATCAGTGCTCTCACTGGGCAGGTCTTCCTAGGGAACAACTGCTGCTTCACCAGTATGTTTTGGAGAAGGAATACAGTTTGTTTTATCAAATGTTTAAGGAGCAGAATTGGATAGATAGAAAGATAGATAGATAGATAGACAGATAGATAGATAGATAGATAGATAGATAGATAGATAGATAGATAGA